>CM039609.1:32448579-32767690 GCA_022457205.1 Saccharum spontaneum | reverse complement strand
GATGCTAAGGATGGTGTAAAGGCAACTCCGATTGGTATCACGCTTCAAAGGTCCACTTCTTACACCTTAGCATCCTTTTGGTAGAATTACTCTCCTAACACCTCTATCCATGCATATGTGCAAAGCTTTCAATCCAAACTCTATGCACATATGTAGGGGGAGCTAATGCTACCAAAACCGAGCTTGTGATAATTGTCCAAACTTTACTTATGAGCAAAATGATTGGACAAGTATGACAAGTTCAAAACTTTTATTATCAAAATCATCTTTGTGAGGGTTGTCATCAATTACCAAAAAGGGGGAGATTGAAAGTCCCTAGTTTGATTTTGGCTAATTGATGAAACCTAGGACTAACCTTTGTATCTAAGTGGATGATTTAGATAAAGGTGGTCGTTGAATATGAGACATGACATTGACTCATGTGACCAAGATGGTGAAGACCAAGATGAGGCTTGGCTCGATGGACCGGTTGTGAAGGTGAAGGGCAAGTCGAGGCTTCGAAGCGAAGGACCATGCGATGGTGAAGCTTGAGCAAGACTTGGCGCCGACGGACCAATACAACGGTGAAGAGCAAGTGAAATCAAGGTCGATGGATCGAGACGGTCATGTGATGATATGAAGTGGAACATATCATTTGGAGAAACAAAATGGGCTCAAGGCAAAGGTATAACCATAGGGCCATTTTGTTTTACACTCAAGACACCATAGAGGGTGTGAGTGGTTTAGGGTCGATAGCCGAACTATTAAGAGGGGAAGTCTTATCGGTTATTCGACGCATGGGTGCCACTAGATGAATTCATGAAGTGTATTGCATGTAGGGCCTAGTGAGCTAACTGGAAAACCTTTGAAAATGATCGAGAAAAAGCTAACACACAAGCACATGGAGATGTACACTTGATGGTGTTGGCACATTTACAAAGGTGGCGTTGGTCGCGCTGTGGTTTGCGGGAAGAGAGGGGTGTGGGTTCCTCTCTCCCTCCCGCCGAGCGTGCGAGCGCGGGATTCAGGCGATTTCGGGGAAGTGAAATGCCTATTTTCCATTGCGCCGGAAGTCGGAAAAGAAACGGAGGCGAACGCGGTCACAGAGGTGACCGGACGCTGCACCGGACGCGATCACTCGCGGGACCGGCGCGTCCGGTCAGTACAGCGCGGGCGTCAGGCGCGCGGGCTAAGGTTTGCCACCGGCGCGTCCGGTGACTCACGGGACCGGCGCGTCCGGTCAGGCGAACAGCTGTTCACAAGGACGACCGGACGCGGTGCGCGTCCGGTCACACACGATCGGACGCGTCCGGTCATCAAGGGAGCTTACTGGACTCCGACCGGACGCGGTCACTGTCGCGTCCGGTCGTTGCGAGGAGCGCGTCCGGTCTTGTCTTCGCGCGCGTGGATTCTGTGCACACCGGTGCGTCCGGTCGTTTGCAGCAGCGCGTCCGGTCGCTCGTTTGACCGTTGGCGCACAGTGACCGTTAGAGGATCTAACGGACGAGTTTGAATTTGGAGGACACGTGGACGTCGCAGGGCGACCGGACGCGGTTGAGCGCGTCCGGTCAGTTACGACCGGCGCGTCCGGTCGTCCCGCGAAAAACGTCAGTGGAGTTGTAACGGCTCTATTTGTTTGGGATGCTTATAAATACTTGTTGGCCGGCCCTTGGGGAGGTCTCTTGGCATTTCTAACACTCTTGTGCATCCTTTGAGTTAGAGCTACTCCTCCCACTCATCTCTCTTGCTTGATTGCAAATCAAAAGTGAGATTGAGTGATCCCAAAGTGCATTGCATAGCTTGAGGGCATCTAGTGGCACTTGTGGGTGGTTTAGCCGGTGGATTTCTTGTTACTCTTGGAGAGTACCGCTCCTAGCCGGCTTGGAGATTGTTGGAGGCGTTGGCAAGAGAAGGTGATTGTTCTTGGCCACCTCCGGTTGATTGTGAGAGGTTCTTGTGCTTTTCTCGGCGGGACGCCAAAAGCAACTCTAGTGGAATCCGCGTGTCATTGAGTTACCTCACTTGAGAGTGGTGTCTTGCGGTGCCTTGCGGGGCGTGCCTTGAGGGGCAAGTGACTTGAGGGTCACACCGAGGAACCATCTAAGTGTTGGTCGACACAACCGGTGACGTAGCTTGTCGGTGCACAAGTGAACACCGGGTGAACAAATATTGTGTCTCTTGTGTCCCGGTGATTGGTCTTCATATTGTGTTGTTGTCAATATTGATTGATTGTATATCATCTTGGTGATTGGCAACATCTTCACTTCACCGTCGGTATAATAATCACAATCCTCTCTCTTGCATTTACATTCACTAGTTTATCTTGTGTAGCTTTAGTAGTAGCTTTGCTAGTAGTGTTAGCTTGTTCTCTAGTGTAACCTTAGTGACATAGCTCTTGTGTGAACTAGAGATCTTAATCTACTAGACTTGTGGATATGAGGCTTGCATCACAACCTTTGGCTAAGCAAAACTCGCTTTACGCCGTTTGTTACTCTAACAAGTTTGCTTAGTGGTTCTTGTAGAATTTAAAATAGGCTATTCACCCCCCCTCTAGCCATCTAGGACCTTACAGCGGGCATGGGGCGGACGCGATAGGCCGCGGGGCGATCTGGGGGTGTGCGGACTAGCGCGACACAAAGGCTAGCGGGGCTCTTCGTAGGCATCGCGGGTCATGGGTTTGTCGGTGTTAACAGGGCTCTTCGTTCAACAAAGATGCAGTAGCGGCAGTTCGCGCGGGTGCGCGATCTTAGGGCGACAACGTCGGTCCATGCTGCTGCCCCGGCCTCGTACCATCGCCAGCGGGTCCGCTCCTTGCGCGCGTCACCGGGGGGGCGTGCGGTGCGGAACTGGGAAGGAGAAGCGCACGCTGGGAGGGTGCATCTACGTCCGGACGTCCAGACGCTAGTGCTTCCCTTAAATTTTTCTAGTTTGAGTTTGCATCCCAACTTTTCCATGAGTATGAGTATATATTTGTATGCATTATGAATGTATCCAATTTTAAAATTTTTTGAATGATCAAGATATGTTTTTTAATTTAATTTTCATGTTTTCACTTTTCCTCCAACACATATTTGGTTGGCCGCCACCGCAGCTGGGTCTGTCCGTCGGCATGATTGATAAGAGCTGTGGACAATGGACTGATAAGTCAAACTGACGTGTTTTGCCATGCGTTGTCGATCAATTTCAATCTGGTTGCTCTGTTATTAGAGCAGGATGCATTCTGGTTGCTCTGTTTTTAGAGCAGGATGTGTTATCGATCAATTTCTTTCTGGTTGCTCTGGGTGTCAATTTCCTTCTGGTTCTCTGTTATTAGCTCAGGATAGGATGTGTTGTCGATCAATTTCATTCTGGTTGCTCTGGGTGTCAATTTCCTTCTGGTTCTCTGTTATTAGCTCAGGATAGGATGTGTTGTCGATCAATTCCTTTCTGGTTGCTCTGTTATTAGAGCAGGATATGTTGTCGGTCAGTGTTGTCTGGTTGTTGTCGATCAATTTCTTTCTGGTTGCTCTCTTGTTAGTTCTTATTAGTTCAGGATGTGTTGTCAAATCAATTCTGTTAATAGTTCACGATGGTTCTTATCAGGACAGGGTGACCTACAATGGTTCATCAAGATTAACAATCGAATCATGAGTCATTATTCGAGCTCATTATCAGCCCTTTCCCTCAGTTGTGAAACCAATATTTCTCCACTTAATTGTGCTTCCAAATCACAGCACGTAGTTGGAAATTCTTTTTGACGAAATCCAGCCATTATAAAAGGAATTTTCTTTTAAAAAGAAGCAAAAGCAAATATTGTCATTGTTTTGTGCCAGGAGACAGGTAACACGGATGCAGTGAAACAAGCATCATGCTGTTTAATTCTGGCTACTTGTTTGATCTATGCTTCCCTCTACAGAATGACCAGACAATAGATAATCAAGCCATTCTTCCAGTCGTGAAGCAACATAACAAAACAAAGCTACAGTAGAGTTATTATTGCTAAGCTATCTCCTACAACTCAAGATGCAAGTCTCTTCAGTTCAGGTCTCGAGAGTTCCGCAGTGCGCAATGAGAAAGCGCATCAGAAGAACGAAAGTATGCATTTTGATCATCACCAGAGACTAAAAACCGATCTGAATAATTAAATTGAAGTAGGAAGAGCAAACACAAACACCCTCAGACATGGATGTGAAGAGTATCAACAGATTGATAGTTTTTCAGACAAGGCTGAAACTTAAATCATGTACATTCATCGGGTGACAAAAGAATGAAAAAAAGAGGAATAATAAATAATAATAAAAACTAAAAGAGGAATAAACCAGACTCAGATCCCTCTGCGTGATAATAATACGGCTCATCAACGATGTAAATCAGGCCACTACTTTAACATCACAGGTCTTCACAGGGATCTTCCAAGAACTCTGATTCATCTGGGTCAGCTTAGCAAACACAAAAAATTAAAAACATAGAAGAAAACAAGAGTAGATCGAGTTAGAATCCCCTCAGTTCAGGTCTCCAAATTGTTCTTCCACATTGAAACTTCAGAAGAACGAAAGTAATTTTTAATCATCATCGGAGAGCAATCGATCCACCAGAAAACAAAACTAAAAGCCAGACAAAGAATGAATCGAACAGAACCAAGCTTGTAGAGGGAGGGTTAAGAGATACAACCATCACGACGCGGAAGGAGGATGAGGATAGCGTCCACCCGACGGCTGGGTCTGCCGGCTGCGTTGAGGGCTGGTTTGCTTTGCTATTTGTAGATTCTCGGTCTAGGGTTTGCTACCGTCTGGGCCTTGCGTGTGAGGTCGGTAACCGTTGGGCCTAACAACGGCTGGAAAGGGCAAAAATTGGGCCCAACCCAAACAAAGAGAGGCCCATCTTTTAATTTGGCCGAAAATATATTAGAGACTGGAAGAAAGTCCTTTTGATCCCTCAAATTTCGTGATAATCCGATTTTCCACCTTATTTATAAAACCGGATTTTTAATCATCAACTTCTAAAACAGGTTACCTTTTTTTAACAAGGGTGGTTTTGGACGGTACTCCCTCCATCTCAAATTATAAGGTATTCCAAGAATCTTGGAGAGTCAAAGGATCTCAAGTTTGACCAAATTTATATGATAAGATAATAATATTTATGACACCAATTAAGTATCATTAGATTCTTCATTAATTATATTTTCATAGTATACCTATTTGATGTTATAAGTTTTTGTAATTTTCTCTATAATTTTGATTAAATTTAAGATGTTTTGACTCTCTAAGATTCTTGGAATGCCTTATAATTTGGAATTGAGGGAGTAGCTTTGAATGACGTAGCACCGCATGAGGCACGAAGGGGTAAACCGGACAATGGCTATTTTTTAATATTGTTTCTAAAAGATTTATATGTAAGTACTAGCAAACATGCCCGTGCGTTGCAAGGGGAGAAAAAAACAAATTATCAAACGTCAAACTCCAACAAGTATCAGCTGGCACGACAAATGTAGTAAGTTTTTTTTCTCGATCGATAGATGTAGTAAGTTAATGTACATATAATTGAAAAGCCATATTGGGAAAGTACTTCTTGATAAGGAATAAAATTCCTATGACGTATGTATGTCTCAATTCAGTAGGAAGCTTTTCTAAGACACATACAAGCAATCTAAGCATCGAAGACATGATAATCCACTAAATAAACTTGCTTCATGACTTTGCTATATTCATCCAGCATTTACTGAATGTCCTTGTAGAAGTAGCAACCAAAGAAAGTCAAAGCATGGCCATCCGAAATGGTCTGCAAACAATTTGCAGAATATTTCTTTTTTTCATCCCAAACATACATCATATTGCATACTAACGATGCTATACACCTGACAAGAAAGCTGAAAAGAGAAAGCTCACCCTGCCCGAGCTTCATGTAGTTGATGAGATAAGAAGCTCTAATAATATGCACATATATAGCCACAGACAGCCAACAAAAAAGGCTCCAAACTTCTTCACTGGTTTGCTGTGATGATCAAAACCAAGACCAGGTAGAAGTAATCCATAAAAAATTAAAAATTATAATTCTTTCCATGTGTGATGTTGGGAACAACTAAATAGCATTCTTAGGCTAACCTGTCTTGTAACAGCAATCAGCTAATCAATCACCAGAGGATCAATCTATATACGACCAAGGGATTCCTTGGAGGGATACATAGACAGAACTTGAGGAAGAAGTTGAGCTCCACGGTCATGAAGACAACACATAGGAACAGGACTTGGTGAACCAAAGCGGCTCCATGAAAGGATGCCACTGATCTCCCATTGTGCAGCAGCGAACTGGCTCAACGACCTTTTCACCTGCAAGCCAAATGGAGTAAAAACCAGTCTTCACAAATTGCATTCTAGTTCCAATATCAATTCACACTGATCTTCCCAATCTACAGCACAAGGGGCCATTAGAATAAAAAAGAAAAAAATTATCTTAATTGTATTATTAGTTCCACAACCGTGATACAAATCCATGGTCAAATTTATTTTTTGAAAACATGCAGACATACACCATGGTGCAGTTTAGATTTTTTTGACCAGATCGTTAGAATATGAGATTGCTGGCGAGATCTCACCTAACCTTTGTCACTAACCATAGCGTCTGATATTTCTGCGATGAATGGTCGTCATATTCTAAGATGACCAAATCCTTCGGTTTTACCAGTTTATTGGAAACTTGATGAACCGCTAAGCTTTCGCACAATACAAAGACAAACTGATTAGTATAGGAAAAGCAACAGACTAAATGAGTATAATGTTCTATTCTGTTATCCTATTCCTTTAACAATAAATAAAAAAGTGTTCTGTCCATCAGAAAATTTAACTAACTGCTAATAAATAAGATAAAAATGAGCAAAACCATATTATGTAGAGGCTGAGTTTGCATACTACTGTTGCTTGGCCAAGAGACACTAACTTAGACAAATTTCACTTCATCCCGTTGTTATGTTGATGGATATTTTGGGATAACTAGGCCTTATGCTTTGCCAAGAGCTTGAGAGATTTAGGGAGACTAGAATTGTTTCTTCATAATTCATTTCTTTCTTCCCATAGTGCCGATTACATCTCATATAAATAGCACAAGGCTACAGCCGCATGGGGCTAATTGCTCCTAGAAATAAGGAGACTAAGGAACGTGACGTGAGAGCTAATCTCTCCTAGAATTTAGGAAATAAAGAAGGAACCTATTCTTGGAAATAACCTCTCCTAAACTTTAGGGAATAAAGAAGGAAACAAATCTCTCTTTCCTCTTCAGCCAGTCGCTGCCTCCTGCATGGCTGCTGCGCTGATCGCGCGGTTTGTGGCGCGCCACACGTCACACGCCCACCGGCGCCTGGTGTGTGGCCCCACATGACATCCGGTGGCAGCCTGCTGGCTGCCCATGACACCGTATGTGTGCAGGGACATCTTTCCCTAAAGATACAGTGGTAGATTGTTTGGCAAATTCAACTTACAAACTGAATATGTGAATAACCAGATAAATGTATGAAACTCAAAGAACAAAAGTCTAACATTCCAGTCTTATCAAGAACTACAGCTAGAAAAATATTCTAGGCACTAAATTCTCACCTCCTCAAGAAACAACAAAAACTATAATAAAAAGATATAAAAAGTTTTAAACCCAAGTTACTTGAGTGAAATCGATAAGCGAAAACACCAAGCCGTTAGTCTGGCCAATCATAAGGAGAGGATGTCAGTGATGGTAATATTTTTTGCTTTCTTTATATAGTTCATCGTATCAAGCCAAGGTTTGAGTCAGCTAAGTTCGTTTCCCCACTTGTTCAGCACAGCAAGAGTTGAAAGAATTTTGAGTGGTGGGATAAATAGTGCCTCCTGGTAAAAAGCAACCAATCAATATTACTTACCTGAAGAAGCGTTAGCTGTTCCAAAAGCATGATGGCCTTTGCCTGCAGCATTCATAGTATGAATCTTTTTTTTCGGATAATGAAGGGAGCATAGCATAGCATTACATGAGTAAAAAGCATATGTTAATAGAAAACTTACTTTTAAAACACAATAGTAAGTCTGGATTCCTGTATGCATCCTCCAAAGATGTATTCACAGTCACTGCAAAAGAATGGAAACCAGAAAACAAACAACCTGTTGGAATTGGGAGTTTAACATTGAAGGTAAAAGGAACAATAGAAACTGGATAGACCTTTTTTTATCCAGTGGAACTGTTGCTCCATTCTGAGGGATCTCATCCAAAGCTTTCGAGTATGCAAGCATGGGATCCCAGTTTAGACGAAAATCACCATCAAAGAAGAAATATCTACCCAGTTCAGGAGTAGCATCCTCAAAAATAGTGTGGCTGCAGAGAATCAGTGAAGAGGAAGAAATAGCAACTTCAAGAGGCAAACCTTGCTTGATCAAGCGAGATGAGGAACTTCTGTACTTCAGCTCGGCGAGATCAGGATTGTTCAGCTCGGCGAGATCATGATTGGAAACCTGCGAGAACATGATATCCCATTGGCACCTTTTTCAACCGAGATCTCTATCTGAAAAAAGTGAAGGAGTTTGTGTCGAACGTGGAGTTCATATAGAACCATAGGGTTTTTTTCCGGTCTGAGTTGGAGTTCGATTGGATTCTTATTCCGACTCGCTATGCTGGACCTGGCTGGCTCCTTTGTGGCAGCACCTACGTTGCTGTAGGAAACCAGCGCCCGTGCTAGCAACTCCGCGAGCAAAGTGGCACGCGCACTCTCCGTTGCTTCCCGCGGCATCTCCCTCCCTCTTCGCGATGGCGACTGACTTCCATGGCGGTGCCGGATGCCCGCATCGGAGCCACAAACGACGGTTCTTTCTCCGCGGCCGCCGGACGGAGGTCCGCATCCGGCAGCTCCGACCGGTGGTTCTGCCTTCGCGCCATCGCTTCGAGCTCCTCGGCCCTGTGTGCGGACGGGAGGAGCGGCGGTGTGCGCAGACTGGACCGCATCGGAGCCCCAAACGACGGTTCTTTCTCCGCGGCTGCCGGACGGAGGTCCGCATCCGGCAGCTCCGACCGGTGGTTCTGCCTTCGCGCCATCGCTTCGAGCTCCACGGCCCTGTGTGCGGACGTGAGGAGCGGCGGCGCTGCGCTTTGACGGGAGGAGCGGCGGTGCGGGACACGGAAGCGGTGGCGACCCAGGAGACGTGAGGAGAGAAGTCGACGTGAGCGAGTGGGCCGCTAGTGGGGCTGATTTAATTTAACTATTTGATGTGTCCATATATAGGATGGTTAGGCTAGATTAGAATGGACTGGACGAAAAAAATAGCTTAAAATTTTGTCTCTTATTATTAGGGATAGAAAAAGCTTAATCTTAGAAGACTTGTTTTTAGCTTAGAAATCTGATTTTAACTAATGACGCACGTACACATCAAGTACCACACACAAACACACCACGTACACGAACGTGCGTTCCAAAGACGCTAGATTTTGTTAGGAATTCGTTTGGTTGGTTTATTATGGCTGAAAGTACTGTTCGCTGGTTTATTGTGAGAGAAAACAACTGCTGGATGACTGCTAATTTGGCTGAATAGCTTAAACGAACAGGGTGGAAGACACTATCTTGCACGCTAGATTACAGATCGTTTTGGATATTATGTGTGTAGGCATAGCGTGTATTATCTAGTTATACATAACACCACCGCCGCCGCCGCCCCCGCCGTCCACCACCACTGGTCCCCCTCCCTTCTCCTCCGGCATCTCGTCGGAGGCTGAAAGGAGTGGGGATCCATTGTTTTTAATAAGTTTTTTTCCAGTAGATCAAGTCATTAGGGATAATGTCTCTCCATGCCAAATTACTTGGTACTGGAGTTTTATCTCCTCCTTCTCCTCATCTCTGGCGACGGTGAAGGGGAATGGTGGAATCGTCTTCTCCATGGCGGCTCCGTTGAAGATGAGGGTGACAACGTCGGCGTCAGCATCTTCATCAACATGACGACACGGAGACGTTTGTTTCCGGACGGCGGCATCAAGGCGGAGATGATGTCGCCGCCATGGAATAATTTTCTCCGGTCTCTTCTCCGTTTTGTTGTGGGTAGATCTGGCCACGATGAAGGATTAGGGAGAATAATTTTCAGATCAGTCTTCCTCATTCTTCGGTGGCAGAAAGAAGAAGAAGAAAGACACCAGAAAGAAGAAGATCCTCAATTCTACCTACAAGAATGTTGGCCGTTGTTCGTTGGGCATTTGTTCTCAGGTCATTTACCGAGTGTTTGCCTGTGCGGTCATCCATACTACAAAGCATTTAACAGGTTAGGTTTTGAGTTGTGCTATTCACAACATGGGTACTATTTTGTAATTCAGAGTGCTTGTAACGTGTTGATATACCCAGCTATTATATAATATCATTCTTCTTTCGTCGCAAAAAAAAAGCAAAAAAAAAAAAGATTGAAGTAGGAGTACTTCTTTGCTACGTCATCCTTTTTCGCTCATATGCCTTTTTCATGCCACACAGGACTCCACCATCTCTAGATTGTATGATTATATCTAACGTATTAGATAAATTACATGTAACAAAAGAACAGAAAATCAATGGTTGTATTTATAGCTCACTGAGCATGTTTTTTAGCGACACCACCCTTTTATTTAACTATGAGGATTATAATGATTAGAAACACCATCAGGTGAATTAAAAACCACACATGCAGACCTAAATCAGCATAGATAGAACTGCAGGCTATCCTATGAGCATCGGCATTAGACTCCCTATGAGTTGAATAACTAGTGTAGAGAGTGATAGCCGCGTACCACGGTCTGGTCCTAAACAGATCTAGGGCCTGTTTGGATGAGCTGGGACAAGTTACTAGTTATACTAAAAATAAGCTTAAATTAACCAATGTTGGCTAGTTAGTTGCTAACAACTAGTTAAAGACTTGTCCAAAAATTAATCCATCTATTAACCCTCTTGTTTGGATGTGCACTAGAGCTAATTTAGGTTAATTTTTAGCTAGCTCGTGATTAGTCCTTGTATAAAAAAAAAGACCCTTAGATGAGGTGATATGCACCAGTGAAGTCCACGTAAAACTACAAATTCTATAACATAGGAATCCCACAAAACAATTCCATTTTCATTCAAATTTGACGTTGCCCCATAACAACTATGTTATCTGACGACCAATTAATGCTGATGTGGTTCAACTGAGGCGATGCTCACATCAAATTTTGGGCAGCTCGGCGTCTCTGGCAGGGAGTGGCACTCGAGTCAGAATGATTATACACAAGGATACCAAAACAATTTCATGAATCAACAACGATTGGGTTTGGCACTGAAGCGTCACCATCCACGGCAGTAAGCTGCCATAGCCCATAAAAACAATGAATTCCCAATGAAACAGTTTGACAAAAACAAGGAGCAATCACAAAAAACAAGTTTAAAAGCTGGAAATTCTTGACTGACAACATAAAGTCAAATCAATTACAGTACACCTTCACTCGGTTGCTAGTTAAGCATAAAAAAACTTTGGTGGCCAAGTTATAGACAGGAAACAAAATGCTTATAAGTATCACCAAAAGCACTATCACCAAAAGCACCAGCGCGAAGACAATCAAAAGGGCATTCTGCACCTTCCGCGTCAGCAATTCCAACACATCAATCGTAACTGGCATTCAGGAACTTCAACAGTTCATTTCGCTTGCTCTCTGCTGCTTTGTCTTCCTTTGTCTTCTCAAGCTTCATCATTATCTACGAATGAAGTAGGTCAGTTAAATGCAACTCTCGCTTTGCATCATTGTGCTTCTAAGAGAAATGACACCTTCATCATTTGTTTTTTATCCTCACCTTTTTACCAGAGATTGCACTCCTTTGAGGACCTTCTTCCTTTTCTTTGTCGCGTCCAAGAAACTAATGGATAAAATAAAGGATGTTTCAAAGTGATAAATGCAACAAAGTACACAAAATGCAAAACATAATATATTATACCTTGGAAAGTTGGACAGGGCCATCAGCATGCTCACTCTCTTTCTTCTGTATAAAGCTCCCCCATTTATAATAGAACACAACCAACCCAACAACAGGACAAGCAGCAGACCAATCCACCATGTTGTTACCCGTTCATCAACCCCAGCTCCAATGTCAAAGAGCCAGCCCAGAAACAGGCGCAAAGAAATATAAGGACCTCTTGTGTGGAAGTATAAATGATCAAATATACTTCTATGACCAACATGTTATGTTAAGCCATCGTAAAAGTTTAGTAGTTTCTGAATAAATAGGAAATTTACCTCTTTGTGTTTACTCTTGTCTCGTTTATGATGCCTATCTTTGCTTCGCTCCCTCTCCCTAGACTGTCACACAAGGAAATGCAATGAGGCCAAAGACATATTAGATGCCTGCACATGAAAACCGAAAAGGAAAACATGAATCAGGCACAAATCACCTTTCTTGATCTGCTGCTCTTCTTGTGCTTCCGAGATCTGCCAGACACCTCACGGTCGCTGTCATAAGAGCTTGTGCTGCTACATTGAGAATGACATACTTCAGTATGAGAAAACTAGGAAGAACCTCATGGAAATATAAGTTTTCCTTTGGTGGGTCTGAAACAACAAGACAGCTATAGCAGTTGCCTGCTCAGGAAGCCATATACATGTTCACCAAATTTTCGTAGTTGCTCCTAATCAGACTCCTCCCTAAATCGACTTCATCCATCTAATCATGAAACAATCATTAGGTTCAGAGTGCCTTAGCTGCAGTATCTAACTATTTCAAATGTACTCTCAGACACAATATCCATCATTAGGTTCAGACTTCAGACTGTCTTAGCTGCAGTATCTAATTATTTCAAATGTACTTTCGGACACAATAAAGAATTATGATATGTGGTATGTGGAATTTCAGGTGAAATGATGTACACCAAAAATCCCAGGTTATTGCCCAATATAACAGTCACATCTAGTACAATCCCATCCAAATAAAACCCGTTCCATCAATCCTAACGCATAATAAGCATAAAAACCAGTTTTTTCTAATAACAAGCATAAAAACGAGTTAATAAATGAACGAAACGCAGAATCCAACACCAACACTAATCACAGGCTGCTTTCTCTTGTTCCAACCTTCGGATCACGAGCCCCACCTTCCAGATCGATCACGAGACGACCCTTTATCCTAACCCTAGGTTGAGAAACCCCGAGAGGGAAGAGGGGGATCAGATCACCTGTAGCTGTCGTCGTCCGACGGGGACCGCCGCCGCGAGTGCTCCCGCTCGCGGCGGCGGCGCTTGTGGCGGGACCTCCGGTCCTTGCGCGCCTTCAGCGCGGACGAGGACGCGCCCTCCTTGCGGCTGCTGCTGCTCCGGTGGCGGCGGTGGCGGCGGCGGCGGTCGCTCCCCGAGGAGGTGGAGCCCGAGTCGGAGGAGGATCCCGTGCTGTCCGTGTAGGACGAGGAGGAGGCCGCTGGGGACCGCGCCATGGCTCCCGGCGGCGGCGCTCGAGAGGATTCACGCGACCGGGCAGCGACGGGAAACGCAGCTCGATCTGCCTCGCAACGCAGCGAGACGTCTCCTTTCCACGAGCGCTGGGCCGGTACGGGTTCCCGGGTAAAGGAAAAGAAACCTGCCAGGCTTACATGTGGGCCTGGATTCCTCTCAAGAAAAAAGTGGGCCTGGACCATATGGGCCTAGATTCCTCTCAAGGAAAAAAAAAGTGGGCCTGGATCCTCAGTCCATCATTGCACAGGTTATGAAATATATATTGTAGAAACATGACCATTGTCTCTATGATCAAGTAAGATTCTATAAAGTTTTAACTCTAAATTATACGGACTTGCTATGGCCGGACGTCTGTTCCAGGGCGTTAGCGTCCAGACATCCACTTCATGGCGCTAGCATCCGGACGATGTCGTGCTTCACGTGGGGGCCCATGCCGCTATGTTTTCTGCGCCTACGCGCGCCCATGCGGGGGCCACGTCTCGATCTGCGCCTCACTCCGTTTCCCGTACCCCCTCTACTCACACATGCATGCACGCGGGCCTAGCAGCTGTAGCAGTCGGTTGCGGTAGGTGGCTTCCACTGCAACATGTGCAATACCAGATCTACTTTTGCTATATCTAGATGAAATACTTGCAACATACGTCCGAAAATAGTTAAAACACTTGAAACATACGTCCAGAACACTTGCAAACACATCATGAAAAACTTAAAACCACGTGTGTAGCCATTACAAACATCAAGATGAAAACACTTGCAACATATGTATAAAAACACTTGTAACACTTGCATATATATGCAACATCCTGATGAAACACTTGCAATATACGTCTAAAACAGATGAAACATTTGGTACCTACACTTGAAATATACGTGTATAACTGTTGCAACATGTGCAACATCCCAATTACATTTGCAACATCAATACAAAACACTTGTAACATATCTTTGAAACACCTGAAACGCTTGAAACATATAGTTGCAACATGTGCTTTTTAGCGCAAACATCTCCTTGCGGCTTCGACAAATGAAGGTTCATCGACGTGTGGAGGTCACCGGTATGCTCGCCAACAATGTGGAGCTGGACGGCGGCGTATAGAGGGCGGGGTGGGGATGGCACGGGCGGCGGTGGCACAGAGGACGGGTGGGCGGTGCGTGAAGGTCACCGGTGTGCTTGTCGGTGGTGCGGAGCTTGCTGGCACAGAGGGTGGGGGTGAGGAGGGCGTGTTGAAGCCGCAACAGATGAGGCAAAGTGGGGAGTCGTGGGGTGCAGGCTTGTCCATACGTACGGACACCTTCCATGAAAGGAAAACAGTTGGTGGGGATCACCTGGGAGCAAAGCACGCTGACGAGGAAGGCATGTGGGTGGATGCAGCGGCGCAGGGAGCGAGCAGGGAAAGGAGGAAGGTGGGTGCGCACGACGACATAGGGATGTAGCGGCGCAACGAGTGAGCCTTTGCAATGGAGAATGAGAGTCGTGTGGGCTATGCGAAGAAGCCCGAAGCAATGTGCCAACTCGTTTCAGTCCATGGCGTTAACTGTGGATGTGCCATCCGACGAAAGAGAACTGTAACACCTCTGGTGTTATGGAGACTAAAAAGTTGCCATGTCATAATATTGTACTGCAAAGCATCCATAATTAGGTCAACTATGATGAGCATCAACTAAAACGAGTTTACATTTATTAGGTTGGATGTGCTTTCTGAGATGTGTGACTCGAACCGAAAACCCTAATTTCGAATGTCACCACAAATACTTAGTTTGTGCCCTACGTAAATTGAGGTGTATGACTGTGTTATACACTAGTGCCAAGTGTAGGGTATGAACTTAAGTCCAACCCATAAAATGAAGCTCCAAGTTTGAGTTTGAATTTGGAATCCAAAACTTGTCGCAAGTTTTCCGATTCGAATTTGACTTCAAATTTGGGGAATTATTAAAAAATTTCAAATGTCAAATTGGTCAACCAAGAGTGGTATTTGGTCAAACTTGTGACGCTTGACTCAATGATGCCCTTGGATGATGGTATGATCACTAAATAATCACCAATTAAACTAGCAACAAGTTTCATTTTGAAATTCTTCCGAAAACCCTAAATCCAAAACCCTGATTTTACCCCTTTTTGAATAATTCAAAATCTAAGAAAAATTTGGGAAAAAGTTTGAAACCAAGTTTGTAGATCTTTTCAAGGGCTACAAGTTTGGTGTTTTGAGTTTTCAAAGTTTCAGTGTAAAATTTTGAGTAATTTTGAAAAGAAGCAAATTTCAAATTTGACCCCGTTTAATCCCCAAACCCAAATTTCAAAATGGAGGCAAAATTTGAAAATGGTTTGAATAGAAAAGTTGTAGGTCTTGGCTAGATGTACAACTTTGGTATTTTGAGTTTTTAAAGTTTCAATATAAAATTGAAAGTAAGTTTGAAATTACCAAATTATAGAAAAATGTCCTCTTTTGATTTCAAATTTCAAAATCCAGGCTAAATTTGAAAAAGTTTTCAACATGAAACTTGTAGAGCTTAAAATTTTGAAGATTTCATATCTTGGGAATTTTTCAAGTTGCTACATGTTTTTGGAAGTAATTTTGAAAAATAGTTTGAAATCTAAAAATTGGGGGGGTGCTACAGTACAAGGCGAATCATGGCCGGGCAACGCGCGACATGGGCTTCGGCGAGCCGTCATGGCCTTCGGCCATCTTCCAAGCGCATCGCGATCGCCAGCTACTACTTCACGTGGCCACTCGCGCTGGACGTCTTCGAGTTGACTGCCTCTCCTATAAAGCCCAGCATCGCCGTCTTTGTTTTTCCTTTTTCTCTGTTTTTGTTGTCGCCGCCGTCTAGCTCCGCAGCTCACTGCTGCCGCCGTCAAGTCGCCTCCGGCTAAGGCGCCCATGTCAGTCCACTCGCCTCCCTCTCGCGCAGCTCGTAGGGCCACTCGCACCAACCGATTTCGCCTAGAGCGCCCGCGTGGCCATCTCCTTCCTCTTCTCCAGTGGGCACGGTCACCGTGCCGCCTCACGTGGCCAGCCACCTCCACCGCCTCTCCGCTGAAAGCCCAAGTTTGGTTTTGGTAATTAATGACACCAAGTTGCTAATGCCATGTGTTAAGTGTTTTGAGTTAGGCATAAGCAACACATGTGATGAAGGTGTACGTGGCAAGGAGTGGTGGCCACAAGATCACAAAGAAATGGTGCATGGACATGAAATGACGATCATGGTGGAGATGCACATAATATGATGGACATGATGATCAAGTGGAAGAGAAGGATCTAAGAGCGCAAGGCAAAGGTATAACCATAGGGTTTTCCTTTTGCCGGTCTAAGATGAGTAGAGAAGTGATTGACCGCGTTTAGGATACATAGCCGATTATCAAGAGGGGCAATCACGGTTAGCTCAGGAATCAAGTGTCACTAGATCAATGTCTTGAGCATATGCATTAGGATCTAGTAGAGAGCTAACATAACGCCTTAAAAATATTTGTGAAATGCTAACACACATGCACATGGTGGTGTACACTTGGTGGTGTTAGCACATTTGCGAAGGCAGTAGAGTTTAAGCGGTAGAGAGGGGTTTGGGTTCCTCTCTCCCTCCCGCCGAGCTTGCGAGGCGGGATTCGGCGCTTTTTAGGGAAGTGAAATGCCTATTTTCTAATGCGCCGAAAGTTGGAAAAGAAACGGAGGCGAACGGCGGTCACTGTGGTGACCGGACACTGCACCGGACGCGGTCGCGGTTTGACCGGACGCGTCCGATCAGTTCAACACAGCACGCTTAGGGTTTGTGACCGGACGCTGGTCTGGCTCGACCAGCGCGTCCCGTCAGTTCACCTATGCGTAGAAGGAAAGCGCGCAACCGGCGCGTCCGGTCCCTCACGGAACCGGAGCGTCCAGTCTGGCGTCCAGAGGAGCAGAGTGTAGCGGAGTGCTGATCGGACGCGCGGCGCGTCCGGTCACGTGCGATCGGACGCGTCCGGTCTCGACGGGAGCTTACTGGACTGCGACCGGACGCTGGCACTATCGCGTCCGGTCAAACGCTGGAGCGCGTCCGATCACGGCAACGGTTACTTCTGACGCGCACTGTTTTCGCTTGTCCTGTAGTGACCGGACGCGTCCGGTCACCCTGACCGGAGCGTCCGGTCAACACGATTCGAATTGCGTCGTCCGGTAACGGCTAGCTACATACCCTTCGCTATAAATAGATGGTGGCCGGGGTTTGAAGGCAACTCTTGCACATTTTGAGACCTAGAGACATCCTTTGAGCTAGAGAACAACCTCTCCACTCATCTCTTTGCTTGGTTGCACATCTTGAGTGAGATTGAGTGAGATTCAAGTGCATTGCTTGAGGGTTGCATTCTAGAGGCACTTGATCTTCGAGTTGCTGCGAATTTCTTGTTACTCTTCCGTGTTTCCCGACACGGTAGACGGCTTGGAGCAGCGGAGGTGATTGAGCTCGCAATTGAAGATTGTTGGAGCCCTCACCAAGTGTTATAAGGGGTTCTTATCCTTCCCCACGGGAGTTCGCAAATTAGATACTCTAGTGGAGCTCATGGCTTAGAGGATCCCCATCTTGTGTGTGGCTGTGCGGCGCCCGCCGAGGGCTCGACTCTTGATAGTCGATTAGCTCGCGAACCGACAAGTGGGTGCATCGCCACAACGAGGAGTAGCTTGCCGGGAAGCAAGTGAACCTCGGTAAAAATCTTGTGTCATCTCTTTGCCGAGGATTTCTCTTGTGGTTGATCATTGTGATTGATTCTTTGAGTGCATTACTTCTCTACATCGTTGGTATAAGAATCAAGTCACTTGCTCTTTACCTTCTTGTACTTTTCCTAGTGTAGTTTGCTTAGTGTAGCTTTTATCACATAGGAGTAAGTAGCTTAGTGACTTAGTCTTATTGATGTGTATTAGAGATCATAGCTATTGACGGTTCTTAAGTATCAATTATAACCATCAAATAAATAAAGAAAAGGACCTATATGCAAGCAACACCTAGAATTAGGGTTTGATCTAACAGAATTCCACGAGTTTTGCTGTTTATCTATTTCTGCAGGGGGTTATCAGGAAATACGGAAGAAAGGCCCACATGTCAGAATAATGACGGGATATTAACCAAACACGCAATTATCTTACATCTAGAAGATTCCAGAAGCCACGGGAACAAACGGGAGCCGTAACGGGCCAGGACATAGGGCGCCCGCCCTGTGCCCTAGGGCGCCCGCCCTGCCCCCGGGACCAATCAGGTCGAGTCTCGCGGATTATGCTCCACCGCCTTTGAGGATCAAGGAAAACCGTAGGATGAAGGTCGGTTTGATCCGACGGTCCAGATTCATCCAAAAGGGCTATATAAGCAAGGCCCCTGACCCCTGGTGGAGAAGACCCCAATTCATTATTCAGTTGCATATCTCTAGTTAGGGTTTAGAGAGAGAGGTTCCCTCTAGGGTTCCCACCTCTTAGGGCTTAGCATCCAATGTGAAAGTAGAATTAGTTCTACTAGATTGAGAGAGATAGAGTGGAGGTGTAGATCGGAGGAAGCCGGCCTGTCGGTGTCTACTCCGAGGTTGTACCTGCGGGAGCAAGTTCTTCTAACCCGAGGCTTGTTCTCAGGATTCTTCAGTATTTCGACTTCTAAATTCTAGTAAGTTCTTTGTTTTATTGTTCTTTGGTTTATGAGTTTACTTTGATCTCTTCGCGTAGAGTTTAGAGTAATCATCTCTAGCGTAAACGTGGTGTTTAAGCTAGGATACTCATAGATATCCCCTCGTCTAGCCGGACCGTGGTAGTAGCGAGGAACGTGACAATTCCGAGTTACCTTTGTATTCCATATCCCGTTAGCAGGATCGATAGGGTTTATAGGTGCGGGTTGAACATCCTTTGTGGTGTCTAGATTCCGTAAACCTCCCCAATAGAACTGTAGATCATCCTTACCAAGGTTAGAAGAAGAGTGCGGTTGTAGTCTTCTCTATACATCACTCACATCGAATCATAGTGGTTGTAGCCTAAAGGTTAGTAGTAATAGATTTGGTTAGTCAGATGCACTCTTTCTCCTAGTGGTAAAAATATAAATACGATACCCAGGATAACATCTCGGGTGAAGTGCTCACCGATATCCGTGCGCTTGCGGATCCTATTTCCTAATTGCGTTACCAAATATCAACAAGCATTTCTGGCGCCGTTGCCGGGGAGAAAGACGGTTTGCTGAGATAACCTTGAGTCTTACTACTAGCTTGTATTCATACTTTTTATTTTCTTATCTTTTTCATTCTTTCTTTTTCTTTTTACCAAAAATGGAAAACCAAGGTTCTATATCTATCTTTGATGCCGCAACACCTTCAGCAACTGACCTTTTACCATGGGAGTCATCACAGCCTATCCAAACATCCCAGTATAAGTTAAGTTCAAGGTTGATTGCGATGATTCAAAATTTATCTTTTTCGGGAAAGGAAGACGAAAACCCTTACCTTCATATTAGAGATTTTGAGCAGACATGCGATTGTCTTCGCATTGATGGCATCTCTGATAAGACTTTACGTTGGAAGCTTTTTCCTTTTTCTTTAAGAGGAGAAGCTAGACGATGGTATAGTCAGAAGGTAAGTCAACAACAAGGTGAATGGGGAGTTTTAAGAGCCAACTTTTGTCTAGATTTTTATTCCCTTGACCGTACTGGTGACCTTAGACTCGAAGTCCTATCTTTTAAACAAAAAGATAATGAAACTTTGGGGAAATCCTGGAAACGTTTTTCTGATCTTTTAGAATCTGGTCCAAAACTTTTGCTTGAAGACACTGTTCTTTTATTTCACTTTTTTCGAGGTCTTCAGAAAGATAATAAACAAATGCTGCATACTATGGCTAGAGGTTCTTTCTTTTGTATCCCTACTGATGAAGCTAAGGGGATCTTGAATAGAATCCTAAAAGCTGAGATGGATAATGCCCTCCATGATAAAACCTACGAAGCTGAAGTAGACACTCTGCCAAATTTTTCATCTACTTTAGCTATCCCAGGTTCTGAGCCACAAAAGGAAGAAATTCTACCATCTGATTTCATGCTAGACATAGAATCCGATCTCTTTGCCGATTTTGAAAACATTTCAAACTACCATTCTATAGACCGACCCCAAAACGGCCAATTTAGCATTTGTTTACCAAGTGAACGTCAATTGAGAGAGCTTATCTCGGTTATGAGTAGCGAATGGTTAGAGGAGTCAGAGCTTTCCTCTGAAGTAATCCGAGTGGACACACCCTCTATAACTATACGCTGTGCTTATAATTCTGATCAATTTAACGCTCTCTATAATCCTGTTGTGGGGATCAATATTATGTCCGAAGCTTTTGCACTTAATTTATTTGGGAAACTTGTTTTAACCCCCACAACAAAGGTCATAAAGGAATCTTCGGGACGATTAGTCCCCAGTCTTGGAATTATTAATGTCCTACCCTTTATGGTAGAAGGCTCCATGGTTCATTTGAACTTTTATATCTTTGATATATGGGGTTTTGACCTATTGATTGGACAACCTTTTAGAAGACTCCTTTATGAAGGTCAAACTGGAAAGCTCCACATTTCCTTGGGAAAGGATTTTAAACTTCCAATTACAATAACTCACTCCTTGAATAATAAGACCGAGCCATATCTTTTGCCTGATCCTATGGAGGAGGTAAAGGCTGCATCTCTAGAACTTTTAGATGATCCAGACTTAGAAAAGGAAGCCCCCTTCTTCACTGAAGAAGAGGCCGAACCTTCTGAACCTGAAGCCTTAGATGAGTTTGCAGAAACACCTAGACCCCCCATAGAACTCAAAACTTTACCACCCGGTCTTACCTATGCTTTCCTAAACAATAATCCAGAGTTTCCTGTGATCGTTAGTAATAAACTCACTCAGGAGCAAACTCTGCGATTAATGACCATTCTTGAAAAACACCACTCTGTTTTCGGCTACTCACTTCAAGATCTCACAGGAATCAGTCCTATGATTTGTACCCATCGTATTCCGACAGATCCTTCTGTTACACCCTCTCGAGAGCCTCAACGTAGACTTAACAACGCGATGAGAGAGGTAGTTAAAAAAGAAGTTATAAAGTTGCTGCATGCAGGGATTATATATCATGTGCCACATAGTGAGTGGGTAAGCCCTGTTCAAGTTGTGCCTAAAAAGGGAGGCATGACTATTGTTACTAATGATAAGAATGAGCTAATTCCGCAACGCACCGTCACTGGGTGGCGGATGTACATAGACTATAGAAAACTTAATAAAGCCACGAAAAAGGATCATTTTCCTTTGCCTTTTATAGATGAGATGCTTGAGCGGTTAGCAAAACACTCATTTTTCTGTTTTCTAGATGGATATTCAGGGTATCACCAGATCCCTATCCATCCTGATGATCAAAGCAAAACCACTTTTACATGCCCATATGGAACGTATGCTTATCGTAGAATGTCTTTTGGGTTATGTAATGCACCAGCTTCTTTTCAAAGATGTATGATGTCTATATTTTCTGATATGATTGAAGAGATTATGGAAGTTTTCATGGATGATTTCTCAATTTATGAAAAAACTTTTGATAGTTGTCTTGAGAACTTAGATAAGGTTTTGCAAAGATGTGAAGAAAAGCACTTAATCCTTAATTGGGAAAAATATCATTTTATGGTTAGAGAAGGAATAGTGCTAGGACACCTAGTGTCTGAAAGAGGTATTGAGGTAGATAGAGCTAAAATTGAAGTAATTGAACAACTACCTCCACCTGTGAATATAAAAGGAATTCGAAGTTTTCTTGGCCATGCTGGTTTTTATCGCAGATTTATAAAAGACTTTTCATTTATTGCGAGACCACTTACTCTTTTGCTAGCCAAGGATGCTCCTTTCGAATTTGATGATGCATGTCTAAATTCTTTCAATTTATTAAAGCAAGCACTCATCTCTGCACCAATCATTCAACCCCCTGATTGGTCGTTGTCTTTTGAAATTATGTGTGATGCTAGTGATTATGCTGTGGGGGCAGTTTTCGGACAAACTAAAGATAAAAAGCATCATGCAATTGCTTATGCAAGTAAAACTTTGACAGGAGCTCAACTTAATTATGCAACCACTGAAAAAGAGCTTCTGGCTGTTGTTTTTGCCATTGATAAATTTAGATCTTATTTAGTTGGAGCTAAGATAATTGTTTACACTGATCATGCTGCACTAAAATATTTGCTCACTAAGAAAGATGCGAAACCCCGCTTAATCAGATGGATTTTATTACTCCAAGAATTTGACTTAGAAATAAAAGATAAAAAGGGAGTAGAAAATTCTGTTGCTGATCACTTGTCTAGAATGTACTTTAAGAATTCACAGGAACCCCCCATTAATGACTCACTCCGGGACGACATGCTTTACGGGATTAACAGATCTGACCCCTGGTATGCAGATATTGTTAATTTTATGGTTTCAGGTTATGTACCACCCGGAGCAAACAAGAAGAAGCTTATTCAGGAAAGTCGTTCACATATATGGGATGAGCCATATCTCTTCCGAGTATGCGCTGATGGCCTACTTAGAAGATGTGTGACCACTGAGGAAGGATTGAAGATCATCGACAGATGTCACTCATCACCATACGGAGGTCACTATGGAGCATTCCGTACACATTCAAAGATCTGGCAATGTGGATTCTACTGGCCTACGATGTACGATGACACGAAGCAATATATCAGAAGATGTGGGCCATGTCAAAGGCACGGAAACATAAATACAAGGGATGCCATGCCACTCACCAACAACCTTCAGATTGAACTCTTTGATGTCTGGGGAATAGACTACATGGGTCCATTTCCCCCATCTAAGAAGTGTGAGTTCATCTTGGTGGCGGTTGATTACGTCTCCAAGTGGGTAGAGGCACTACCTTGCAAACATGCCGACAATATCAGTTCGAAGAGGATGTTTGAGGAAATCATATTTCCAAGATTTGGAGTCCCCAGGATAGTGATAAGTGATGGAGGATCACACTTCATTGACAAGCGCTTCGAGCACTATCTATCAAGACATGGAATCCGTCACAATGTCGCTACTCCCTATCATCCTCAGACAAGTGGCCAAGCAGAGACTTCCAACAAGCAAATCAAGAACATTCTTCAGAAGACGATGAACGAGATGGGAACGGCATGGAAGGACAAGTTACCCGATGCACTCTGGGCTTACCGGACAGCATACAAGACCCCAATTGAAATGTCTCCATACCAATTGGTATACGGAAAGACCTGTCACCTACCTGTTGAACTTGAGTTCAAGGCACACTGGGCCATAAAAAGATGGAATATGGACCTAGATATCGCCGGAAAACATAGAAGAATGCAATTATCGGAGTTAGAAGAATGGCGGGAGAAAGCATATCACAATTCAAAGATCTACAAAGAAAGAGTCAAGAGATGGCATGACAAGAGGATCAAGAAGAAGGAGTTCTCACCCGGAGATAAGGTATTACTTTTTAATTCCAGGGTGAAGCTTTTCGGGCATGGAAAGCTCCGGAGCAAATGGGAAGGACCATTCAAGGTAATTCATTCATCATCCCACGGAGCTATCACACTTCAAAATGACGAAGGTACGTTATTCAAGGTAAATGGTCAACGTCTTAAATTATTTTTAGAGCCCAATAAAGAATTAGAAGAATAGACGTGATCAATTTTTACCTTCCAATTAAAAATTAAAGCCCGACGCTTTTAATTTGACGTTTTTGGGCCAAGTATATATTTTTCGGGATAAAAACACGGTGAGAAACACGCTCGAGAAAGCAGGCTTGTAGAGGAGCCGGACACAGGGCGGGCGCCCTGAGGATGAGGGCGGGCGCCCTGCCCCTGTCTCCCCTCGGCCCCAGACTTCTCCCACGCGATAACCTCGCCCGTTGCTATCTGGAAAATTCCGTCCTCGGTTTGTTTCGCAAACATGACGGCAGGAAGAGTCCCGACCATGCACGAGAGCAGTTTTTACCCCCTATATAAACAGACCCCCAACGTCAGCTTTTAGCACCAATTCATTCAAGCCTTCTCTCCTTCCTCAAATTAGATCTTGCTTAGTTCCTAGCTGCTCCAATGGCCGAGAAGTTCCACGTCGATTGGGAAGTCGTCCCCTACGACCTCAACAAGAAGCCCAAGGAGGATCCCGACGCCTACGCTCTCGTCCCGGCCAACACAGAGCGACAGCTAGAAGCCATGCCACCACGTCAACGCAGCTCTGCCCAATCCTACTTTGCTCGCCCAGTTCTTACCGCACCTACGCAGCCCCTATTGCTCGAAGGCTCGCCATCATCGTCGAAAGGGAAGGAGATCATCAAGGTACCAGCCGGAACAAAGATCCTGCCGCCAAAACCCAATGAGCGGATCATCGGAGTGAAGACCAACCGGAGCGGCGAGATCTCTAGTGTCCGCTATACCACGGAGGAGAGACCTTACTTCGAGGGTGTTAGGGCAGCTAAGGTCCGCTTCGTTCCTCCGAAGGAAGCACCCAAGCATGCTCTTAATGCTTTCGAGACACCTCCCAAGCGCCGCAGGACCATTGCAGATGTGGATGAGGAGCTACGGGTGATCAAGAACAGCATTATAGAAATTCAGAACTCCAATATCTCTATGGATCGGAGGACCTTCAACCATAACACTACGATCCTAAAGCTACAGGATGACCTTGCCGACGCCAACAAGAGGATCGATAAGTTAGAGCATAGTCTTAGGAGGCGTGAGCGTCGCTGAGCTATCTAGATTAGATCTTGGGGCTATATGTGTCTTAGTTATTATTAGATTCGATTAGGTTCGCTTATAATCAGTTTAGATCTATTATATTCGGTTATTATTATTATTCGGTTGTAATAAATGCCTCAAGATTAATAAAGATTATTATTAGTATGTCTTGTGTGTCTCTACTTTACTTTTGTGCAAGAAAGCAGAAAACAAGTATGGGGGAGATTCCCTGACATGTCACACACACTTCGATCGCACCACTCCATGAACCAGGTACACACTCTGCACACTTTTATTACACACTTACACACTCACCTTAGTTTGTGCAGAATTTTATCTCTCTAAACATGATAAATTAAAAGGATAAAAATGCTTATAATCATGATCAATCTCACTCTGTGATATTTCCTGGAAACCTGCAATTATTAAAATTATTTCAAAACCCTGTGTTGCTAAAAGTCATTGTGGAATAAGAGATGGTAAGGGTATGAGTACCTTATTCTTAGTATCTTTATTGCTTGGAGAATTTGTTTTAAAAATCTCAAAATTATAGCTACCATCCTCAAGTTTTATATGCCTGCTAAACATAAAAATATTAATTAAAGCTATCTGCTTTGTATTGAGTTTGTTCAAAACAAGTTAGACCCTTGTTGAGAGATTTATCATACTCCTAAGATCAAGACATTTTTATTCAGAAAGATTCACTCTTCCGAAGTATTATTGCGTTAAAGGTATGGGCTATGCAAAATTATGAATATATCGAGGAAATAAAAAGGAGCAAGTGCTCGATAACCTCGTGGAAAAAAATGGACAAGTGTCCGGTAGTAGAATTAGGGGTACCTCGGTATCCACCCAAAATGAAAAAAATGAGATATGATAAAAATATGATGGAAAGAAAATGATAGCCCATGGTCCCTCTAATAAGCAATATGCCAGTAAGAGTGACAAGTTTTTAATTTTCAAAATCTTTGATCTAAGAGTATGGCATTCTTCTCCTCGGATCCGGTTTTGACCATACAATAAATGTAAGGTATGTATGCTTAAAGAATTATTTTTGCAAAATCAAAATAGCCTCAGAGAGAAATATAAAAGATAATGAGTGACTCTGAGAGCACCTATGAGGATAAAGGTATGCTAAGTTTTTCTTTTCAAAAATATGTAAAAACTCCAAGTGATAGGGATTAAGAAGAAGAAAGGCTCTTTACTCTGACCATATATTTCCCTGACTATAAGTGCACAGTGGATTTTTACAACACCCTGCAGGTATGAAAGAATGTTTCAACCCCAGATGTTTTATTAACCAACCTTTTCTCGAGGACGAGTAAAAGCCTAAGTATGGGGGTGTTTGTTGACGGTTCTTAAGTATCAATTATAACCATCAAATAAATAAAGAAAAGGACCTATATGCAAGCAACACCTAGAATTAGGGTTTGATCTAACAGAATTCCACGAGTTTTGCTGTTTATCTATTTCTGCAGGGGGTTATCAGGAAATACGGAAGAAAGGCCCACATGTCGGAATAATGACGGGATATTAACCAAACACGCAATTATCTTACATCTAGAAGATTCCAGAAGCCACGGGAACAAACGGGAGCCGTAACGGGCCAGGACACAGGGCGCCCGCCCTGTGCCCTAGGGCGCCCGCCCTGCCCCCGGGACCAATCAGGTCGAGTCTCGCGGATTATGCTCCACCGCCTTTGAGGATCAAGGAAAACCGTAGGATGAAGGTCGGTTTGATCCGACGGTCCAGATTCATCCAAAAGGGCTATATAAGCAAGGCCCCTGACCCCTGGTGGAGAAGACCCCAATTCATTATTCAGTTGCATATCTCTAGTTAGGGTTTAGAGAGAGAGGTTCCCTCTAGGGTTCCCACCTCTTAGGGCTTAGCATCCAATGTGAAAGTAGAATTAGTTCTACTAGATTGAGAGAGATAGAGTGGAGGTGTAGATCGGAGGAAGCCGGCCTGTCGGTGTCTACTCCGAGGTTGTACCTGCGGGAGCAAGTTCTTCTAACCCGAGGCTTGTTCTCAGGATTCTTCAGTATTTCGACTTCTAAATTCTAGTAAGTTCTTTGTTTTATTGTTCTTTGGTTTATGAGTTTACTTTGATCTCTTCGCGTAGAGTTTAGAGTAATCATCTCTAGCGTAAACGTGGTGTTTAAGCTAGGATACTCATAGATATCCCCTCGTCTAGCCGGACCGTGGTAGTAGCGAGGAACGTGACAATTCCGAGTTACCTTTGTATTCCATATCCCGTTAGCAGGATCGATAGGGTTTATAGGTGCGGGTTGAACATCCTTTGTGGTGTCTAGATTCCGTAAACCTCCCCAATAGAACTGTAGATCATCCTTACCAAGGTTAGAAGAAGAGTGCGGTTGTAGTCTTCTCTATACATTACTCACATCGAATCATAGTGGTTGTAGCCTAAAGGTTAGTAGTAATAGATTTGGTTAGTCAGATGCACTCTTTCTCCTAGTGGTAAAAATATAAATACGATACCCAGGATAACATCTCGGGTGAAGTGCTCACCGATATCCGTACGCTTGCGGATCCTATTTCCTAATTGCGTTACCAAATATCAACAATAGCCTTGCTTCACTAGAATTGTATAGGTGGCTTGCATAGTGTAATTGAGCTAGTGCTAGAATTAGTTTAGCCATCTTTTATACTAACGTGGTTGTTTAGTGAAGCTTGTAGATTTTTAAATAGGCTATTCACCCCCCTCTAGCCATTTGGACCCTACATCCGCACGTACCAGTTGCCCAGATACACTCACGGTGAGCCGCTGATGCTTCCCATGCATGCAATTTAATCGCTACCGGCTTTGCTTACCGGGACGACGGGCACCGCGGCCACCGTGCCGCCATGGCCGAGGTGGGCTCCCTCCGGGGGGTCTGTGGTTGTGTGAGGTGTCTGAGGGTGTTCGCGGTGTCGTGTAGGTTGTGATGGTCAGGTTGGTTGTGTCAGCGGTGTCGTGGTCGCCGGCCGGTCACCGAGCCACCATGGCCAGGCCGCGGGAAGAGAGAGGGAGAGAAGAGCAGGCGGGAGGAAAGGGATGACAGGCGGGGCCGCCTCGTCAGCGAGAGAGCGAGGGAGTGCGTGCGCGTAAGCGGGCCACGTGGTCTGGCCTTGCTGGGCCGAGCCAGCGCGCGTGGCTGGGCCGCGAGCGGGCGAGCGTGAGCGCGCGTGTGGGCCGCGCGTCTGGCTGGGCCGAGCGAGGGAGAGAAGGGAATCGGCCCGTGTTGAGATTTTGTTTTTCCTTTTTCAAAATGTGAAATAGTACTAGTTTTGTTTATTTCAATGGAATTTTTGTAAAGCTCCAAAAATATTGAAAGTTTTTGTGTAAGCTTTTCAGAGTGTAAACTATTTAGGAAAAATATTAAATGTCAATTTTGATTACTTTTTGTAAGTTATTTAATTAGCTCAATTAAATATTAAATGCAACTTTTAGGAATTTTAGTAATTAAAATATTAATCCAAAAATCATGAAATTTGTTTTGACACTATTTTAGACTATGATAAATCTGTAGAAAAAGTTTGAACTTAATTAGATAAAGTTTAATTTATTCTTAATTTCTGCCTTAATTGTTTAAGTGATTAAATAAATGTTTAAGTTGATAACTTTAAGTGTTGTGTGCCCTTTTGATTGAGTGATGACCTTGGGTCATTTACCCTTAATGATACTTGGCACCTTAATTACTTGGTTGAGCTCATGATTAATATGTTATTTATGAGGTAATAATGTTGCTTAATGTAAATTACTGTTAGTAGTGAGTTCTGTTGGTTTGCAACTGTACCGTGAAGAAAAGTTGTACTCAAGTTATTAATCATGGCATATCATCATCAAGCATCATGTTTATCACCGCATCATGTTGAAGCATGTCATACTCGTGTAGTTCCCACTTTCGAGAAAGTAAGCGTTGTTGAGCAAGCTTTCGGAGAAGAGCAGTTGTCAGTGGGTTTTGGACCGGACGTCGGTGTTGTTGAACCTGAACCAGTCGTCTCGTTTGAGCAAGGCAAGCCCCGGTGCATTTAAACCCTTCCTTGAGTTTTACAAATCTTTATCACTGGTACTATGGTTTATTGCATTAAGTAATTAGGAATTGAGTGATAACTCAATTGCTGCATTATCATCCTTGATTATTGTGATATCACCCTTGGTACCTGTTTTATTAAAAAATACGTAGTATGCTTCACTATGCTTAATAAGTTAGGCTTTTAAATGAAATACTTATATGGCCATGATGGTATACTTGATGAATGATGAAATTTAAGAATGAACTTGAAGATCGGGCGGGTGGCTTGACCACTACTAACTTGCATTGAGAAATGAGTCTCAATGTAGTGTTTCCGTCTTGTCAATTAAGGACCGTTCATTGTAGGGCCACTTGTGTTTCGCGACTTTGCAACTAGCCTCATGCCTTGAGTAAGCCCAAGATATTAGTGATTCCATTTCTAGAACGTCCAACCTCGCACTAGGAGTGGAGAGATGGTGAGAGTAGCGTGTACCCTCGGGGCTAGAATTGGGCCGGGTTCAAGGGATACTGTACTCTCGGGTGGCGATAGACACGTTCTGGTATTGGAAGATCTAAATGAGGGTTGGCATATGCAAGATTTGGTTCTACATATGTCGTGAGGTTAGAGATCCCCAGCTGGGTATAATCGGTTCGAATCATGGTTGCTCCTCGGTTATGGAGACTCGATCGTCTAACCTACATCGTAGATAAGAACTGAAATTGGAAGAAAGAATAAGGAAATAATTTTGATGAGAATTACTTTGATCTTGATTAGGATCACTTAGAATTGGTTAATGAACCATCAATGATAAAAATAAAATGTTGAAAGCAAGGACTTACTTTAGTAAGCTTTTCTGCACAATAATTTTGATTTTGGAATACCCGTACCTTGATTTCCTAAAGCTAGCATGTTCTTGGAGTCGTTTCTTTAGTCGGGTAAGTCTCGCTGAGTACCTTCAGTACTCAGGGTGTATTAAACCCTTGTTATAGGTGCGGTTCATGAGCAAGTATGCTTTGAGCCTTGCTGCATGACCGTTGTTGTTGAAGAAAGTGACGATGAGTAGGTTGTGTGGCCTCTGGGCAAGATATCTCGTTTAGGTGTTGTAATAAAGTTACTACTGATACTCCACTACTACTTGTTTATAATAATGCTACTTTTAAACTGGTTTGAGGTTTGAAACTATGGTTTGTAAACTTAAGTTATGTAAGACTTTCGCTCTTTTACTCTGATGATATTTTGAATAAACTGTTGTAATATTGCAATACTCCTGTAATTGGATCATGTTCGGAGGATAACAGACCTTTTAAGTTATGAGGAACATAAGTATGACTGTCAGAAGTCATTATAACAATAACAGGTACATGTGTGCCATCATAATTTAGGAGGTTCTGTTATAAGAACCGTCGGGTGATCCAAGTGTTTCCGCAAATTATATGCATCGTTGTCAAATCTTCTTTGTTTCTAGATTGGGGCACTTATCTATTATTTTTTTTTTGCTAGAAAGAAGTTATTTATTCCATGTACATTCATAGCTTATTATGGCTGATGTCTCACCTGTATGTTTGCAACGGTATTACACATTGTTTTATGTTTAGACATGACAGGATCTATCGTAGATGGGCGGCAAGACATACATGGTTGACGAGAGGGTAAATAAAAGGTCGACGAGACAAGCGATCAGATAAAAAAAAAAAAGCACGAACACGAACTTCAACATGGTTTGGGCACTATCATAGATTATCAGCACAAACATAACCTACATAATAATATTTTTTATAAAGAAAAAACAAGTGCTCCTGAACCTGAAGAATCCTACTTCTCTCGGACCTCCTTGGTTCTTCCTTTTGGTAGTTGGCACCACACTTGTAACTACTCCAGTACAGACAGATCGTGCTGCACAATGGCCATCTGGATTCTGTTCATGACCCGTGGTAGACTTTTCTTTCTATCTTGTACTTTGTACACTCCAGCTCTTCGCCGTTCACGAGTGTGCGCATGAGGCCATAAAAAACCCTAATGGAACTTTGCAACCTCAGCGTCGATCACTGATAGCACTTCATTGTGCATGCCCTTGCAAACTTATGGCAGATCCATCTGGAGTTTTGTTGCTCGGGTAGGGGTGTATAAGCGCACAATGATTGTTATTCCCATGGCCAGTGCGAATATCAGAGCAATAACGACCAGAGCAGAACTCCTGCAATCCATGGTCGCCATGTCACCTTCTCCATGCATTGCTCCTCCTTTGCTGATCAGGTCAGTATGCTGCCTTAGCTCACCGTTAGTATAATCTTGCTCTGTCTTCATCCCTGTCTCGTTGGGTCTTGGAAACTCTGGCTCTTTCTTCCCTATTGGCTTAACCAGTGATGACAACGCTGGTGAGCTGGCAAGTTCCACAAGTCCAACCAGATCTTTCTTTTTGTCCTGCTCGAGCTCACTCTTGTCTGTGACTGTTCTTTCACCTTGCTTTGCTTCTTCTGTTTCTGTAACAGTATCTTCTGTGTCTGCGACAGTATCTTCTGTTTCTGTAACTGTATCTTCTGTTTCTGTAACTGTATCTTCTGTTTCTGTAACAGTATCAGTAACCATGTCATCTAAGAGTTGGTCTTGATGCATCATCAGCTGTGCCGTCGGCGTGTTCTCCATCGATTCAGCCTCTTGAATACCATCACTCTCATCATTATGTTTACTGAGGATGATCCCTGGACTGTTGATGCAGAGTTTGCTTTGATCAGAAGCCTCCATATCTTTATTATCCTAAAAAAAATCACAGTTCAAAAGAAACAAGCACAAAAAATAAGGATGCATAGATTACCAAAATTTTGACCAGACATTGCAGATTCCAAAATTTTGACCGAAGAACAAAGAAACAAATACTTTTTGGGCTATCTCTTTCTCGATGTCCTTCTTGCTTGAGTCCTTTTCAACCTTCTCCACACTTCCACTGACCTGTAGCAAAAATTTAGAAGGATATGCAAAGATAGGAAAGCAACAGTGCGGTTCCAGACTTCCAGAGAATGCCCATGGAACTATGCAGGCACTACAGCACAAAGGATTCAGCTTTCAGAATTGTACATACCAAACAAGCATTGACAATTTCCTGCATGATGATCTTGACAGGGTTCCTGCTCGGATTCTGATCACTTCCTTCAACGTGATCAATTTTCTCAACATGTTCATTGTCCTGACACTGAAATTCAGAAGAACGAAAATAAATTAACATAAGGTAGCAATATGGTTTCAATGTTCACAGTTATGCTTAGCAATCAAGAACTGACCATATCATGTGCAGTGATCTCGACATGGTTGTAGCTTGACTTCTGGTCAACTTTTTCGACATGTTCTTTGTCCTGAAACTCAAATTCAGAAGAAATGAACAGAACGTACCTGCGAGGCTACAACAATCACCGCACAAATAGCATATAAAGGTTTCAGTTTTCCCAATGTTGCATAACAAACACTAACCTGATCGTGTGTATGAACATCAACAGGATTGCTGCCTGAATTCTCATCAATTTTCTCTTCATGCTTGCTCTCCTAAAACCCAATTTTTCCCAAATGAAGCCATTGAAATAATCGCAGTGCGTGAAAAATAGCATAAATGTTTCAGTTTTCCAATGTTGCATAGCAAACAAACACTAACCAGATCGTGTGTGTGGACCTCGATAGGATTGCTGCTTGAATTCTCATCAATTTTCTCCTCATGCTTGCTCTCCTGAAACCAATTTTTTTCCTCAAATGAAGTCATTTAAGTAATCACAGTGCATGCAAATACAATATTGATGTAATATTGATATGAGGGAAGTTAATCCAAACGTTTGCACAGAGAAACAAACCAATTGATCTGCAGTGATTTCATCATCCTTGTGAATCTGATGGCTTTCCTCTGACACGTTGCCATCCTGACACCATTCAGAAGATTTTACAGAGAGAAAGGTCACTACAACGACAGAACACACATGTATACTAATACTATACCTCCATGAAGAAAGTTTTCAAAAATTATGCATACAGAGCAGAAGCACTAACCAAACTGCCGGATCCAATATCGGTGTTGCCCGCGCTCAACTTCTCATGGGACTGATCAAGCTCCTTCACCAATGAGCCACACTGAACCTACAAATTCGAACCGACTTTGCATGTAAAATTTCACCTGAAAAGGGAAGAAACCCAACAACTCCAGTTCCCATCAATGAGTGCGGTAGGTGACTCCTCACCTTCCCATCCTCGACAATTCCGCCATCCAAAGTCTCTTCTTTCCTGCAAAGAATCCACCCCAAACAAAACGTTCTTTTCAGCTCCAACGCCCAGCAGGAAAACAATACAGATCATCTGATATTCAATTCAATCTTATAATCGACAAAAAGTTACGAATTTCAAAGCGGCTCTGAGTCTGAAGTCTGAACAGATGTGAGACGTACGCTGGCAGCCGGCGCTCGGGCTGGTCCACGGCACCACCCTTGTTGCCGTGGCGCGAGCGGCGCCACGCGAGGACGGCGGCCCCGACGACGGCCGCTCCGCCGATGAGCAGCAGCGCCCCGACGCCGTGCGGCGCTCGCGCGCGCACGCGGAACTTCATGCCGCCGCCGCCGCCGCCGCCGCCGCCAGCGCCAGCGCCAGCGCCCTTCTTCCTCTCGGTTTCCTTCGCCTCCTCCCGCTGCTGCTGCTGTTCCCGCGGTTCTTGGGCGGCGCCAAGAACGTGGCCTCCGACTGCCAAGCCGCCACCTTCCATGACTAGGGCGTGCGGCGCGGCGAATTAAAGGTCACGCGGCTTGGATGACGATCCTTCCCCTCCTCCTAATTAAGTGGTTGGGACCTGGGTTGGTGCGCCGGTCCGGCTTCTCCTACGTGTGCGCGTGTGTTCTTGCGCGCGTTCTAGAGAAAGACAGAGAGGGAAGGAGAGAGAGGAGGAGGTGTCGAGGTTTTAGGGTGGGTGGGAGAAGGGCCGGTCGGGTCGCATGGCCACTCGTCGGTCCATCGCAGCTCGCAGAGTGCCTGAGTCGCCGCGCAGACCCAAAACTCTCGGATCCCCAACGAACCGGGAGGGAAAGTGTCGTTGGACTGCCCGAAAACTAAAGGCAAACCTGCCTGCGTGTGCTCTTAAATGCGTCATGAATCGCGGCAATCTTTTTGTTTATCCGTAGTTTTTGTTAACATAAATTGTCATCAAATGTAAAAACTGAATTTTTTTTATCGAACTTTCGAGGGAAACCTCTCCGAGGGTCTAATACCATCAGGGACGAAGCTTCGAAAAGATTTAGGAGGACTAAACAAAAGTGCTACAGACCTCTCACAGATTAAAATGTATCATGAATTCATGACAATCACTTAGGCATTCAATCATTGGTCACGTTCGCTTGGTTGAAAAGCTATGGCTGAAAGTAATGTTCGCTGATTTATTAGGAGAGAAAAATACTGTTCGTTGGCTGAAAAAGTATGAATCAAAGAAGAAAAAAAATCACCTGCTCTGCTCGGTCGCTTGGATGCCTGGTGCCCCCTGCGGCCCGCCTGCTGGCCTGCTGCTCACCCGAGCAGCGCCGGCGCTCGCCCCCGCCCTGGTAGCCTGACGCCCTTGCTGGACACCGGACATGGGCCGCCCCGCCTAGCTGCAGTGCCGCTCCCTGTCTCTGCGCGCCCGTCGCGTCGTAGGAAGAGGCGTCGCTCGATGGATTCACGAGTCAAGACGGGAAGGATTAGGAACGATAGGGTTTCTTCTTTGGCCTTTGGGCTTTGGCTGGAAAATCCTCTGTATCTTTGGAGGAGATAGAATGATAGACTGCTAGCCCAATTAGCAAAATAGATCCGCCAACAAATAATATTTTTTTCTCACAGCCAAGCGAACAAGGCGTTAAGACACGACGAGGTGGCACACTAGTTTCTGGGACGCCGGCGTAAAGCAAGAGGTGAAGACAAAGCGGTACCGTCTGGGTCGTGACACGTGATGAGCACCTACGGATTCCGGCCGTATACATAATACCAAATACATGTATGACTTCATCTGATGCGTCGCGACACCGTTTCAGAAATGCCAAAATGGAATCCTGATGGCAAGGCAACATAGGGACAACAGCTCGGTCCTGTTTGGCGTGGTTTAACTTTTTTACTAATTTTTTTTGAGCTGGTCATAAAAACTACTCCTGACAAGCAGCTTAGGGCACCACTCACAGAGGCACAGAGGCTAGCACTCTTAGTAGTTTTAGCACATGGTTCACGTAGACTTAGAAATGTTAAGATTACTATTTACATAATGCAAACTAATCATAAAATTTTTTTCCCTTTCATTATGCCTCACCTTTATTTACTCTCCCTTTTCCTTTTTAGCATGAACCACCTTCTCTCTCCAAGCATATGTAGCTTCTGTAAGCCACTATGACAAGTATAGAACATCTGTTTTTTATCCGATCCTACATGGATCTTGGGGCTATAAGTAAAAAAATAGCATTGGCGAAGGCCTTAGGTAAAAAAGCTTGATGTTTGTAGCCTACGGTGCCTTCGATATCCCACCACCAATATAGTAACAGGACTATTAATACTACTTCATCCGTCTAAGAAAAAGTGATGTTGTGTAATTTAAAATTTGTCCCAAAAAAATAATGTTATGAGTTTTAGACACATTGCTGGCCCACAGATCCGGCACCAAATCATCAATTGAGATGCACTACTGTTTGATGCCTGCCTCAGATCTCTGCATGCTTGCATGCAGCGCGTCTTAATTAGGAAGTAAACCACGCAACATCCTTTAAAGGAATCATGTGACATACTAAGGTTAATAGGGACATATCTCTTCTCCACTAATCTGTATGAAAAATCCCAGAACATCACTCTTTTGGGGGATAGAGGGTGTATTTGAGTAAAATTTGCTGACAGTGTTTAAACTTGCTCAACTATGTCATATCTTGGTTCTAAACTTCAAACTTCATGTTTAGCCCCTCAACCCCTATTTGGGGTCTCAAAACCTGTAGCAGACACTGTTCATATTACTGTATAAGGGGTTAAATTTTACTCTCATTTAAACGAAATACGAGCTGATGAGCCTTTTTTTTTTCCTTCGCCGGCTTCAGCTCCTGACCTTCTTTTTTACCACAGTGCAAAAGCAGGAGCCAAAAGTAAAGACTTGCTAAACGAGACAGTAAACAACCTCAAAGTTCACCATGTGAAAGGTTCATATGTTATTAAACCTTAGGGTTTAAAGTAATTGTTTAGGGGTGTGCCAAGAATTAAGATGCTCACCAATAATGTTCTCTAAAGCATGCACACAAGAGGAAGAAGTCTGATAACAATGCAATTAACGAAAGTGTAAGACGAGAACGAGAGAAAGTAGAAACCAAAGTTGCCAGTAGAATCGTAGAAGTAGAACAAGTAGAAGATAGTAAAAGATGCTAAAACAATGAATACTTTGAACAGGGTGTGCTATTAACTAGAGGGCGTGTGTTATTTACTAGATTTTTTTTGTAAAATTAACAGTAATACTCAATAGACATGCTAAAAAATATAAAAACTATAAAATTCCCCCAAAAAAAACTGGCCATTGTTTTATAATAACCTCAAGCATTGTGGTCGTCCAAATTTACGTCTAAATTACTCATTCTGTTGTTATGCAAATTAACCTAAAGTAACCCTGTTGCATCTAAATTGTCCGTATATGACATTACGAAGGATAACTAAAAATAACCCTTTTGCATCTTCACTAGTGCTTCTAAACCAACCACTAAGTATGCATATAAATCAATTACTTTTTCCATTATTAATAAATGGAAAAAACTATCTCAAAGCTGTTGTGCAAACCATGTTGGAAGGATCAAGATGCCTAAGAGAAAGAGAGGGGAAGGAATTGGACTAATCTAAAATTATCACAGAATTGAAACATATCACTTAGCCCATTTCACCATTTGTGGCTAAATAAGTGTTTCTAGCTTACCGCACAAAGTTTTGCACCCTAATTCCAACCCTACTCTATCATGGCAATTCTAAGAATATAAATTGTATGAAAGTAAATGCTCTAAGTAAAGAGATGACTAGGGACACGTCGATATTCTCTCGATGTATCGAAGAGTCGGCACTCGGCACTCTCCACTAGTCGGCACTCGACACTCTCTAGTGATGCAAAGCGCACAAAGCCTAAGCTCACTAGCAATGCTCAATAACAAGACTACACAAAGCCAAATTAGAGAGCGCAAATTACTTAGCAATACAAACTAAACAATATGACTAACAAAGTTATTAAAACCAAATTAGCCACGTAAGGGAGCTACTTCTACGCTACACAAGCAAGAAGGTAACTAGCAAGCTACACAAGCACCACTAGTTACAAGAGTAACTACACAAGCACAATATATGAAATATAAATACAAGGCATGTGTTTGGGGATTGCAAACCAACAGGAAGAACAATGTTGACACGATGATTTTTCTCCCAAGGTTTACGTATTTGCCAATACGCTAGTCCCCGTTGTGTCGACCGCTCACTTGGTGGTTTGGCGGCTAATTGACATTACCCGCCAAGCCCACACGTCGGGCACCGTAAGAACCTACCCACAAGTGAAGGTAGCTCAATGACACACTCTACTAAAGTTGCTCTTCGCGGCTCCCGCGGGGGCGAGCACAATGCTCTTCACGGCTTCCATGGGTTTGATAGGGACGCATGTGCGGCGACGACCGGCGAGCTTGACGCCGAGTGCACGCGCTTGACACTCACGGTGCGCCGTGGCCAGGCACTGGCTGCCAGCAAGGTCCGGGGTTCCGTCCATACGCGGCGGCGGCACTCACCATGAGAAGTTGGTTCGAAATTTCCGTGCACATTGTGGCGGACTCTGTGCTCTGAAATTTGCTCTAAAACGAAACCAGGAGAGACCGTGAGAGGAGCAACTAAAAAAATCTCCCAATTCGGCCAAGTTGCCATCTATAGAGAAGCTAAGATAACTGAAAAATTCATCGAATCTGATCAATTTGGCTCGCGGACTCTGTGCGGCGAAGGAGATTCAAGCCGAAGATCAAAGCGAGGTGCACAAGATCTCGTAAAGCTAGCTGACTTGCGAACGCGGCACTGGGATCCGGCGCCACCGTGCCTCAAGAAGCACCAGTGCCGAGCAGAGGAGGAACACGGCTCCGAGCAACAGCACAGCCATGCATAGCGAGTGCGACCGCATGGCCCTGCCGCAGCCACCGCTACACCGTCATCTTCTTCCTCTCGCGGCCCCATCCACCTCCTCCTGCCTGTTACTTCCCCGACGTCTGCTCCTCTGGCTACTGCTGTCCCTCGCACTCCTCCTTCCCCATGCTGCGCGCCCTCACGCATCGCCAATCTGGTAAGGCTGAGCACAGGCTACGGTTCTTGCGCTGCTCTGCGGCACCCTCGGAGACTCTTACTCGGCTACTTGAAAACCTTGAATGTGGACAGCGGGGGCGAGCGCACCGGTGCCGGCAACGACATCAGAGCGGGCGGTGGCACATGTGGGCTCATGAAGGGGATGGCCACGGTTGAGGGCTCCTCGTCGTCTTCGTTGCCGCCACCCGCAAAGTCGGTGGATTTCAACAGGTTAAACGGTGTGGAACCGGACAAAACCAACCCGCATGGGTTCTCCAAATACGGGTTGCCGTGGGCTGGTTTACAGGCTGGTTCGGGTTGTAACTAGCCCATGTACAGGGTGAACCGTATTGGTTTATCGATCTTGACTTCACTTACTCTTCACCGTTGCTTCGGTCCATTGGCGCCAAGTCATCACTCAACTTGTCCTTCACATGTACAACCGGTCCGTCGAGCCAAGTCTTGTCTTGATTTTCTCCACCTTGATCACATGACTCCATGTCATGTCTCATATGCAATGAGCTCCTTCATCATATCTGTGAGCTTTGCAATATCTTCAAGCCATTTTCACCTCCATGGTATATGTTGCTCACACACATGTATATGTGGACTAATCACCTGTGTATTTCATATTTAACACAATTAGTCCACCTAGATTGTTACTCAATTACCAAAACCAAATAAGGACCTTTCTTCTATATGGATTATGAACAACATTTCTTATTTTTGTGCTTTCCATGTCTTCGCCTGTACCATTTAACTATTGTTTAGACTATAAGTATTGTGTGGCACCGATTGCTATGGCATATGTAATTCGATCCAAATATATTGATTACATTTGGCATGTGTCCACCGTACCTATAATTTCGACCTGGGTCCCGCCACTGGTCCCTACCTGATTCATGTCATAGTGGCCCAATAAACAGCCTATAGGATAGATGGAGGAATGTTAACTGAATGATATTGTGATGTTTAAGGCAAAAAAAAAAATCTACTAGTTCAGTCGTTTAGGGTGTGAAGTTCAGGGGTGATTTGAAGTCTTCCAAGTTTCGACCTTCCTTTTTTGCTGACGTTTCTTGTACCGTTTGGGAACGTTGTATGCTCACTCAAAGCGAAGTGCCATGCAGAAAGTAATGGCATTAGCCAGTAGCCACTTTGCGCATGGCCGGCTGAACCTGACAAATGCCTAATCGTAACGAGGCGTTGGTTATCTATAGTGGTATAAGGTTGACAATTAGGTAGCATATATCATGCACTCGATGGAGCCCCTTTCAACTTGATGGCCGTCCTAGAGTATAACTAAGTGCCAATTTTAAGGTTTCCAGAGCCCATGTAGCCAACCTGCGCAAATCCGGGAGATCACAGCGAGAGGCCAACTGGTGTGAAGGTTCCTAAGCTCAATCCAGTCACCTGGGCAGTCATCATATGTGGTATCTGGGTTGTCTGGATGCCGAGGAATAAACAGAAACATGGTGAGCTATGAGTCTGCAACAAGCAACTTTTTGGGCACGAGATACAGCATATGACTTGTGACAACAGCAGCGGGGATATGACTTGTGGCTGTTTATTACGCGGACAGAAACAGTGGGCGACGGCCTGTGTCCTATCGGGATCATCAAGGTATGTTTCTGTCTACCCAGGCGAGATGACATGATAGAGGTTTTGATGCTTGCAGAGGTGCCATCAGTGTTGCTAGGCAATTTGGGCTGCAACGGATTCATTTGGAAACAAATTGCCAAGAACTTGACCCTTTTTTTTTCTTTCGAATCATAGAACTTGTCCAATCGTGGGAGAAGAAAGACTTACAACGCTCCGCAATAGGACCAATTCGGAGGAGATTGATGGTAGCCAGGAACCAACCATTGACCTCCGTTCATGGAGCCGAGGTGCCACACCGGCACCGATGGGCTATGCAACGGTTATTTGAACTCCATGTAAGTTCATATACATATTAGTGTCATCAGATAAGATAATGCCAGTCAAAAGTACGAAAGAACCAGTGAAAGCATCGATCATATCCCTTATGATTCTTTCATCTCAAAGGCTCAAACCATGCGGAATGAAGTAACAAATACACTAACTAATCCCAGAAAGTGGATCATCCCACTGCAGGCTATACACATGAATATTAACGATACCTCAGTGTACATACACCGGAGCAGAGATGACAAACACCGCAAGAGGTGCCCGAAAGGCAAACACCATAACCACAACTTGGGGACAGGTGCTTACGCCCCCCAATGATTATTGCGGAAAATCTCACATGGTTCACAACGTAAGCCAGGGCAAACCAGAGAGATCTTGACAATCCATGCGGGTGGTGACACTGCACGAACGATGAGGAACACGAGTTTAGTCCTTGTAGACGAGAGGCTTGTTGACCCATCTTATTCGGCAGCCACACGCCTGCAGCATCTGGAGGAGCTCAGGGGACAGCACGGTCTTCAGCCCGCAGAGCATCTTCAGCTTCTTCAGCCTCCCGCAGGCTGCTCGCAGCGCCATCTCAAACCCTTCTATGGAGACCCATGACAGGTGCACCATCTTAATGTCCTGGAGGCACCGCAGGGAGCTCAGCAGGTGGCACAGGCCCAACCCCGTGACTTGGCAGTACGATATTGTAAGCTGCAAAACAGGTACATGTTTATATGGTTCCAGCTGCTTATGAATTTACAAGGATAGAAGCTAAACTCTATCGTAAGGTTACCTGTCTAAGGTTCAAAGCATAACGAGCAAGGGCCCACAGGCCAGCGTCATCAACTGAATAGCATCGTTTCAAGTCCAGCTCTATCAGGCTCTTGCATCCGATTGCAACTGAGGAGATCCCAATGCCTGTTATGCGGACCAAGCACCTCAATTCAAGGTTTGTGAGCTCCTCCAGGGAGCCTAAGTGACCCAAACCAGTATCAGTGATTTTGTTGCAGTAACACAAGTTCAGTAACTTAATCCTCTTGCATCCATTTACTAAAGCTGCCAACCCATCATCAGTAATAGAGTTGCACCTGAAGCAAAGGACATTGCAGACATGTTATTTTCATGCATATGACTATAAAGATCATGATAAAAGAATAAATAAGATGATCTGAATTACCGGTAGAGATCAAGCTCCACAAGCTTTCCACAATTTGAACTAATAAATGCAATGCCTTTGTCAGAAATACTTGAGCATAGGCCTAATTTCAATATTCTCAATTCAGAGCATTTAGCCAAGTGCTCCAATGCTGCAAAACAAGCAATGTAAAGTGATTATGCTCAATTTTCAAATAACAGATTTTTTGATTAAAAATAAACATAGGCACAAATGTAGTGATCACAAACCTGCATCATCCACTCCGCAGTCAGTGAGGTCTATCTCCTTAAGATTGGGGCAACAAGTTGCAATTCGCTTTAGTCCCTTCTCGTTTATCAAAGAGCATGATTCCAACCGCAAGCATTCAAGCATCTTACAGTTGTCAGCTATTGAATCAAGCGCATTGTTGGTAATGAGATTGCAGCATGTGAGATCAATTGTTTTTAGGTCACTACACTGAGCTACAAGAGATGAGATTCCTTCATCTGTAACACCACTGCATTTGCTAAGTCCAATCTCAACCAATTTGTTACAGCTTTCACCAATGGCTTGAAGAAGAGAGTCCGAGACCTCAAGACCATCGAGTTTCAACATTGTCAAGGTTTCCTTCAGTGTTGCCAACTTGGATAGAAAACGCTGTCCTATCTCCTATAAATATAACATCAACAAACTACAGGCAGTCAGATATTTGCCACTTTTGATTACTCTTTAACTCTTCATGAGGATGAGTCCCTCTGAATATGTTAGTTACATAACCATTTTGTTTCAAACACAAAAATTATGGCATATCGAATTGTACAGAAAATAAGAGCTAATGGCTGTGAGGGGTGAGTAATGTGGGGAAGACCAACTCACATGCAAACAATCTGCAGCATATAACTTCTGGAGAAAATTGCGACCATCTATCAGTGAAGCTAACCCCTCAGAAGTCACATGATCACATCTTGACACATCAACACTCTGAAATTAAAGAAAATGATTAAAAATATCAAAATTCGCCATTTAAAAAAACATAAAGTTTCCAATTTCCAGATTTCAGATGACAGTAAGCAAAGTCACAGTAAGGAGGCTAATAACAAAAACTGTTCAAATTTTAAATAATCAAATTGACACAATGTTGTGCATCAGCCATCAAAAGTCTATAAAAGTTTAACATCCCAAGAAGTGATTACCTGCAGCGAATCGCTCCCCTTGCTCAGCAATTCCAGGCCTTCATCATCTATACATGAACAACAAACCATTGCCAATTCCTCAAGCCTCTCGAGTGAGGAAATTGATCTAAGGGATCCATTACCCACCTGCAACACAAGACAAATAAGCATATAATACAAACAAATAGTATAATGCAATGATGCCATTACTATCAATGAGAAAAATTAAATAATGCAAGACCTAGGCCAAAAATTCATTCAGCACCCAGGCCCCTTATAATCACACACCTAACACCTCAGTGGATGGCAAAATGTATGGATCATGAGGTTTTGTATGCTAAGTACAACTCAACTTTAAACTTCCAATCTGGGATTATCCAGTATCACAACACACCATTTGCATGGCAGGGATCACTTTCAAAATGGGTCTATTAGGCCATTTTCTCAGCCTTGTTATGTACAAATAACGGACATACCTACCTGTTACTGTACAACCAGCTTTTAATCACCTTTCAATCACTACTAGGTAGCATATATTGCCTGATTCTACCACAATTACACCTTCTAATCACTACTAGGTAGCATGACCGACCAAGTATTTATTACTGATTTTTAAAACCTTGCAGAGAGTCCAAACAGGCCAGGTGTTACATATAACTACTGTACATTCTAAGCTATCACTACCCACAGACAGGAAAAGAGAAGTGAAGACAACCATTTCCTACAGTATGTGCATTTATTAAAAACAACCACCGACAATGTTTTGAATAGCACCTTCGCACCAATATGCATTAGCTTCCAACTTAAGTCCAAGTTCACAAGATTTATGACAATTTCCAGGTTAAAGTTGAGATTTAGCATATCATGGTACCAAACCACTTCTTTTTGCCACCATGTTGCATCTGAAATTTGGTTTGTGCAGCTCTTGTTGGGTACTTGGGTATCATAATAACTAGACTGCCCAAAGTTTCTTTGGACAAATGTGCTTACTATAGGTGTGTTGCTGCATATGACATTTTCGTCATTTCTCTAAACAGCATATCAATTGCTAGTCCAAATGTCTATCCACAAGTAATCATCTTTCATCAATCCACTACCCAAGCAATGAACAGTTCAATAGCTCATATAGGAGTAGTAACCTTGAGGTAGGATATGTTGAGGCTGCGGAGCTCGGGGCACTTCTTGGCCAGCAGATCAATTCCGATGTCAGAGATCTCACGGCACCACTTGAGGCTGAGCTTCTCCAGCCTGGGGCACCCAACAGCCACCTTGGCGAGCCCCATGTCGGTGACAGCAAGGCATTTGTCCAGACTCAGCTCCCTGAGCCCGGCCGCGGCCGCCACCGCAGCGACCTCTCGGTCCCCGGCGCTGACGCAGTGCGACAGGTCGACGGCCTCCAGCTTGGGGCAGGCGGCGACGAGCGCCTCGAGGCCGCGCCAGCCGACCCCGTTGGCCCGCGCGAGGCAGACGCTGCGGAGGCCGGCGAGTCCCCCGCCGGCTCCGGCGACGGCCGCGGCGAGGGAGGCGTCGTCGAGCGAGGCGCAGGCGGAGAGGTCGAGCCGCTCGAGCGCGGGGAACGCGCGGAGCAGGCGCGGGAGCGGCTCGCGGCGGAGCACCCGCAGCGCGCGGCGGTGGGCGGCCTCGGCGCGCTCGAAGGCGCGGCTGACGAGGCGGCACGCCTTGCGGTCCCGCGGCTCCCGCAGGCGGTCCAGCACCTGGCCCAGCAGGTCCAGCGACAGGACCCCGATCCCGACTGCGCCGTCGCCGGCGGCGGAATCGAGCTTCTGCGCCTCCCGGCTCATCCTGCAGGCGGCCGAGGACGACGCGGCGATCCGTTCGCTCCCGGCGGCGGCGGCGGCGAGAGAGGATGGAGAAATCCTAGCAGAATTACGCGGCGAGGAGGTTGGTTTAGGTGGGGATGAAGAGGAAGGAGAAGACGGCGACGAAGGGGTGGTCGTCGGCGAGCGGGACGCGCGGTTCGGCGGGCCGGCGCAGTCGGGCAAGGGCGCAGCGCTGCTGCATGGTAGGAGCAGGACCCCGCGAGTGCGGAGGGCGGCGGCGGCGGCGGCGCGATCCCGATCCCGATCGATCCGGCCCAGCGGCGGAGGTGGTGGTGGTGGCGTGGTGGATAAGCCGCGGGCCGTCGGGCAGGCGGGGCGGCGGGGACTGGGGGCAGGTAGGTACGGGCTGTCGGGAGCTCGACCGGTGAGGGGAGAGAGAGGCGTGGAGCAGAGAGAGAGAGACGGAAGAGGGGAGAGAAAGATGTGGATAGGTGATGCCGGTCGGAATACCGCCTGCCTCAGGTGAGGGTCGAAGGTGGCACCTGATCAGTCCCCGGGAGTGCGATGGAGAAGATGACTAAAATGCCCTTACTCTCGGACCCATAGCTATTTTCTTTTTCATTTTGATTTGATTTGAATTACTATACGTATATGTGAATCTTGTGTGAGACGAAATAGATGTATCAGGGTCTGTTTGATAGAGTAGGACTAGTGATTAGCTGACTAATGATTAGTCCGATCCTATTTGGATCTAAGGGTTAACAAGCAGTACTATCTTAATACAAAGTCATTTATGTCCCTGAGCCTGTTTCCCAGCAACCGGAGGTAGCTTGTCGCGATGGCAATCCGGCAGCCCGTGGCGTCTGGAGCGGCGGCGAACATGGCCAGAAGCGGCACGTTGCGTATGCAGGCGTAGGCGCATTAGCCGCGGCGTGGAGGAGCAACGGGCGTGGCGTGCGTGAGCGCCCGGAGGCCGAGCGTGACCGCAGCTTGCGGGTATGACTAATGGGCTTCAAGTCGTGGTGGAGATGTGGTACCTCGACGGCGTGGGGGCTTCAAGTCATGGCACTGGAAAAGCGACCTTCAACGCAGGCGATCGGGTAAAGCTCGTAGATGCCAGAACCGGAAATGACGCCACGGGGCCAGAGGAAAAGGCGGCGGGGAATAGAGGAAAGGGCTTAGGCGGCTAGCGAGTTGATGCAGCACGGGCAGATAAGGTAGAGAGTGGAAACGTGGCGGTGGCGGACGAGACGCCACGCGGGCGAGTGCGAGAGGGAAACGAAAGACTCATGGATAGGGTCACATGGGGTGGGGGTAATGGATGTATTTTTTTCCAATCGGATGAAACTTTAGGTCCTAACAGTTGAGGTAGATGGACTAGTGAGCTAACAACTTGTTGAGACTTTGGCTAAACTTTAGCTCACCCATTAGTTCTCCTATTTAAATACCCATGGCTCAAATTTAGCAACTAGCTATTAGCCAAGGAATCCAATCAGGACCTTATTTTCACCAAAAACTCTAACAATACCTAAAATTGAATGAGGCAAAAAAAAAACTTACCCCTGTAGGTTTCACTGAAAAACAAGGCTGAAAAACACTGTAACACGGCTGCAACATGGCCGGACCGTGATTTATAGGAAGGAGATGGTAGCTACGGTGTCACTTGCATTTTACCTATCGTGCGATTTTGAAACGTTGTACAATGGGTAGGGGTAGCTTTGACATTTGGCTAGTGTAGCTGACCGGCTGGTGTTGACCGTATGGCCCGTGCCCGCGCCGAGTTGCTAGTCACATGTTTCTTCTCTTTTTGTTTACAAAGAAAAATAAGAAAAGGAGAAGCATTTTCATAAATGATACTTCCTTCATTCCAAATTATAAGGCATTTCAAAAATCTTAAAGAGTCAAAGCATCTTAAGTTTGACTAAAATTATATAGAAAATTACAAAAATTTATAACATCAAATAGGTATACTATGAAAATATAATTAATGAAGAATCTAATGATACTTAATTGGTGTCATAAATATTATTATCTTATCATATAAATTTGGTCAAACTTGAGATCCTTTGACTCTCCAAGATTCTTAGAATGCCTTATAATTTGAAATGGAGGGAGTAAATACTCGGAGTTATACTCTTATCATCGCAGGAAAAACATTCCCAATTCAATGGATGTCATTGTAGTCCTTTCATCCTCCTTTTCCTTGATACGTACATATATGTCATTATTCTACTACTATACCAAGTTTTTTTCTTTTTCTTTTTCATTCATGCTTTTATGAATGCACAGTAATAATATAAGTAAACATACTTATTCATTTCCTAGAGATTCGTTGGGAAGTGTTCAACGATTGAAGAGCAATCTGACTGTTTGGTGTGGTACAGCTACTCAAGGAAACGACTTGCATTGTAAATGAACTGAGTGCTGCTTTATACTAATCCAAACTTGACGCAGAGTATAAAATTTGTTAGGTCACATACATAGCAAAACACTACATATATAGACTAAGTTTAGTGACTAAATTTTAGACTATGAGGTCTAAATAGGGTCTAATTCCTCGTGCTAAGCAGGTACAGTGTACATGGCCTTTGTTATGTATGTGACTCCATAAAAAATAGTTGTACTTATGGACTAGACACTAGTCCAACTAGTCCTAGTATGTCCTAGGTGGTGTAGCAAGATTTCCACTCATTTTCTAGCATAATTTATTGAGTTAATTTAATTTGTACTATGTCCTTCCTATTGATCTTTAAGCTTTGCAAAATGAAGAAAAACATCAACTAATTTAAAGACTTTTTTTTGAAAGTAATACTAATTTAAAGACTTTATAAGAAAGAGCGGCTAAGAAGACACATAATGTATCCCCGCATCTTTTGGGCATTTTGTTTGGATTGAGTATATAGGAGGAATATATACCAACTGCAAAATACAGACCCTGCCACTGGTTGTGTCACTGCATAATACTGTATGAAGTTATTTGGTATATATGGGAGTTGAAAAGTAAAGTAATGACGCAGGAGCAAGATTGTTAATTAGTTTGAGTGGAAAACTACATGTGTATACCACCAGTAAATACTTGTCCAGAATTATCTTCACCCTATTCGGCAGGCTGTTTCTACGGCTTATAAGCCGGCTGTGGCTATTTTGTTGTGAGAGAAAAACACCGTACCACGGCTGATAAGCCGTGCTGATAAGCTCAGTCGAACAGGGTGCTTATTGTTGAACATGACTAAAGTTCTCTCAACGCTTGACTCTTGACAATTGTGTTGTAAATCTTTACAAACCGACCAGTAACTAATACACAACTACACTACGACTATGTTTGGGACCAAGAAGTAACATTAGCTGATAATAGTCGTCGTATAGAGATATATATCGGAAAATTGCAACGATCAAGCATTTTCAAGTAAGAAATCCAACGTTGAGAGACGACCAGACATCACATGATCTTTTATGAGCATGGATGAAAGCAGATGTTTGAATTGTTGTTTCGATGCAAGGTAATCATTGGTGACGAGAGAGCGCAGAAACGAACCCTGCTGTTGCATTTGGGTCAAAAGAGCTCCAGGAAAAAGCGTAGCTTCAGCTATAGATTTGGGGCTACTTGGGGAAGGTTCTTAATCCATGCGGTTGCATTTGGGGCAGGCTAGTTAGGGCGCAAGACTGTTGATTAAGGGGCAAAGGCGTCATCTGGACTTAAACCTCCCTCGTTACCTCAGTGCAGAGCAGGCCGTTTCTCACACACTCCATCTACATTTTTTTTCTTTCGGTGTCAGTATCAGGACACATATACCAGCGGAGTGGTTGCCAGACACTAAAGTTTACTCCCTGTCATATAGGATAATTGGATACTAATTAGTAGAATTAAATATGAGTTAATTATAAAACTAATTGTACAGATGGAGACTAAAATATTTGGATACTAATTAGTAGAACTAAATATGAGTTAATTATAAAACTAATTGTACAGATGGAGATTAATTTACGAGACGAATCTATTAAGTCTGATTAATCCATCATTAGCACATGTTTACTGTAGCACCACATTATCAAATCATGGACTAACTAAGGTACCGTTTGGTTACCACTGGATTTTAAGAATCTGGATAAAAAAATCTCAGAATTCTAAAATTCCATCCAAACAGACTCGGATTTTGCGGGATTTTAACTCACATGCACAGAATCCAAGAAATACCAAAGATTATTTTTATCCCAAATCCGGATTTTAGAATCTCATCCAAACGGGTCCAAGCTTAACAGATTTGTCTCACAAATTAATCTCTATCTGTGCAATTAGTTTTATAATTAGTCTATGTTAATACTCTAAATTAGTGTCAAATATCCGATGGGACAGTGACAATTTTAGGAGGCTGAGCGTTTTGTATTCACAACAGCTAGGGCTTGGGGGATTTGTAAAGTAAAAAATGTCTCCGTACAAGGGAACCACCTCAGCAATGGATTCTATAATCCAACCGTCCAATACGTCCGTGATCATGTTATCGTGAAGAATCTCCACGTAAGCATCAACCAGGTGAAATCTACCACACCCGATGCCGCTTGCGGCGTGCGGCGAACGTCCACGACACGTATGGTTTATTTAATTTATTTAAATGGTGATTTTATAGTTCTATTAATTGAAGCGTAGTGTTTTGTTTTCAATATTAATTGCAGCTGGTTTAAAACCAAAAAAACAACTGAAGTTTTTTTATTCACACAAAAGAAATCGATACAAGAAAAAAAAAGATGGAAGAAAATTTGCCAATTTAGGAAAAATTCTGTCATATTTTAGTATTAGAAAAACTACAAGTTTTATTGATGGGCGATCAATGTTAGAACTATATTTGTTTTAGTTTTCAATGAAAACCATTGCATTTTAGGTGTGTAGTTAATATGTGATATTATTGTCATTATTTTAGAACTATATTGCAGATTGTATAAGTGCATTCTTGGTCATACTAAAGTTATATATGTCAAAATTGCCCAAATGTTAGACATATGAACAATTATGTGTTTATTTTAACCCAATTTTAGATATGCTACGTGTTGACATGCATAATTATGTGTTTATTTTTTTTAATAAAAGTACATATGTTAGCATCTAACCTAGTGGGAGCCTTGCACCTCCACCAGGTGTAGGATATATATAGCAGGTGCAAGGACCAAATATCATGTCATTCTTATTTTTTTTAAAAAATTGAGCACCATTAAATAATTTTATTTAATTTCCTTTGATCAAAATTTTGGGATCTGAATCTCGGAGTTCATGAATTTTGGTAATTTCATCAGTGACAAAACAGCACCATTGAGTTAATTTATCTAATTTTCTTTGACCAAAATTTGGGACGAGAATTTTTGAAATTCGTGAATTTCAGTAATTTTAGCCGTCACTGGCAAAAACATGGGAACCGAAATTTGAAACCTGGATCCGTCAATGCAACTCCTGACTTAATAAAACTTCTCCGCAAATTGTAGCAGAGTTGAGCTGTTTTGGGGGGGGGGGGGGGGGGTGGGGGCGGTGGGGCCATCTGGGGAAGGTTTCTGGGGCAGACCAGAAAGGGAACCAAACCAACTACTCCGGTGCCGTACACTGCAGGGTGCAGGCTGCGCCTCACATGCTCAGTGTATATTTTTTTTTGTCAATTTCACGTGTGTAAATAACTACTGTATTAGTATATACATTCTGAACGTTTTTTTTATGCAGAACTATGGGATCTGTAAAACTAATAATTAATCCATCAATTCGTTAAATAATAGATTCATCTTCTTATATATTGTCATCCTTTATAGTTACCAACACAAGAAAAAGTTAGAATCTCCACAGAGCACATTATGCCGCAGCCAAAACTTTGGTGCCAAAGGGTTTCTTTTTTTAAAAAAAAAGGTTGAAAGGTTATAGAAATGAACATTGTAAAAATATTGTATTGCTACTTCATTCAAATTAACGACCTGTAAATTAGAATGATACTGGAACTCTTATTATGACGTCAGAAACAAAGGGGCAGGGAAAAAGAGTAAGCTGCATATCATAGTTGATGAGTGTAATTAAGGACGGGACGGACCCGCCTGCCCCAGCGCCATGCGCCTCTTACACCTTGCGCTGCGCTCCGCCGCACCTCGTGCCTCCTGTCCAGACTCGCGTTGCACACAACCGAGGTCTATGGACGACCTCTGCGCCGTGGCATCGATCTCTGCGCCGATATTGAGCTCCGCATCAACGAGTCTCTATTAGGTGACAACAAGTAGATGACCACACATTACAACATTATGTTCCATGCGTTTTAGATGTATGTTGTATATGTTTTAGTCAGATGTTGCAAAAGTAGATCTGATATTGCATATGTTGCAATGTCTATACACGTATGTTGTAAGTGTATGTTTCAAATATTTTAGACGTAAGTTGCAAGTGGCTTATTTGAATGTTGCATATGTTGCACTGGATATACACGTATGCTGCAAGTGTATGTTTTCAAATGTTTCAGCTGTTTCAAACATATGTTGCAAGTGTTTTATCTGGATGTTGCATATGTTGTAGTGGCCATACACGTATATTTTTGTAAGTGTATGTTTCAAATGTTTTAGCTGTTTCAAATGTATGTTGCAAGTGTTTCATCTCGATGTTGCATATGTTGAAGTGGCCATACACATATGTTGCAAGAGTGTGTTCTAAATGTTTCATTTGTTTCAGACGTATGTTGTAGCAAATGCTTCGTGTTGCAAGTGTTCTATGAGCAGGCGCGAGAAGTTAGTGCAGGCAGAGGTGGTCCCTGCGTGTGCAGGAAGCAAAACGGACGCGGCAGTAGGCACATGCGTACCATAGCACCAGGCGGGGACGGGTTGACGGGCACGACAACAGTAGCAATAGCACGCGGGTAGGTGCGGCAGCAGCGCGTGCCTAGGCACAGTAGCAGCACGCGCGCGAGCAGCAGGAGCTGCATGCAACCATGCATACGAGTGATCAAGCGAGATAGCCCTGCAGCGTACGGGCATGTGAAATGACAACGGGAGTCGGGGGACAAGCAGCTGCCAAATTGATCGATGGGACGAAACCGAAAGGGCAGACAGTAGGCACGAGCGTCCGAACACGTCTTGCGTGTAGGACGTCCAGGCGCTGGGAAAGCCCTTTCTCTGAACGGAGGGGAAGGGAGCGAGGTAGTGGTAAATTTCCTTACAAGCTGTAATAAGTTTTGACATATCTTTTCTTCTTTCCTCCCTGCTGTATATATAAACGTTAAATACATGTATCTAATAGACTGTTAAGAAAAAAAAACTTGCGGAAACTCTTCTCTTTGTTTTTTGTGTGGCCAGGATTACGTTTGCCAAAACTTGCAGAAAGAGAAGGTTTATCAGTGGCTCCAATTAAAGTCCTCTTTGGAATTTGAGATTTTTTTATTCTGCATCTTTTCTATAAATAGATGTATAAAATTTTTGTGCAGTACTGCGATATTTCTACGTGCTTCCAAAGAACTCCACCGAAAATGGGAGGAGGCCCCTGTTCCAGATTAGAACTCCACCGAAAGCAGAATTTTATTAGGGCCTTGTTTAGTTCCCCAAATTCACCTTAAATTCCACTATAAAAAAAAAGATTCTCTATCACATTAAAATATCGGCACATGTATGAAGTACTAAATGTAGATAAAATTAAAAACTAATTGCACAGTTTTGTTGTACTTTGCGAGATGAACATTTTGATCCTAATTAATCAATGTTTGGACAATTATTACCAAATAAAAATAAAAAAACAGTGATTCGGCATAATGTTTTGTTCACCGAATAGGTGAACTAAACAAAGCCTAGGTATACTCGCATTTTATTAGTGGGGGCACTTTGGCGAAAGTTTTTGTGCGGCTGCATTTGGACAGGCGAGAACCGAGGACAGCCAGCAGCTGCAGGAGAGCCGCCGGACGGCGGGAGGCAGGCGGCATCTGGGCTGGGAAGCAGTGGAATGGAACGGAGGTCTCGGCGGAGGACAACCAAACCAAGGCCGTGTTTAGTTCTCAAAATATTTTTCAAAATATTTTAGATTTCCATCATATCGAATCTTTAGACACATGCATGAAGCATTAAATATAAATAAAAAATAAAACTAATTACATGGTTTAGACAAAATGGACGAAACAAATCTTTTAAGCCTAGTTAGGCCATGATCAGACAATAATTATTAAATAACAACAAAAATACTACAATAACGCTACAGTTATATTTCCCAAAATATTTCACGAACTAAACAATGCCCAAACCAACCTCCCCCGCTGCCGCCGTAGGACGCGGACATCCAAGTCCAACGCTGTCTGTAGCTTTGGTATGGTATATACCCTCTCAGGGCGCGTTTGGATTGAAGGAAAATTGGAGGAAAAGTACAGGAATTGCATTCCTTTGGAAAGGATTTCTCTCTCACCGTTTGGAACGTAGGAAGTGATGCAAAACTTTCCAGAGGAAAGGCTTAGAAAGTTGTACTTTTGGAGGAATCTGAAAATGAGCTTTGAGCCAAGGGAAACTTTCCTGTGGCCACTTGCTGCTTTCTCATTGCATCTGAAGCTAACAGCTTTGCTAATCGCTGCAGTGCCGCAAGCTTGTAATATTTTATTAATTCGGCTGTCTGCAGTTGACTAACATTAATTTGAAGGTACCGTTATGTGATTTTATGTCGATTGGACGTTTGGGCTTTGGAACCATAGCACCGGATAGGAAGGAAAATAATATGTTAATTAATATATCATTAAGCGCTAATGATTTTTTATTACTTGCAAACACGCCCTGTTCATTTCCTGTGTTCCAAACACCCCTTTCTGTCTATTTCCTGTAGTTTTTCAATCCTCTGTTTTCCTACTGCACTCTCCCCTTATTCCTGCGTTTTTTTCCATTCCTCTGTTTTCGATTCCTTTGTTCCAAACAGGCCCTCAGATGCGGAGATGCCGCGTCAAACTCGGTTCCGGTCGCTGTTGGCTCGTTGCCATTGGTCATATCGTGCCACGTAAGTTTAAGATAAAGTTGTTTTTTAAGTTGTCTTGCAGCTCATAATTCCTAAACTTATGCATAGAATAAAAATAAACTTGTGAGTTGCATGACAACAATAGCTCATACAATGGTAAAATAGTTATAATTCTAAATCTTAGCTCATGTGGTAGTTGTTTCGCGAAACAACGACCTCTTTCTCTCTCACCTCTCTGTTTCCTCTATATAAGAAAAAAAAATCCTACATGACATTGCATGGACGGAATATGAGACTGCTGATGCGTAGCAATCTACTTGTTATATTTGTCTCACGCTGTTGTTTCAAAGTGCTGCTGTCTTGGTCTCTAACGTTTGCCACTTGCCTTGCCTTGCGAGTGGTGGGGGTAATATTTGATTTGGATATATAAATTTCTTTGTGGTGCTCGTAAGTTTGAAGTTCGAAATCGTAACTGTCACATTATGTCACATCTCTCACGTGAGTGGCACCAAAAGAGCATGCATGCGGTCCACTCTTGGGGGTTCCAAATTTCTTCGTGGTATAAATCTCTCTACTTTGAAATCATAACTGTCTTGACATATTTTGTCATATCTGTATACCAAACCAACAAAAATTACAGTCCGGTCTTTCTAATTCTATTTCTTTTCTTAATATATATATAGATCGTGAGTATTATTCTTTGGTCAGGTACTCAGGTCTGATAGTACCACATCCGAGGCCTATTTCTTACCCGTTCTAAAACAAAATAGAGAAGTAAGAAATATGCCTTAAATCTGTTCTAAAAAGCGCGTATGTTGCAATAAATAAAAAACAAAAACTATTTCTTTTTCCCTAATTTTCTTTCTTATAACAAACACAAAAATTAAAATTGGATTACTTTCTTAATATATGAGTGTGTCTTTCGAATAAAACTTTCTTATTGTTTCTTATATTCTGGTTGGAGGTTCTTAAGTTTCATTGAAATTGAACTTTTGTGTTAATGGAGGAATATATCTATTTTCCTGTGTCTAGGACCAGTAGTTGTTAACATTTCAACTCTTGCTATAAATCTGGACGTACAACATTTGTACAGATTCAATGAAAAAATGAATTACTTTTTAGACAGAGGGACTAGTCTTAATTAGATGCTAACATCATTTATAAATGTCGTGCGTTATTAATTGGTGTCACCATCTTAAGTGCCTTTTTTCATGTTATTTCTTCCATGTTCATGATTCTACTCCCTCCATTCACGTAAGAATGCAATTATGGGATCGGCACGGAATCGCCATCTTAGTATTCACATTTATGGCTGAAATAAATTTATTATGAATATATATTCTATAACTAATATAACTGTATGATCTTGTGTCATGAATGTTAGTATTTTTTTATATAGCTTTAGTCAAAGTTTAAATGTTTGACTTCTCAAAAAACGAGAATTGCATTCTTTTGTGGACGAAGGGAGTATATCCGTTCAGATGTCCTCACTATTTGTGACTCGAGCAAATTAATTAACGGCTATGAAAGAACGACCCAAATCCATCCTAATTAACATTTTATTTTCTAATTGTTGTCCTTCTCATTGCTTACTAGTATATATATTTTTTAGAAAAGAAAATATATTAATATCCCAGTTTCTACATCAATCAATGCATATAGCTGTTCCTTATTACAAACAGGTATAAAACAGTCTAGAGAATCTCAAAAATAAAATTTTGAGCCATAGTGAAAAACAATTCCAAAAACCACTACTAAAAAGCAAGTCTATTGCTAAATCTCTAGCCGTGTCTTGCAAACACCTCCATCGCGATTGTCTCAATAGTCTTGCATCCCATCTTCATCAAATGGCGATGCTCCTTCTGTAACAGGGACCGGGACCCTTGAAGATAACCTACAAGTAAGATGGTGCTACTACCTTGTCAAACACGTTGTCATTCCGGGTTAACCAAATCACCCAACAAATTGCACTTGCACCCACAAGAATCTGAGATTTCAGTTTTCTATTTATCCCTTTCAACCAGTCTGTAAACAAATTGTGTACACTAGTTGAATGTATTAGATTAAAGAAAACATGAATAATTCTCCATATAAATTTAGCAAAATGACAGTCAAAAAGTAGATATTGTAGACTCATTCGAAGAACAGAAACAACACTTTCTATCTCTTTACCACTGCCATCGTACTAAATTTCCTTGGTTAGAATTACTCCCCTGTACAAGTACCACATAAAGTCTTTCGTTTTGAGAGGTAGTTTTAGTTTCAAAATTAATGTGTTATACGATATAGGTTCTGCTCCTAGTAAGGCTCTGTATATTGATTTGACTGGTACATAGTGCCCTTATTATCACCAATACAAAAAAAACCCCCAAAGCATAAGGAATCTCCACGCAAGCACCCATTAGGTAGAGTAGGGCACTAATTTTCTCTAGATGCTTCCTATGATTAACGAATATCATCAACCAACTAACATCAAGTCACAAAACCCTTTTATTTTCTTCATTCGGTATACTGTGGCGGCTATCCAAAGCCTGAAAGGCCGCACATCATATCTGATAGCGTGAGAGACAGAGACCATGGGACTATCACCGGCCTCAGATCGGTCCATCAGGATGGATGGTATGAGAAGAGGCGGCTCACATCCATGAAACATGTGGTTGAGCTTTCGGAGTCGGAAGCATTTTCCCCAGGATGATTCGGATGCTTTTGAGGCGGCTATGGAATTTTCCTAGAAGGTTGTTGACAGGAGAGAGAGAGTAATACTCGACTATCACGGGACTGTGATTTATTTAGGACTTGGGAGAAAAAAAAGAACTGATTGGATCAGATGCTTGATTGATATAAAATTATTGTCAGTATATATGTAAATAAAGGACACAGGTTAATATAAGTGTTTCTCTATCTAAAAGAAGTGCCATTATTATATCTAAGTTGACTCGGTAAAGTTTATCGGAGCAATGTAGTGGTGTGAAGTTGTCAATGATCCGGTTGTAGTACTAAGTTATATGGGATAAGTAGTGCACTCTCCTTAGTTATACTAGTATATTACCCGTGCTAACGCTACGGTGACATTTAAGTCAACACAAGTTAAACAACCAAAATAGTATGAATGCATTGGTGATTTTGAAAAAAAAAATCAGCAGCCACATATTATAATATTAGAATAAAAAACATGATTCTCTTGACAACCTAATATTATTACTTGCATGACAACAATGATATCAGAATATAGTGGATACATACACAACTTTCTAGTTTTTAACATATAACAAAAATAGTTTGGCAAACACCGAGAATTTACATAGCCTGTAACCTTAGTGATGCTTCAGATTTTGCTCCGCACGTGCTCTCCAGCATCTCGTCCTGTGGCCGCGCTACCCGCAGAGCCCGGCTACCTGCAATGCAGAATTCCGGTTGGTACCCAAACAAACAAATATTTGTATCTATATCTTCGTTGATTATTTTTTTTAAAAAAAAGGGTGCAATTCCTAGAAAACAGAATTCCAAAGCTTAAGCTTCTGAAGATTTTTCAATCGTGCTGAGGAATCACTTATATGTCACCCCATTATAAATTGGCCCCGTGTAACAATTACATTTTGTCCAGGTCTCTCCTAACATTTCTCAAAATTTGGCCCAAATCTACTCATACTTTAATGCAACATATCAGTGGAACTTTTGAATACAAATACAATAAGCTACTGCAGGTTTGCATAAAAAATCTTACTTGATCTGTTAATGGCGGCCTCGCTTTCTTTGAAATTTGCCCCAAATCTACTCATAATTTAACGCAACATATCAGTGAAACTTACGAATATGAATGCAGATACCCTTGTCACTGCTGTCCTCGCCGAGCAAAAGCTTCGCGAAGCACTCCTTCATCATGTCGATCTCTGGCGCATGGAGTCTAGGCTGCCATTTACTCAAGCTGCAAACAGAAATAATTTGGCATTAAAAAATACACACAAATGAAATACAGAGATCTAAGGAAAGCTGCAACAGGAAACCAAATATCAGTCTATGCAACGCAATTGCATCAGGAAACCAAATATCAGCATGCTATGCAACGGAATTTTTGTTTTGCCAACATAAAAGAAACTTATCTGCGTGCTAAGGATCACAGATTCACAATATACAATGCCAAAAGAGCATCTTTACCAGGTTTCAAGCCTCTGCGTATGTGTGTATCTAGTTGGCTATGCCAAATGATGTTCAGATAATTTTTCAGTGACATCCCTGGTAGTAGCTCAATAACAATCACCACAAATGGTCCCTTCCCAGATCCACTGAACTGCATGAGTGCACAAACAATTGTGAGAAGGTCCCCAAGCATGCCATTCCGACCAGGAAATACCTTGACAAGATTCTCATGTTTGAAGTACTTAGCTAATTGAGGTCTGTCAAAGCACTAAACTGAGCACTGAAATTTTAGTTTTTCCCAATATTTCCTTGTGCATCTGGCCATCTTATTGAACCCACAAGCCGATCCATTATATATTCAATTAGCTGAATCCATAGGCTCACAGGTACCATCAAATAGAAATATCATCGACCATGTTTTCATATTGAATAAACATATTACATCTGCAAGGGCAGTAGCTCCAACAAGTTAGAGAAAGATGGTACAAAATCCAAAAAATGAAAATTAAATTACGTTACGGAATAATCCTATCTAGTTTAGCCTGTAAATGGCATTGTCTCAAAGTAAATCTTCTGATCCAACAAATTTGCACTAAGTGAGAAAACTCAAAGTTCTCTATAGGATTCCCAAGAAAAAAGAGGCTTGGGACAAATGCAGATACAGGTTAAGAAACATATTTTCTTTCACTATGCTCGCAAGCCAGCACAGCTCTTGAAAGAAATAGATACATAAGCTGGACACCATATTCCAGGGCTCTTGTTCTTAAGCCAAAGCAATCAAAACAGCGAACCTGAACATTGCTTCCTCCATCAGAATCTCTTTTGCCTTCTCACAAAGAGCTCAGACCTGTACCATAAATTGCACTGGATCAGAACCTCCCTGCCCAGCAGAGCAAATCAATTGTGGATATTAATTCTACAGATCCATTAATCAGACGGTGGGATTTTTAACATCCTTGGAGCAGTTCTAGGCCCCCTTAGCATTAGTATAAAATCGAGGGAGAAAACATAATGTGGCTACCAAAGATCGTGGTGAAATGAGAAGACATAATTGCTTTCAGTTGAAGCAGAGAAATTAATTCAACGTTAGAAATGCCAGAGGGGGGGGGGGGGCTAAAAATCTTTTTTTTTGTTAAGTTTCTTCAGCTTAAAAAAAAGTAGGGTCCCGCTCAGATCACAACCACATCCTCAACTCGCAACCGCCCAGGCCTAGCACCCGTCCGAGCAAATCAAACGCCACCAGCGCCATTTCCACGCCAACCAGCATCGGAACGCGGCCGGAGACCCGATCTCCCCCGAGACCCATCCCCCACACTGCAATTCTGCCAGATCTGGTGAAAAGGCACCTCAAACCAAGGAGAGGGTGACGGAAAAGGCGTTACCTCGGGCTCAGCGAGCGGCTTGCACTGCATGAGCCACTTGATCTGGTCGTTGAGGGCGCCATTGGTGTTGGTTGTCTTGCCGCGGATGGAACCCTATATCTGGGCACCCGGAGGCCCGGCCAGGAGCTCATTGTCGTCCTCGTCCTCGTCTCCGGCGAAATCGAAGGTGAAATCTTTGCGGCTGGCATTCGCAGCCATGAGGGAGCAGAAGGAGAAGACGACGTTGTGGTGGTCGAACACCCAAGTGGCCGCGTCCTCATCCCCAGCTGCCGCTGCTGCCGCGAATGCGTCGTGCACCTCGCGCCGGCCGCGGTAGAGCTCAAGCAGATCTGAGTGGTGGAGACGCCTGACGCAGCGTGGCCCAATCATGCCGCCGTCAGTGCAGTTGCCATGTTCGGCTGCGTGGATCCACCCATGACGCGGATTTGGAAGGGAGAGAGATAGAGGAGGGCGACCGGGAGAAGAGAGGCTTGCAATGGGGGAGACGTGCGGGTATAACCGCGAGAGCCGAGAGGAAGCGTTTTTTTCTCTGGAAAAATTCAATCGGAGACAGGGTTCGAACCTGGCATGCCGCGCGTGGGTGCGGGGAGCGTGGGCGGAGTGCGCGGGGGTGAGAAGCCCGGGTGAGAAGCTGGCATCACACATCGAATCGTGATCATCAGATTTGATTTGTGTGCCTTAATAGCCCTTGATTTTAATAGAGATAGATTCTTGTGTGTATTTTTCTGGGTACACAATGATAGAGACTCTCAGCGGGGGACGTTTTCTTTGGGAGACTTAGTATAATTTTGATTGGTGCATTATAGTAGAGATAGTTTTTTTTTATGGTTTCCCCTAAAAAAACTAGACTGATACTTGTTTCTCTTTTTCATCGTCTAGGAAAAATAGCGGCAAAGATTTTGCCTTCTGTTGAAAAAAAAGTATCAATCCATAAAAATAGATGTAAAAAGTATCAATCCATAAAAATAGATGTTCCCGCCGGAGGCGCCGGACAACGTCGGGGACCTGATCGCCGACTTCAGCGCCGCCTCGAACGCCAATGCGGCGGTGGTGGACGTGGAGCAGGTTGTGTGGGACGCCCCTCGCCAGGGGCGATTCACGTGTAGAATCATCCTGTTTTCAAAAAAGATGTTAATAAAGTTAGTTTAAATTTTCGTATGTGTGCCTCCTGTTAATTCCCTGGGATGATCTCTTTCTGCAAAATTGATTCGTGTTGATATGATTGTAGCCCTCGAGCACCGTGATATGAGAGCGCACACCACGTAGTCCCCGTGCTCATCCTGTACTTTATCTCGAAGTCCAGACTCCCCTCCTCGGGATTGAGTGCGCGATCGGCCTGCTCGACGGCCTCCCTCTCGCACTTGTAATTCGTTTGAGAATTGGTTGCTGACTTGATTTTCTTGCATGTTTCAAACTTTGGTCGTCTGTGGTGAGATTTTGATGCCTGGTCTAGCTAGACAGCTTTTTTTTATGCATAGCTAGACAGCTCAACTTCTCTCCTAAATTTCACTATGCAAAAAGAAGATTCCTCGTCACATCAAAATGTCGGCACATGTATGAAGTATTAAATGTAGATGAAATTAAAAACTAATTACACAGTTTTATTGTACTTTACGAGACGAACATTTTGAGCCTAATTAGTCAAAGTTCGGATAATTTTTACTAAATAAAAACAAAAGTTGCTACAGTACGATGTGACCTGCACTATTTTAAATTGGGGCACCCAACTTGAGAACTAAACATGGGCCTGGTTGCAAATCCAACCAGATAGCCCTAAATGCTACCGTATGCTAGAGAGGAAGAAAACAGTAGTAACTGAGAGCATGGCAGGTGGCCCAGTCGTCGTCGTCGTCGTTGTTTGAGAAAGGTGGCCCAGATTTTAGCTGCGTGCGAGGGGGACACGACGGCCGCCGAGGCCGAGCGAAAGCGCGCCTGGGCTTCGCGTGCGCTGTTCCTCCAGTTTGGGCACCCAACTACTGCACCGCAGCAGGCTACTTGATTGTGGGCAAATAAAGGCCCAGGCACGATGCCATCGCAGTCGGCTTTGCTGGCGCCGATGTGACGAGTCGGCGTTCCGTAGCGTAGCGCACTTGTAATAATCTCGACGATTTTACTCGCAGTTGATGAGTAGAAAACGGGCGGATAGTTGTGAGCCAATCATCATCATCGCCACGCGGAGGAGAACTGTGAGCCTATCTCTCGATCGGATATATAGGAGCAGGGATGAGCTCCGGTTCGGTTCAGCGGCCGGTGGAGGTGTGCGTCGTCGTCGCAGTCAGCACGAGTCTCTCGATCTGAGCTCTCTCCCCGTACGTCGTCGACGGGGAAAGCTCTATCGTGCCGTTGCGTGCATTAGCTAGGCAGGCAGCACCGGATCCGACTATCCGAGACGACGATTCCGGAAATCGACTGATGAGACTGAGACTGACCGGTGAGGTGAAACAAGGAGATATCTGATGTGACCACCAGAAACGAAACAGACGCCTCGTTTAGATGAGAGAATTAGGGAGAAAAACACTGTATCAGAATTCCTGTAGCATTTCGTTTGTATTTGGTAAAAATTATCTAAATTTTGATTAACTAGGCTTAAAATGTTCGTCTCGCAAAGTACAACAAAACTGTGCAATTAGTTTTTGATTTCATCAACATTTAGTACTCCATGCATTTGTCAATATTTTAATATGACGAGAAATCTTCTTTTTGTATAGTAGAATTTGGGGAGAATTGGAACTGGCCAGAAACAGCCGCGGGAGGCATGCGGAACCACGGGCTCACTGCCGCCCGCGGAATTCCACTTCCTTTGCATTGCATTATTAGAATGCGGGACCCACCCGCCCCTGATCCCCACCTGCCAGAGGGCGCGCGGTGCGTGCTCTGCAACTGCAACCTGTGGAGTGGAGGATCACATTTTGTAGTAGTGCTATCCCGTGTCTTCTAGGCTCGTGCTCCTGATTCTGCGTGCTGTACAAGGAAGGAACCCAGGAAAGCGAGCTAGCTGTCCAACCAACCTGGGAGAGGGGATCGATCCAGGCGAGGAGCGAGGACAGACACGAGAGGAGCCGGTCACCGAGAGGTAGCGAGCCATGGCGGAGGAAGCAGCGTCTGCCCCTGCGACGGAAGCCGCGCCGACGGGGAAGATGACGATGGTGGTCGGGTCGACGACAGCGACCACAGCTTCTACGCGCTGCAGTGGGCGCTGCAGCACTTCTTCCCGCCGGCGCCCCAGCCGCAGCAGTACCGCCTCGTCGTCGTCACCGCCAAGCCATCCGCCGCCTCCGCCATCGGCCTCGCCGGCCCGGGTACGCGGATCGATCTCCATTCCATACGCGGATTCCGAGCTCCCTGTGGGCTGCCTGTGGCTAATCAATCCATCCATCCATCCATTCAGGCGCCGCGGATGTGCTGCCGTACGTGGAGGCGGACCTCAAGAAAACCGCCCTGCGCGTCATCGACAAAGCCAAAGCCCTCTGCGCGCAGGTACCAGTACATCCAATCCCTACCAGCTATGTCACACCCGGTTCTCTAAAGAACAAAACCAGGCTAATCATATGTGTGCCCAGGAAGTCCACACATATGTCAGAATGAAAAAGTATCAGAAACAATGTCATTATATAACGTATACATAACTATATTAACACTTACATCAGAGTATCGCGGAACGGTGACTAAACTTCAGGCTCCATTCTTCTCAGGGACGGCTGACTGGGGGTAACATATGCCTAGCACTTCTACTAGTCTTCTGGAAACTCCACTACACCTTTGTCCTTCTTCCGAGTAGCATCTTACTACACACTGGAGTGTGGGGGAAATAGCAAGAGTGAGTCCATGTCGAACTCAACAAATATAACACAGGGTTCATGAGGCTCAAAAAGGCTAGACACTGTTTGACTGCATTTAGCTTTTATTCATCATGTAATTTAGCAATTGAGTAGCATCAAGGTATTCCAATTCCCATTAATGAACCAATGATCAATTGTAATAAGGATAATGAATAGCATTAACATGAGCATAATAATAACAACATTAATTAAACATGATATAACAATTATGATCAACTATTCCGTAAGAATCCCCAAGGCCGCTCGTATCCGTGAGCACGGCTAGTATACCAGTTTTTAACTCTGCGCAGAGGTGTACACTTTCACTGTGAGTCATGTTTTCCATATGCTAAGGGGTCATGAATCCCTAAGCACAAGAAACCATATAAAGCCATTCAAAAGTTCGTCTAACAAGTTAGGGCCATTAGATTCACTCGGCAGGCAGATGTAGAACCCCCCTTCCCTGTGGCACAACAACCGCAGCCTATACACACTAGGCCAGGGGCTCGCACTACACCCAAAGTGTCAAGCCATTCTTACGCCATTTAAGGTAACCTCTAACGAGCTAGAAAAGGTCTCTTGAACAACTAGAGCCAGAGCCATATAGCCCTCACAGCTGTACTGTATATCCCGGTTATCACTTACAGGTAAGTCCTTACGGAGAGTAACCAGAGCATCAAAATAACCCACATGCTCTAGCCCCCTTTCAACAGTAATAAAATCTTCTTAATTGGTTGATTGCATAATCCATTAGTCAAATTACAAGATCATTGTTCATAATTAAGCACTAGCAATAGCTACCCAAATGCATAACCCATAGGTGACAAGGAAACAAGATATCAATATCTAAGTTATAATCTCTAAGGTTGTCAAGGTAGACACATGCATATGATATTGATTATAGTGAATAGGTAACAAGGATGGTCCCATGTTATACTTGCCTTGATCAAAGTTCTCCGATAGATACTGCTGGTCCGGCTCAAAATAATACTCCTAATCGTCGTAGTACTGCTCACCGTCTAAATTCGATCACCAAGCATCAACATACAAACATTCCGAGCAAACATACACGAAGCAAACAAAAGATACAATTAGAACAGTACACCAACAGTAGAAAAACATTTAGAAAAGCTTACAAAACTATTCTACACGTTACTACGATCACACAGACGTAAAGATCACAAAAATCGGACTTAAAACGTGAAAGTTATGAATTTTCTAAGATTTCCTATATATAAATAATTACTTTAATATAAACTCGAAAATTAAATTTTTCAAACCTACTGTACAGCTACACTAACATATAGGGCTTGCAAATACAAACCTAACGCAACTTGAACGGGTCAAATCGGAGTTAAAACGTGAAAGATATGACCTAAACAAAATTGTATGTATATATGTATTTCTATTGTATTTCGGGATTTGTTTTACTAAAGAAAAACGGCCATAATACCTGCATGACATGATGATGAGGTCATCAAACTAGCAAGTAAACGACAGCAACAGGAACGACCTACGGCCTTCATGATTCCAACCTCCTGCATCACCTCTCCCATTCTTGCGCCGGCATGCCAATTCCCATCTTCTAAATAGACATTCCTAATAGTCATATACCGACCGGATTGCTGGGGCCAAGAGACATTAGTTTCTGCCCAATCTCCATTCTGATGAAGTTACCGATTGTTACTTTAGAACCAACCTCTTTCGACAAGTCATTCAGCACAGTCTTAACGTTTGTGTTGTCATTTAAAACATATTTTTGCTCCATGAGCCCAACTTCTTCATCGGCCTTCCACCATTTTATCCATAGCCATTTGGGATTTCCCTGAGCTTTCGGCCTGTGTTCCTATGTTATACATCATCCTTACAGTACTAAATTCTGATATTCGCCTCCCTCCTCCAATTTCAAAATCAAGGGCCGTGCTTCCAACTCTACCAGCGATGCGTGCATGAGATTTGGAGGAGAAGCGATGCATGTAATGAGCAGATGCACCAAAAAAAATTAGTTCCAAACTTTACTTCTCCAGTTGCAGTACTTTTTTTCATCCTTCTTTTGCCATCCAACAGAAATACTTGATTCATCACCAAGGACAAGCTGTATATTTCCAACGGCATTGTCAGATAATTGGCGAGTCCAGGCATTTGACAAGTTGATAGACCCATCTCTCAAAGATACAGCAAGTCCAGAAGTTGCTGTAGAATGTGGTGAAATTTGACGAGACATCTGCATGCCAATAACAGAACGTAGTCCAGCTGTGGCCATAAACTCGATAGAGGAAACGGGAGACAACTGATGTCGCAGCACAGTGCTTGCTGCTCCAGATCCAGCCGAGCCATTTACAGCCAAATTCCCACCAACAACGACAGTATTTTGCTTGGACACTGATAACTCAACTTCACTAGACATCGCCATTCCTCTCATGATGCCCCCATCATTTAAATAATGTGGCACTGAGAAATTAGCAATGATTGAGCCATTGGGTAGAGCATGCGTGAAAATTTTTTCTTCCTCCTTGCGCCGCCGCAGTCGTTCCAACTGTTCTTTGATTTCCTCTGGTTTACTTAGCTTGGGACCAAGTTCCAGGCCAGAATTTAAACCTTCCATACCATAGATGTCATAAATCTGTCTTTTGTTCTCATCCGATAGTATCTCATATGCATCACGTATTCGTTGGAAGTTTTCAGTTGCTACTTCCTTCATCTGCGAGTCCTGATACTTGTCGGGGTGGTAGATTTGCGCGAACTGGCGGTACGCCCTGCGGATTTCCTCGCCGGAGGCGTCCGGCAAGAGGTGGAGCAGCGCGTAGAGTTCCTTCCCGTCCTCCGGCTCCGGCGGCGACAGCGGCGGCGGCGGCAATAGCGGCGGCGGCGGCAATAGCGGCGGCGGCGACAACAGCGGCGGTGGCGGCAACAGCGGCGGCGGCGGCAACAGCGGCGGAAAATAGGGCTAGCAGGCAGGCTGGACATATATATAGGGAGGAAAACTCTCCACCTTCACGTCAACTAGCGATATGGTGCTAATTGACGTTGCACCCTCCATCTTTACTAATAGGCCTAATTAATTATTAAAGCCCATTAGTAAATAAATGAACAGACATTTAGGATTATGACACACAAGCTTTGGTGGAAAATGAGATATTTATTATTTTCGGAATTAATTAATTTCGTGGATAAAATAATTCTAGAAAAGTCCAGAATTATTATTTAAGCTGCGAAAAATACTCCGAAAGCTCCAAAAATTCGAGGGAATTTTCTAGAGACATTATGGAACATGAGGAACCCAAATAAAGTATTTGGAGCTTATGAAAAGATGGATGAAGAGATCAAGGAAAAAGATTAAGCTCACGGAAATTGGAATTTTGGATCCAGAAAATACCAAAAAAGTTTTCCGATGAGAACTAAACGTCGTCCTACGGTATTTTGAAAATAATAGCACTCACCAACACCAAAGACAAGCATCACACAGACACCACATTAATAATTTAATATGAAAAAGTTTAAAACCACAATTTTCTATATTTAAATTAGTAGCAACTTAACTTATCTAATAAATTTATTCAGATATTGAAATTATTTATTTTATTTAGTGTTTTTCATGCACAACCCAAAATAGAAATTTTGGGTGTGACAAGCTACCTACCTGCAGTGATGATAACACTTAGCACGAATTGAAGCAAAAAGAAAAAAAAAACAGCAGGAGATCAGCTTGTTTTTATCCCTAATAATCTCATGTTCTTTATGTTGTGCGCGGACGGGTGTGGTGTGCTGCAGGTGAGCGACGCTGTGTTCGAGGCGGTGGAGGGGGACGCTCGGAACGTGCTCTGCGAGGCGGTCGAGAGGCACCACGCCGAGATGCTCGTCGTCGGCAGCCATGGCTACGGAGCCATCAAAAGGTCTTTCCCATCTCAATGTCTCACTGCCTCCGCTCTGCTCTCTTCTCCCCTGTTTCCCAGCTACAGAGTTGTTGCCATCTTCACCTGTCACTGGTTGCAACTTGCAAGGAGTACCACTAACGAAAAGCTAATTTATAATAAGATGATGACATGCTCATCTCCTGGAAATTGCTTTCACATCGATGGGCTGGTGTTCGAGTTCGTGTTCTTTTCATGTTCTACAGTACTGCCTTTCTTCAATTTTTCTTTCACATGGTTTGTATATTTGCATGTATGCGGCAAAACAGAATATGAATGTCAGTAATGATATCTGCACTTGTTGGCAACATACAAAATGCCAAAACTCTAGTATGTATGTTCCATGACCAATGAACGAGCCTAAACAAGAATCATTTTGTGTGTATGATTTTGCATAAACCAACAATGGAGAAGGATCCTAATCCTTGAAATGTGATTTAATCTAGAACATAGTACCGCACAAATACCTCCTAGTACTCATAACAAAAGAAATAACTACTTTGAAGGATCTATACACTCGTTTGGACCTGTCTTCGATGCACATATCTTTTTTCACTCTGTCTGCGTTCTAGGTAACAATTTACAACAATAGCCATTGCTTTACATCTGAACTCTACATCCCTTTCCTTGTCTACTTCAAGTGTCTTTTTTCGAAAGATCTACTTCAAGTGTCTTATTACTGTTCTCAGTTCAGTTTCGTATTGTTGACTTTGCTCAATCTCCCCTCAGGGCTGTTCTTGGAAGTGTCAGCGATTACTGTGCCCATCACGCGCACTGCACCGTGATGATAGTAAAGAAGCCCAAGCAGCACAAGCACTGATCAATGCTCCAATTTGACTGATCACTACATATACCGCAAATATATGTACTGTAAAGTTGTGTATGCGTCCGTTTGTGAATAATTGGATCATCAGCCATCACACCTTCGGTTGCTTCTAAAGTATCCGATGCAATCCTTCATGTGGATTGAGGATTACCAATAATTGATTGTTCTCCGAACCTCAAAACAGTGTATCGTTATCTCGAAGTATATGTGACTGCAGCTTCTTTTCTGTGAGCCATGGTCGTGTATGTACATTTTATTAGGTAGAGAAAATGTTATATCTACCATCACAACATGATAAGGGTGATGCACATGGTGTATCTCCATTAGTACGTTCGCCAAGCGCTGAATGAACTAACAGAAACCAGGTCCAAACTTGATACATGATCACTCCAAACTTGATTACACAGACATGTCATAGACAATGTCGCCGAGAATTTCTAGAGAAAAAGAAGAGACGAATATAAAATAAACAAAATGTGAAGACAGTGGCCACAAGGATAGATGAAGTTTCATTCATTGTGTCGCCGTCCTGTTTATGCTTCATTATATATGTCTATGACTAGCAAATATGTCTGTGTGTTGCAACGAGTAAAAATTCCTCATAAGGCCTTGTCAGAGGCTCTATGTATTTTGTTTGATCAGAGGCTCAATTGTGTTCTTGTTCCTGACCATATCTCTTAATTTTTCTTTTGCAGGAAAATGAATATACATTATTTTACTAAAACTAAGCACATTTGGTGCTGGGAATAGCAGTCCCATAGCCCCCCCCCCCCCCCCCAAAAAAAAAAAACCATCAGCCACATGCTTTGCAACGCCAAACAAATTAGCTCTCGTTTCCACTTATTTGCCATAGCGTTCCAGTAGCAAGAGCCACGCATCAGGCCTTATATATTGGGAGTACTTGACCGCATATGGAGATAAAAAAAAACAATACAAGTCAGGACACATATTTGCACATGGCCAAGCCAAAACATGAACTGAGCATACACATATTCAACCTAAAATTAAGCAAAAGCAACGCATATTTGCACAGGCCTTGCATCGATAGAATCATAACAGTGGGGATGACTGGGTTTGTGGAAAACAAGTAATGACTGAGTCTTTAATGATTGTCTAGTTAAGTCCCCTAAATATATTGCTTACAAAACTGTTGGATTTATCAACCAATGGAAGAAGATAGCAATGGCAGAGGAGGCCACTAAGATGGAGGAGACGCTTGGGAAGCTACTGCAAGGATGTGGATGTGGGATTAACTGCAACAGGGTGCTGAATCTCAAAGCCCACAGGAGCCGGCTTTCACTGTGCGTTTTATCTGTTTAGTGTTGTTACAGGTTCCTGCTTGTTTTTGTTTCCCTTTTGTTTGCTGTCGCTAGTGGTGGGGCTGTCTGGGAGTAGTTTTTGGGCCTGGCTTAGGGTTTTTTTTTGATAAAACTGGAGGGGTTTGCACCCCTACAGGAATTTTATTAACAGAGAGTAAAAAGACGGTTACAAATGCAGGTATAGGAGAAAGAACAGTCTAAGAAACAAAGAAAGTCTGAAAGAAAATGAGTGAAACAACTGATATTATTACAATAGACTCTGAATCCATAATGAAAAGAGGCGGCGTCTCTGCTTCTTGCTCTAATTGTCAACATGTTGAGCTCTGAAAGGAAAACTTCTCTGACAGCAGTAACCGAGGCTGGTATGTTATTTATTGAAAATAAGATGCAGGGCTTAGTTCGAGGGTGATGTTGGTTTTGTGAGCTAGATGGAGGGTTCTGTGGAGGTTTTTTTGTGCTTGAGTTCGTAAGCTGGTATCCCCAGCAGATACTTTATATCTTCCAATATAAGTAGGGCCAATCCTTTGGTCTAAAAGATAAGAGTAGGGATGTGCTGGATTTGAACTACCTTAGAAATCAAACTGATAGTTGATTTTATTATGAATTTATATATTTTATATCACTTTGATGTGCAGTAGGGATGTGCTAAAACATTAAGGCTGTGTTTAGTTGCATCTGTAAAATTTTTGGAAGCATAGTAACATTTTCGTTTGTATTTGGCAATTATTGTCCAATCATGGGCTAATGAGGTTCGAAAGATTCGTCTCGTGATTTACAACCAAACTGTGTAATTAATTATTTTTTACCTATATTTAATGCTCCATACATGCGTCTAAAGATTCGATGTGATGAAGAATCTTGTAAATTTTTTAGAAGTTTGAAGGAACTAGGGCCTAAAAGCAGGGACGTGCAGTATGGATGCAAGCAGATGCGGGCTAGGCTGCTTTTCTGCTAGGCCCGCCTACAAAAACAGCCTTAATGGCCCATGCAGACGCCTGCTAGCCTGCCAATCCTGCTGGGCTGGAGCAGGTGGACCTATAGATGGCTAACGGGCTGGCCCGCAGAGGATCGGGTCGGCACGGCCCGCAAAGGATCGGGTCGGCACGGCCCGCAGAGGATCGGGTCGGCACGGCACGTCGTGCCTCCTGGGCCGTGCCAACCTGGGCTTCGTGCCTGGTTGACGGCCCAGGCATGGCCCGTCGGGCTGCTTTTCGTGCCGGGCTGGCCCGAAAAGCACGCCACGGCCAACAGGCCGAGCCAGCCCGAGGCCCACAGAATGCCAACACACAGAGAGAGATGGGGGAAGGGGAGGCAGGGGCAGCTACGCGAGCCGCGGGAGGCGGCGGCCGCCGCGGCGTGCTCACCCCCGAGGAGCCTTAGACCCGGCAACCCGTGCCTCAGAGCCGCACGCCACCGCCTCCTTGCCGCAAACGACCACACCAAGGACATGTTGCAGCAGCGCGAGGCCGTGCCCGCGCAGCCGTGCGTGGCTCCAGCCTGCTCCTCCTCGCGACTTCTCTGCAGGGCCGCACGCCACTGTTGAGGTTGCCCCTGGCTGCTCGTGCTCGTCCATTGTTTGCTCAGATCTTAGAGAAATCAAAGGAGAGAGAGAACGAGGGACGTGCTAGTGCGGTGGACGGACGGATGAACTAGAGCTGAGCTGGTGAGGCGATAGAATCTGAAGTGATAAGGTTCGTGGACCCCAGCAGAAAGAAATAAGAGGTAGAGATGTGAGGTGATAAGGTTCTAGTGGTCCCCACCAATAAAGAAAGAGTGTTAAGATCTTTTAGGAGGAGCGCGAGCGTGCTGCCGGTCCTGTGTAACCTGTAGCTGATGAGTATATTAATTAATAAATAGGGGTTGCGGGCCGACACCAGGCCAAAGTGAATTTAGCAGGCTATGCCGTGCCAGCCCGCGTGCCTGGGGTGCGGCCTAGGCATGGCCCTATGTATTGGGTCGTGCCGGTCTGGGCCCGCATAATACCGGGCCGGGCCATGCGTGGGCCAGGCCAAAAAACGTGCTTCGGGCCGTGCCGTCGGGCCACGGGCTGCATAGACATATATATAGGTGGACCTGCAAGCCCTGTAACAGTCCACATCGCCTGCTACTTGTGATGGACACAAGTGGGCACTTTTGGGGGACCTGTCCGAACAATAGGACGCTGCGCCCGTGCCGCTGGAACTGGAAGGGTTCTACTTCTACGTCGCCATCATTTGCGACATGGGGAAGGAGGTGTATGTGAGATACGTAGGTCCCATTTTCTGGAAAAAGAATTCGTATTCACGCTTGCTTTCCTTGCCGCGACATGTATAGCTTGTTGCCGTGCTAGCTTGTTGCAGGCTCCTGCATGCCCTGCAACCTAGTTGCTGCAAAGACCAACAGCCTGTTCGTTTCGTTGGTTTATTGTGGCTGAAAGTACTGTTCGCTGATTTATTGTGAAAGAAAAACACTGCTGGCTGCTGATTTGGCTGAATAGCTCAAATGAATAGGGTGCATCGCGGTAAGCAGAGTAAGGCCCAGCAGGCTACCACAGGATGTGCAAGTTCTGCTGGCGGCCGTTGCATGTCGAGCGGCCGCCCGTAGGAGCACTGGAGCACCTGCTTGCATCCCTATCTGTTTTTGTATTTGTGTTTCTTCTGCACTGAGGTTTGTATTTGTTTCCTTTTTTTTCGGATTTGGAGTTCAAAACTTCTAATATGCCGCAATTAGTCAAAAATCGATACTGCTATGCTACTGGGTGCTTATTTCTATGGGTGCCATTTGCTTCTTCCCCGTGGCATGGAAAAAAAATCAAAATCTTGATTGGTGGACTATATATATCCCTCTTGAGACTGTAGCACGTCGATGAAGAAGATGAACAGCACATAAACTTTTTTTTTTGGCAACAAACAGCACATAAACTTTGATTAGTCCGTGAGCAAGTTCACGAGCGATGCAGGGAAGATTTCCCTTAGAGCATCTCCAAGAGTTCCGAATAAAGCCTCTTAATCTAGAATTTTTGGCAAGAATAGAAAAAACTCCAAGAGTTCTCAATCTCACCTCCCAATCTTTTGGCACTTGAAAAAAAATCACGGAACGTGGCATGTCTTCCACGTGCATATGGGTCTGCCAATCTAAGGTGGAAGGGCGTGTGAAAGACTAAAGAGTACGAAAGGCCTGATGCAAATGTAAAGAATATATAGAAGTGGTTAGGATAATTTAGAAACAGTGTAGGATTCTTGATGTAAAATTGCTTTTTATATTTTAGGAGTGAATTATTGAAAACTGTTAGAGATGGTCTTATTTATTCCTCCCAATACTTTTTTACGAGTTGGAATAGAAAGAATTTCTTAGGAACTTTTGGAGATGCTTGAGCTCATTTCCATTCCCTCCAAAAGTACATATTCGCTTGCCTTTCCACAGGAAAGACACTAGCTGATTGCTTCCAAAGGTTGCTACAGTGAATGAACTTATACGAACCAGATTCCTCCATTTTTCCTCCGTTTTTCCCTTATCCAAACAGGGCCTAACATACGTGTTCTCCCTATAAAACTAGATCCGGTCATACTCGATTGGTAAACATACTCCTTGGAGCATCTCCAAGAGCCTTTCTAAATCTCACCTTCTAAAACATTATTTGGAGAGCCATTTGCATAAGTATCACTTTCTATATCTTTTCACTCTCTAACAATTTTTCTATATCTCATGCGCACTCTAGAAAGCTATTCTCGTCTTCTATTTTTAGCTAGCGAAAAATCCAGAATAAAATATAGCTATATTGGATGCCTATTTAGAAAAGCTGTTGGAGGGTTATTTTTCACTAAAATCTCTATTCCTAGCATTTAGAAAGGATATGGAGAGTCTCTTGGAGATGCTCATACTCCTTTTGATGGCTCAATTGTTAAACACACTTCCTTGAAGATATGTATGTACTCATGCTCCCTTGACGACTTGCATATACTCATACTCCCTTTTTCTTAAAACAGTATATACTCATACTCCCTTGGTATATATACATACTACCCTCACTATGTCAGAAAAGCTTATCAGTGACGCCTCTATTAGTGACTCAGAAAAGAAACGGGTCACTATAAGAATATTAGTGACGCGGGTGAACGATACGCGTCACTGATTAGTTGTTGCCCATGCTCTAGGAACAATACGTGTCACTAATAACAATATATTAGTGACTCTTGCAAAGGAAACACGTCACTGATAAAATTTGTGACGCGTATTACCCAGGTGCGTCACAGATATATGGCCGTATTGGTGACGTGGGTGAACAAGACGCGTCATAGATAAGGAAAGTGACACGTTTTCCTGGACACATCACTGATACAAGGAAATATCAGTGACTCTTCTTGACAAAATGCGTCACTGATAATAAAAGCGACGCGTGTTATCCAGACGCGTCACTGATATGTGTACATATTTGTGACTCATCTTGTTAAGCCACGTCACAAAACCCTAGCACAGTTTGGTTACCGTTTCCTATATTTTTCTTAGCAAAAACATTTTTAGGCTGTTTGATCCTGTCTTAGACGGCTAGATGCCTTCCTAATTCCTGTTTAGTGCCTGGACCCACCTGCCAGAACTTGGGTTAGTATTTACACCTCTTTTTCACTGTGGTCGACATTATCCTCTTCCACCTCCACCTCTCGTCTCCTCCGTCGCCATCCTCTCCCGGATCCGCGCCGTGCGCTGGCGATTCATCCGTGCACCGGCAGGTTGCGCCGCTGCTCCTCAACCCGCTTCGTCCTCCGCCGTCTTCTCTCCCCTTCCCCCCTCTCTCTCTCCCTCTCCTTCTCCCCGTGCGACGACGCATCGGCGTGTCCGGGTCCCGGCGGTGCCCGTAGCCGCGGCCCGGCGGCGGCTATCCCCTCCCCCGCGCCACGCGTGCGTCTCTCTCTCTCTCTCTCTCCCTCCCTCCCTCTCCTGTCCCCATGTGGTTGCAGCATGGCCGCCCCCTCCCCCACATGCCGCCGGCCACGAAGCGGGCAGATCCGTGCGCCACTCCAGCGGGCTGCTGCCTCGTCTTCTTCAATGCCGCAAGCCGGATCAGGTGACAGGTCACCCTCTTCTTCTCCTCTGTCCCATGGCTGCTCCCTTTCCCCCATGTTCAACCTGTGTTCTGTTTTTGAGAATATCTACATATGCTGATTTGGGGACATAGGTACATACTACTATCTCATGCATGCATTTGTCGTACAGATTATTTCATCCCTAGAGAATGTTTTATGCTTGAGGTCCTTTGCTCCGGCCATGTTGAAGCTACTATTTTTACCCTGATGCTCCGTGCACGTGATGGAAATATTTTTTTTGCTGTATAGCCTGTCATGAAAATGAACTCTTATATGACTTGGGAACAATAGGCTAATGATCTTCAAAGGCACAGGACTTGATTGCTACCTGTTTATTCATCCTAACACAACTCTGCTGGGATTGGCTGCAAACTGGGCTATCCATGGTAACAGAATTGTTTTCGCACATCTGGTTCCGCCTACGACGGCCAGATCTTATTTTGTTTATGTGCAATTGGTAACCAGGTTCGAATCTGGCCACAATTATCATTCCTTCCTACTCATCTATCTGTTCTTATGCCCATGATGAAATTGTTCAGACACTTTGATGATGTGCAATATCAGGCGATGATCAACATCTTGTGAGAGACTTGGCATTTTCCATCTATTTTGATGCCTTGATACTCCAGGATCATGGTCAAATGGTGATTGACATATTTCTGAAGCCTCTAAAATTTGTAAAGGTTTTCTTTGTGATATTATTTGTCTATCATCTGGGGCCTTTGCCTTGCAGCTTCTTTTTTTTTTGCGCCTTGCCTTGCAGCTTTCTGTGCCTATGCACTGTGATGATACTTGACATATCTACAATGCAGCTGCATAGTGAAAACGTCTTTGTGTTTTGTTTTTTTTCCTTTGACATTGCCTTTGTTTCTGATGACCCTGATCATTTTTTGGTTATGATTTGATGTTCTACCCATTTGTTGCTTGCCATTTTTTTTCCCTTCGTGAGCCTGTGATGAAAATTACATATCCATTACTCAACGATATGCCGTGTTGCTCATTTGCTTGTGCGGGTCTATTCGAGTGGCCCAATTGGTAGGAGCTCCTCTGCTCCTCTAGGCTTAACAATAGCTAGGTTTGCTTCTGACTGGAACCAGAAAAGCAAGAGACAGCATACTGTGTGAGCGTCCTTCTTAAACAGCAACAAATATTTAACAGGTAACACTCTGTATGGTCATTCTATGGTAAAAAAAAATAATTCAGTGGACAGATTCATGTTCATTTCTGATGTCCAGATATATGGTGCTGCTCCTAATTGAAAGCTGCCAGGTGTATACTTTGGTCAGTGCCCGCTGGCCCATCGATGGAGCTGTTTCCCGGTGTACCTAAGTTGTTTCATGCTGAGTCCTGTGTGCCTGTGTCCCATTTGAACTTTCACTTCATTACCATTCTCTGTGCCAGAAACAATATTTAGTTATATACAATCATTACAAGATTGGCATCCATATATCAATCTTTTTACAGGTTGTCTGTCATGTAATTTTTTTAATGTTGGCTACTATTATATGAGATCAATTTATCAATTTCATAGGAATTCCAGCGTTTACAATTTTTCTGTTATCAAATGCAGCCAACAGACTATTTGGTGGGAAAATATTCACACAGTTTCTAACTTTCTATGCACACATACATCTTCTGCGACACAGTATTTCAAAGACTTGGCCTCTAATATGTATCTTACAGTGATGGCTCCTTCTTTGCTGTCAAGGAAGTATCATCTACCATATGAAGGACCCAATACAAAACAACATATTCTGTAGCTTGAGCATGTGTGTTATGAACTATGCATGCTTCAGAATTATGTTGATTATGCTGCTTCAAACAACATGTTTCTTGAGCATCCAATTATTGTTCTTGGCTTCCACTGATAATACCTAATTATTTTGTTTCATTGTTTCATGACATATCTCTCTTGGCTCATTTGAAGCATGAAAATATAGTTCAATAAAATATTCTTCCCATAATCAGTAGGCCGCACTTCCTCTGAAAATATGGTTCAGTGAAATTTATCAAAACTTCCTTATGTCCAAATTCAGTTCCTATGACTATGACTCAGATGCTGGAGTACTGCATGCAGTATGAGACAACCTACTGTGGGCCAATGTTCCTGATTACTCCAGGCCACTCTCAGATGCAGAACAGGTGAGGGTGTTCTCACTGATATGACATTTTCCTGATATTTCATCTCATACGAAGAACCATTGCTCAAATAAAATATTGTGTATTGCCTTCAGTGTAAAAATGTATAGTTATCGATGATTGAATCTAAAATTGTTCAGACATAAAAGTAGGCAGCGCATGAACTTAATATGTGCATTTCCTTTTTGGTGCAATGAAAATTGGGGGTATGTCCACCACACACGAGTGCTCTATTTTTTGGTTTCTTGAGGTTAACATTTACTATAATCTTTCATACTGTTTGTACTTACTTATTGTAACCAGAATTGTGGAGTTCATACTGCCGAACCTTTTCATTTTGGTACTCATATGTACCTTAAATACAAGATCCCATTGTTTTTAAAAATGTAGAGCTTTGCAGAAGTGATTCGGCTTTTGCCTTCTATAATTAAATCTATATTTTTCAACTCAGTTGCCAATTTGGAGTTGCCAATTTGATCCATGCCAGTGTCAAGAAATCAGGTACTTCAAAGTTACCATATGATTACTGTGCTATTAAATACTTCTAGATCGCCCAAACATTTTCCTTTTGTAACAGGTCATAAATTTATCCAAAGGACGGTGAGGTCCCTAGCTGCTGATTCCTCTGCCCACAACACTTCAGTCCTGAACAAATACCCCAAAGGACTGAAGCCTGCTTTTTTAGCAAACAAGGCCATTTGTTCCATGCCAAAACAAAATAAACGCAAATTAAACTTCACGTGTTTTGTGTTGTGTTTTAGTAGAGCCGAGCTCACTCTAGGTCGTGTTTGGTTTCCTAGACAAAGAGATACGACCACCTTGGTCCTGCAATTTGGTAATGTTACCCCCAAAACTTCCCTTCCTCTTGTCATTGGCATTTTGTCGAGCACATGGTGGGCAGGAACAAGAACACCACTCGGCGGCGAGGATAAGGCCGATTCCAGCTGAATGGTTGCCAGTGACAGCCATGATGGTGCCCCACGTCCATCTAGGGGCCCGCACAGGTCCGTGGAGGGGCACAGCTTCGCTCGCAACGCATTGGGGCGGTGAGGCCACGGCAGCGGCCTGTGCGGCCATGGAGAACCTGCGGCCTAGGCAGCCGGACACGGTGGCGGAGAGGGTGCTGTTGCTCAAGGCACACTGCGCCGTGGGGAAGCTCACGGGCGCCACCTTCACCGCGCTATCCGTCGCTGCCGTCGCGCGGAGGTGGGTGGTGGTAGGGCGGACCGATGCCGATGCAGGCGCCGCGCCACACAAGGAGAGCCCCGCTCTGCGCACAGGTTCTACGGCTTCCTCCGCGCCTCCCTCGTGCTCTCCATGCTCCTCCTTGCCCCCGACATCACCGTGCACCTCCAGGGCCGGCACCTCGCCGTCGACGTCCCCGATCTGCTCACCATCGAGGGCCTCTTCGCCGCCGGGTACGCGCCCTGGGTGCGCGTCCGCCTCGAGTACCTCGCAGCGACCGGATGTGCGCACCGGCCGCACCTGGCGACGACGCCCAGAGGTCGGAGGATGTGCGTGCGGCTTTGCAGCGTGTCAGGGTGAGCGAGGCACGACGGATGACGTGGACTCAGGGGCGATGGTGTGGCCACGCGGCGGTGTGGGGGGAGAAGTTCGGGGCGGCGCGGAGGAGGAGGAGGTGCTGTGGGAGGAAGGCGTTGCCGACTTGCGAGGCCTCCTGCCGGCTACCTTGACTGCTTCAAGGGCAGTGGCCGGCGGGATGGAGGATTCGACTAAGCGGAAGGTGAGGGAAGGAGACGGGCGGTCACCGTATCATTTCACCGAGGTCACGGAGCGCTTAAAGGAGCTGGGTTGTGAAAAAACGAAGTGGGGGTTTGTTTTCCTAGGGCCTGGCCCAACTTGCTTTAAGGTCCATGCGGCGCAGGCTCTGAGGCTAGGCCAGGTTCACCAAATAGGGGAGTTATAGCCCACGGGCGCATCCGGGCCGTCGGGCCACCCTCCCGAACAGGCCCCATGAGTCTCTCGATCTCGGTCTCTCCCTATCGTGCCTGCATGCATCCACCCAATTCATGGGCAGCGGCGCAACTTTGCGTGCATTTGCGGTGGGCAAGCAGGCAGGTAAAGATGGCAATGGGTAATTACCCGCTGGGTATGTGCTGCTCATACCCTTACCCACGTGAAAATATTTTACCCGTTAATTTACCCATACCCATGCACGGGTAAAAGTTCTTTCCCTATACCCTTACCCATACGGGTAACGGGTACCCATGGGTTATCCTTACCCATGATTCCATGGATGTTTGCAAATCAAAATTACATGTATCAATATATCAGTCTCCCAGTTTCAGCCAAAGCATCACGAGTCAATAATAAATTCATCAAACAAACCAGCTACATAAACATCTAATCAAATAGTCTAATAGATAAATTCATCGTTACTGATACCAAGTGACTAATTTCACGAGTTCACATACACTACAACATACCAGCTAGGAATTACTACCAAGTCTCCACCACATGACAGTCACACGGCCACACCCACACATAGTACTAAATTAGTGAGTTCATCACATATTACATATTGGCTCAAGATTTCAGACATATTGAATTGGGTTTAATTTATCCATGGGTTAACAGGTATGGGTAATGCAGTCCTATACCCTTACCCGCGGATAAAAAATTAGTCATACTCTTACTCTAATAAGATAATTATTCATTGGATTTCGGGTAGAAATTGCCATCTTTACCGGCAGGCAGCACTGGGTCCGAGACGACGATTCTGGAAAGCGGAGGCCGTTGACTCTTATGTAGGATCCTCTGTTACACTGCGGATATCTAGTGCACACGTGTATGTTGGGCAGCACGCCGTGCTATAGCGTTGGGCAAGCCCGGAGACTGACCTTGAGCAAACACCTTGGATTGGCAACGGTTGACTGAGGGTGCGTTTAGATGGTAAAAAAGGTGTAAAAAAAGTACTATAGCACGTTTTGGCTTTATTTGACAAATAGTGTCCAACTGTTGACTAATTAGGTTCAAAATGTTCGTCTCGTCAAGTACAACCAAACTGTACAATTAGTTTTTGATTTCATCTACATTTAGTACTTCATACATGTATTACAAGTTTGATGTGACGGTGAATCTTTTTTTCGCATAGTGTTTTTTTCGTGGAACTAAACAGGGCCTGAGGTTAAACAAGGAGAGCAGCCGCTCCAATCTGATGTGACCGCCCGGCGCCCGCCGGTTGAAACGAAACAGAAACAGCAGCGGGAGGAATCCGCGGAATTCCCACTTCCTTTGCATTTGCATTATTAGGGGTGTGTTTAGGGGGTAAAAAGTAGATGAAAAGTTACTGTAGCACATTTTGTTTTTATTTGACAAATATTATCAACTATAAAGTAACTAGACTCAAAATATTTGTCTTGCAAAAATCAGACAAACTTAGCAATTAATTATTTTTTATCTATATTTAATATTTCGTACATACGTCTAAATATTTGATGTGATAGATGAAAGAGGAAATATTTTATGTTTACGTGGGAAGTGAACACACGAGTGACCAACCGGTGGAGTGGAGGAGGATTAGCGTCCTGGCAACCACCTAGTGCTGTCCCGTGTCTTCCAGAAATCGTGTGGGATCAGAAGACTAGCATATAGGCCGCCGCGAGGATCGAGCGCATTGTGCGTGCTGTACAAGGAAGGAACCCAGGAAAGCGAGCTGTCCAACTCGGGATCCATCCAGGCGAGGAGCGAGGAGGACAGCAGAGGAGCCAGTCAGCCAGAGGTAGCTAGCGCCATGGCGGAGGAAGCAGCAGCGTCTGCGCCTGCGGCGGGGACGGAAGCGCCGCCGCCGGGAAAGATGACGATGGTGGTCGGGGTCGACGACAGCGACCACAGCTTCTACGCGCTGCAGTGGGCGCTGCAGCACTTCTTCCCGCCGGCGCCCCAGCCGCAGCAGTACCGCCTCGTCGTCGTCACCGCCAAGCCATCCGCCGCCTCCGCCGTCGGCCTCGCCGGCCCAGGTACGCGCGCGGATCTCCAACTCCATCCAATCCATCATCCATGTGCGGATTTATTCCGAGCCAGACTAGATGTGGCTTCCGATCTCTCTGATCTGTTCATTCAGGCGCCGCGGATGTGCTGCCGTACGTGGAGGCGGACCTCAAGAAGACCGCCCTGCGCGTCATCGACAAAGCCAAAGCCCTCTGCGCGCAGGTACCAGTACATCCAATCCCTACCAGCTACCTACCTGCAGTGATGATAATACTTAGCACGAATCGAAGCAAAATCTTTTGAAAAAAAGAGCAGCCGGAGATCAGCTTGTTTTTATCCCTAATAATCTCATGTTCTTTATGTTGTGCGCGGACGGGTGTGGTGTGCCGCAGGTGAGCGACGCTGTGTTCGAGGCGGTGGAGGGGGACGCTCGGAACGTGCTCTGCGAGGCGGTCGAGAGGCACCACGCCGAGATGCTCGTCGTCGGCAGCCATGGCTACGGAGCCATCAAAAGGTCTCTGCCATCTCAATATCTCACTGCCTCTGCTCTGCTCTCTTCTCCCCTGTTTCCCAGCTACAGCCTACAGAGCTGTTGCTATCTTCACCTGTCACTGGTTGCTACTTGCAAGGAGCACCACTAACGAAAAGCTAATTTATAAGATGAATGAAAACCATAATTGACATGCTCATCTCCTTGAAATTGCTTTTCACATCGATAGTGTGAGTTTAGTGATGTTCTTTTCACGTGCTACAGTACTACATTTCCTCTATTTGCCTTTCACATGGTTTGTAGCTTTGCATCTATGCGGCAAATAAACAGAAGAGAATATCAGAGAGTAATGTTTCCAGAACTTTTTGGCAACATACAAAATACCAAAACTCTAGTATGTTCCATGACCAATGAACTAGCCTAAACAAGAATTATTTTGCGTGTATTATTTCGCATTAACCAAGAATGAAGGAGGAACCTAGTCCTTGAAATCTGATAATCTAGAACATAGTACCTCACAAATACCTCCTAGTATTGGAACAAAAGAAGTAACTATTTCAAAGGATCTGTACACTCGTTTCGACCTGTCTTCTATACACATATCTTTTTCAATCTGTGTCTGCGTTCTAGGGAACAATTTACTACAGTTTACAATGGACATTGCTTTACACTTCACGACTCTACATCCCTTTGCTCGTCTACTTCAAGTGTCTTTTTTTTTCTTCGAAAGATCTACTTCTTCAAGTGTCTTCTTGTTCTCGTTCACTTTCGTATTATTGACTTTCCTCAACCTCCCTCAGGGCTGTTCTTGGAAGTGTGAGCGACTACTGCGCCCATCACGCGCACTGCACCGTGATGATAGTAAAGAAGCCCAAGCAGCACAAGCACTGATCAATGCTCCAATTTGACTGAGATCACTACGTATACTGCAAATAATATGTACTGTAAAGTTTTGTATGCGTCCGTTTGTGAATAATCGGATCATCAACCATCAGACCTTCGGTTGCTTCTGCAAGTATCCGATGCATGCAATCCTTCTACATGGGGATTGGGAATTACAAATAATGAATTGTTCTCTGAACCTCAAAACAATATATGTATGAATTTGTTGAAGTATATGTGATTGCAATTTCTTTTCTGTTAGCCGTGGGCGTTTATGTACATTTTAGGTAGAGAAAATGGTCAGAGGCGGTTGTGGAACCAGAAGAAAGACTTAGGGTGGGCTGAGATGAAGATAAGGCATATGGAGATAACACACTCAACAACTCCTTCACTTGGAAATAATTACTACTGCAATGGCTGCAGCTGGTGTATTAAAGAAAATTTCAGGGGTTAGGGGGGGGATGGCCCCTGCTAGTCCCCACTAGTTCCGCCACTGGAAATGGTATATCTACCATCGCAACATGATAAGGGTGATGCACGTGGTGTACTCAGTCTGATACATGATCACTCCAAACTTGATTATACAGAGAATTTCTATCTAGACAAAAAAAAAGAGATGAATAAAATAAGCAAAATGTGAAGACAGTGTGTCAGTGTTTTGAGAATGGACGAGTAAATTTATCACCGTGCTACTCAAGGGAGTCAATGGCTAGCACTCAGGGACGAAGCCCTACATCCAGTGCCGGAGATTGCGAGTACGTGTTCCTCAATGTTAAAGTGCTCCAACCGGCTTACAACAGGGGTATGCAAGCTAGGGTTCTACTGGTAGAAGGAAATCGAGGTAGAGGAAATCTCCTGTTTGGAAGAAGGCCTGGCTCCCCTTATATAGTCGCGGAGGTCAGGTTACATGCAAAAGAGTAGGGTTCTCCTAGTTGAAAAGCCCTAGTTTGGATTTGATAATTGATGAAACCTATTTGGACTAACCCTATGATCTAAGTGTATGATTGAGATAGGTGGTACTCATGGATGGAGATGGCCACATGAAATGACGATCAAGTGCTCCAACATGGAAAAGAAGAAAGAGAAAAACAAAACCCTATGGAGATCAAGACAAAGGTATAAGTAGGGATTTTGTTTTGTCGATCAAGACACTACAGAGAGTGTGATCGAGTTTAGAATAGATGGTCGTACTATCAAGAGGGAAACTCTATTAGACAACTCGGTCATCTAGTGCCACTAGGTGTTGGACTTCATACATTGAATTTAGGCCTAGAGCACAACGGTGAGAAGTGATTAACCTTTGAAAAATAATTATGAAAATGCTGACACACTTGCACGTGAGAGTGAAACACTTGGAGTGTTAGCACATTTGCAAAGGTGGAGAGAGGAGGTGAAACCGGGCATAAGGTGCTGCCCTGGGGGCACCGCCGTGCCCTGTCTGGTGCACCGCCCCCTTAGGGCGGTGACCAGTTGGCGTCGGGCCAGAGCAGCAGAGTGAGGGCTGGCACCGCCTCTGCCGGTGTACACCGCCCCTGGCACGGCGGTGCACTGCCAGGGGGTGTTCGGTGACACCGCCCTAATATTCCAAAGAGCGGGGATAACTAGGGTGGGCAACGCTACGGGCACCGCCACTCCTGTCCGGCGCCATGACCACTCTTTTTCTAGAGAGATGGGTTTTCGGGGGGTTGGCCTAGGTGGTCACCGCTGAAAGCATCTAGGCCCCGAGGTTTGGTTTCGGCAATTGATGACAACGCTTTATTACCATGACTAACGTGTGTTTTGCAGAAACTTTGGTAAGTTAGGTCATGGAGGTTATAACTGCTTTGGGCACCATGGTATTCATGCCCCTTGATGGAAATCGTTTCAGTTTTCAAAGGAGTGACGTCAAGATTAAGGACGGTTAGTTCCGGATGTCGAGGTGTTGAGATACATTCGGAATAGTCGTTAGGATCTTCGTTTTTCTCTTTTGGTCGTACTATATAGGGGAGCATGAGTGGGTAGCTTGACCTAGGTGAGTCCTATGTTTAGGTGTGGTGCACACTTGTTAAACTTAGCGCTAGGCAGCTCTAGAATAGCTCAAAGTTCAGTTGGAAGCAACTTGGTTCAAGTTGCGACGCGTTTCAGAAAGTTTAGGGTGTTTTTCCCTTGACCGGACGCGGTCCTTGGCTTGACCGGACGCGTCCGGTCAGTTTAAATCCGTGACTGTGTTTCGGCACTGACGACCGGACGCGGCCCTTGCGAGGACCGGACGCGGTGGTCAGGGCCGACATGTGTCACTTAAGGGGAAACACCCGATCGGACGCGACCTGGGTGTGATCGGCGCGTCCGGTCACGTTCCAGTAAGGTCCAGCGACGACCGGACGCGTCCGGTCATCACCGATTGGACGTGGTCGTGCGTCCGGTCTGGTTACAGCAAGCTCCCTGCACGATCGGACGCGTCCGGTCACCCCTGACCGGCGCGTCCGGTCACTCAGCCAGTTTTTCGGAATTTCGACCGTTACGGGGATCGGCGCGTCCGGTCACTTCGACCGGTGTGTCCGGTCACCCCGTGTTTTGCTGAGTTGGCAGGTAACGGTTCGTTTCGACTGTGGGGTGTATAAATACATTCCCACCACCTCTTTTAGAGGTCTCTTGCTCATTTGATCAGCTGAGAAACACCTTTGAAGTGCAAGGGAGTGCAAGAGCTCTAGTGAGGATTATGTTTTGAGAATCAAAGCTTGAGAGTTCCTCACTAGCGATTAGAGAGTAGCAAGTGTGCATCCACCTTCTCATTTAGGCTCGTTGTGGTCAAGTGAGAGTTCTAGCTTGTTACTCTTGGTGATCGCCATCACCTAGACGGCTTGGTGGTGATTGGGAGTTTGGTGATCATCCGGCGGAGCTTGTGGATGACCCAACTCATCTTATGAGCGGTTTTGGGTGATTCACCGCGACGGAGTGTCGAAGAATCAACCCGTAGAGAGCACTTGATCCTTGCGCGGATCAAGGGAGAGCTACACCCTTGCGCGGGTGCTCCAACGAGGACTAGTGGGGAGTGGCGACTCTCCGATACCTCGGAAAAACATCGCCGTATTCCTTGCCCTTACTTTCAAGCATTTACATTCTCGTATTTACATTCATTGCTTGATTTACTTTCCTAGAATTGCCATGCTAGACTAGGATTGGAAACTAGGGTGCAAAACTTTTATCGGTAGAATCTCTAGGAACACAAGTAGGCACTAGGGGTGAATTCTGGCTTATAGGATTTAATTCTTGCAATTAATTTTTAGAAAAGCCCAATTCACCCCCCCTCTTGGGCATCTTGATCCTTTCAATTGGTATCGGAGTCGAGTTGCTCCTAATTTAGGCTTTACCGCCTAGAGCAAGATGTCTAACGGGGAAGGACCACCTCCCACCTTTGAGGGGGATGATTTTCCATATTGGAAAATCCGTATGGAGGCGTATCTCGAAGCCATAGACGTTGGGTGTCTTAGAGCCGCAACCCAAGGGCTTCCCGCCATCAAGGATCCCGCAAACCCCATTGGTGACGAGGAGAAGTATGACCGGTGGAATGCAAAGGCCAAAAACGCACTCTACCGGGGCTTAGACAAAGATATCTTCAATCGTGTGCGTAATGCTAAGAACGCTCATGAATTGTGGGAGAATCTTTGTGCTCTCCATGAGGGAACTAAGAGTGAGCGTGAGGAACGCTATCACATTGCGTTGAAGAAAATTAATTCTTTTGAGATGTTTCCCAAAGAAAGTGCTAATGATATGTACACTCGTTTGAATGTTCTTGTAGAGGACCTCAATGCTCTTGGGCTCACTCAAATGAGCCAATCGGATGTTGCAAGGAAGATCTTGAGTGTTCTTCCCGTTGAGAAGTATGGTCACATTGTCACCGTGCTTCACCAAAGTGATCTCTCCACCGCAACACCGACACAAGTATTGGGGAAGATCAATGCTCATGAGATGTACATGCACATCACTCCGGAAGAGGGCTCGTCATCTTCCAAGAAGAAAGGCTTGGTCTTCAAAGCTAGTCATGACAAGAAGAAGAAGAAGGGCCAAGCCATGATGGTGCAAGAGAGCTCAAGTGTAAGTGATGTTGATGATGAATCACTTGCACTCATGGTGAGAAAGACCACCAAAATGCTAAAGAAACTCAACAAGAGTGGCATCAAGTTCGACGGCAAGAAAAAGAAATTCTTCACAAGTAGCAAGAGAAAGCCAATCTCGGAGATGGATTGCTACAATTGTGGTGAACTTGGCCACTTAGCTCATCAATGCCCTAGACCACCAAAAGACAAGTACAAGAACAAGAACAAGGGCAAGAAAAATGATTCAAGTGATGAAGAAGAAGAGAGGAAGAAAAACAAGCCATACAAGAAGAAGGATGGCAAGAAGAAGGATTTCCACAAGAAGAAGAAGGGAGGAAAGGCATACATTGTTGGTGATTGGCTCACCGATATTGAATCATCTTGTGAGTCCTCCGAAGATGAAAGCAATGATGAGAAAGAGAAGGTTGCCGCATTTGTGATGGGGCCATCATCTTCACCAACATCTTCATCATCACCTTCACCGTCTCCTTCACCATCATCGTCCTCTACTCACCTATGCCTTATGGCCAAGGGTGAACGAAAGGTACAAAATCATGATAGTGATGATGATGATGATAGTGATAGTGATGATGAATATGATGCACCTTCTTATGATAAACTTGTAAAATTGTTGAACAAATATACTAAAGTCATAAGAAGGACAAGAAATGAAAATGATGAACTTCAAAATAAAAATGAATCACTCTCATCTAAGCTTGAAAGTGCTCAAAAGTCTAGTGGTGAGCTTAAAGATCAAAATGAAGTTATGTCTTCAAATCTCAAGGAGCTCAAAACTTCTAATAAAGAGCTTAAAGATCAACATGATAAGTTTGAGAATAAGCATGATGAGCTCATCACTAGACATAACTCTCTAAAAGAAAAATACACCACATTGAAAATTGACTATGATAGTCTTGTGGTTGCTAATGAACTTGCTCTTGAGACACATGATGCTACTAACAATGTTGTTAAGTGTGATATAGCTACATCATGTGATGACTTGATCATTGAAAGCATTGAGCAAGGTTCTAGTAGCAAAGGCAAGAGTGTGGTTGAGTCAAGCAACTATGATGATTATGCCAAGATCAAGAGTGAAAATGAGAAGCTTGCAAATGAGAACAAGAAGCTAAAGGGTTTGATGGCTCTTGAGAAGCAAACAACAAATGAGTCACTCATTGAAGAAAACAAAAAGCTCAAGCAAGAAAAAGAGCATCTCAAGACCGGCCTAAGCAAGTTCACAAGAGGTCAATATTTGCAAAGTGAGCTACTCATGAACACCGTAATGAAGATGGATAGAAGTGGTATTGGGTACTTGGCAAATCAAGAGAAGAAGGTAAAAGCTCAACAACAACAAAGCAAGTCAAAGCCCAAGCCAAAGAGATGTGTTGAGTGTGGTCAAGAAGGTCATTTTGCTCATGAATGCAAAACTCCACCACCACAACCCTTGCCCAAGCATGCTAGACCCTTTGCCTTCAATGCTCACTACATGCTAAGAAAAGATTCTAATGGAAAGATGAAAGTTATGTTTTTGGGTCCCCCAAACAAGAATAGGCCAAAGAAAATATGGGTTGCCAAGTCACTAGTTGAGAAAGTCAAGGGCCCCTCTCAAGTTTGGGTCCCTAAACAAAAAGCTTGATCTCTTGTGTGTAGGTGAACTACAAGACCGGTGGATCTCATTGGGTTATTGATAGTGGTTGCACTCAACATATGACCGGTGATCCTCGTATGTTCACCTCCATTGAAGAGAATGGGATATGTCAAGAGAAGATCACATTTGAGGATAATTCAAAGAGCAAAGTCAAGGGTATAGGCAAGATTGCAATATCAAATGATCACTCACTCTCAAATGTGCTCTATGTTGCTTCATTGAGTTTCTACTTATTATCCGTTGGGCAACTTTGTGACCTTGGCTTCCAATGCTTGTTCACACCAAATGAAGTGGAAGTTTCAAAGATAGATGACAAGCAAGTGATATTCAAAGGCTTTAGATACAACAATCTTTATATTGTTGACTTCACCTCCGAAGATGCAAACTTGATGACATGTTTGTTCACCAAGACCTCACTTGGTTGGCTTTGGCATAGGAGGCTTGCTCATGTTGGAATGAACACTCTCAACAAGCTATTGAAGAAAGAACTAGTGAGAGGATTGAAGGATGTGAAGTTTGAAAAGGACAAACCTTGTAGTGCATGTCAAGCGGGCAAACAAGTTGCAAACACTCATCCAACCATAGCTTTCATGTCAACTTCAAGAGTGCTAGAACTTCTACACATGGATTTGTTTGGGCCTACAACATACAAGAGCTTGGGTGGTAATCTCTATTGTCTTGTGATAGTGGATGACTACTCAAGGTACACATGGACTTTCTTCCTTCATGACAAATCCGAAGTGGCTAATTGCTTCAAGAAGTTTGCAAAGAGAGCTCAAAATGAATTTGAAGTCAAGATAAAGAAAATTAGAAGTGACAATGGCAAAGAGTTTGACAATACAAACATTGAAGCTTATTGTGATGAAATTGGAATCAAGCATGAAGTCTCTTCAACCTATACTCCTCAACAAAATGGTGTAGTTGAGAGAAAGAACCGGACTTTGATCACCCTTGCAAGAACAATGCTAGATGAGTACAACACTCCGGAAAAGTTGTGGGCCGAGGCAATCAACACCGCATGCTATGCTTCAAATCACCTCTTCCTACAAAAGTTTCTTGGCAAGACCCCCTATGAGTTGCTTAATGGGAAGAAGCCGGACGTCTCATTCTTCCGGGTGTTTGGTTGCAAATGCTACATCTACAAGAAGCGTCAACACCTAGGAAAGTTTCAAAGACGTTGTGATATTGGTTTTCTTGTTGGTTACTCATCAAAGTCCAAAGCATATAGAGTATTTAACCATGCCACCGGATTGGTTGAAGAAACATATGATGTGGAATTTGATGAATCTAACGGCTCCCAAGGAGCAATTGAGAATTATGATGATGTAGTTGATGAACCCTTGAGGGAGGCCATGAAGAACATGCCCGTGGGAGACATCAAGCCAAAAGATGATGATGACGATGTACAAATTGTTGATCCACCATCTTCATCACGTGTGCCTTAAGATGTTGACAAGAATGAGAGAGTTGAAAATGAAGACACTTATGTCTCTCATGAACAAGCCGAGGCACAAGCTCAAGATGTTGATGCTCCCCATCCACCTCCTCAAGTGGTTGATAGAAGAAACTCACCTCTACTTCAAGCACATCCACAAGAACTCATCATAGGGAGTCCTACTAAGGGAGTAATGACTCGATCTCAAAAGCTTGCTTCTTTTGTTGAACATCACTCTTTTGTCTCTTGTGTTGAACCTAAGAATGTAGAAGAAGCTCTTCAAGATCCGGATTGGGTGAATGCTATGCATGAAGAATTGAACAACTTCACCCGCAATCAAGTATGGACACTTGAAGAGCATCCTAAAGGTGCAAGAGTCATTGGAACCAAGTGGGTGTTCCGAAACAAGCAAGATGACCAAGGCATAGTAGTGAGGAACAAGGCAAGACTAGTTGCAAAGGGGTTCTCTCAAGTTGAAGGTCTTGATTTTGGAGAGACCTTTGCACCAGTTGCAAGACTTGAAGCCATTCGTATCCTCCTTGCATATGCATCACATCATGATATGAAACTATATCAAATGGATGTGAAAAGTGCATTCTTAAATGGCTTTATAAATGAACTAGTCTATGTTAATCAACCTCCCGGGTTTGAAGACCCTAGATATCCTAATCATGTTTATAGGTTGTCCAAGGCGCTATATGGGCTCAAGCAAGCCCCTAGAGCGTGGTATGAGCGCCTCCGGGACTTCCTCATTGAGAAGGGCTTCACCATTGGGAAGGTCGACACCACACTATTCACCAAGAAGCTTAATGGGGAGATCTTCATTTGTCAAGTGTATGTTGATGATATCATCTTCGGACCAAGATTATTGCAAAGAATTTGGTGAATTGATGTCGAATGAGTTCGAGATGTCAATGATTGGTGAGCTCATATTCTTCCTTGGGTTTCAAGTCAAGCAAATGAGAGAAGGGATTTTCATCTCTCAAGAAAAGTATACCAAGGATCTTCTCAAAAGATTCAAGATGGAAGAATGCAAACCAATCAAGACCCCAATGCCATCTAATGGACATCTCGACCTAGATGAGGGAGGTAAACCGGTTGATCAAACTCTCTACCATTCTATGATTGGTAGTTTGTTGTACCTTACCGCATCTAGGCCCGATATCATGTTTAGTGTGTGCATGTGTGCTCGCTTTCAAGCGTGCCCTAAAGAACCTCACTTAAGTGCCGTAAAAAGAATCCTAAGATATCTTAAGCATACCCCAAGCATTGGTCTTTGGTATCCCAAAGGAGCTAGATTCCAACTAGTTGGCTATTCTGATTCGGATTATGCCGGTTGCAAAATTGATAGAAAAAGCACATCCGGAGGGTGCCATTTGCTTGGGAGATCTTTAGTATCTTGGTCATCTAAAAAGCAAAATAGTGTGGCTTTGTCCACCGCCGAGGCGGAATACATAGCCGCGGGAGCTTGTTGTGCACAAATCTTATATATGAAACAAACCCTCCTAGACTATGAAATTGTTCTTGAAAAGGTGCCACTTTTATGTGATAATGAAAGTGCCGTTAAAATTGCTAACAATCCAGTACAACACTCTCGCATCAAGCACATTGATATCCGCCATCACTTTCTAAGAGATCACATTGCTAAAAATGACATATCACTAGAAGGTGTAAGAAGTGAAAATCAATTAGCGGATATCTTCACTAAACCTTTGGATGAGGCCACCTTTTGTAGGTTAAGAAGTGAACTCAATGTGCTTGATTCTAGCAACTTTAAAAAATGAGCGTGTGTTGTCCCTTGCATTGCATTGTATTATATGCCATGTTTATCTTATCGCAATGCATTTAGGGCTTGGCTAACACGGTTACGATAACCCTCCTTTGGAGGAGTGAAGAAGCCTAACCGTGGATCAAACTTGACAAGCAACCTAGCTTTACTTTCTTGTATTGCATTGCATATGCATGGTTGTTAGTTTGTCGTTTCTTTTTGGTTTAGCTTTGAGCAACCTCTGTGTTCGTCCATGGATAGAGAGAGCATTTTGACGCTCCTAAAGGTTCAAAAACTCTATTGCATGGCCATACGTTGCTCCTCGGGTGTTTATTGCCTATTTTCTTAAAAATAATACTAGCCTAAGGCAATCTATTTTGAAAAACTTGAGGGTTTGAGTGAGGTCACTCATATCAGGTTCCAATTGGTGTTTATTTGTGTCTCTTTGAATTAGAACTTGATTGGGAGAAGTCGCGTCGAAGTTCGAAACGAAGAAGGGCGAAAAACAGTGACCGGACGCTGGACCGGACGCTGCACCGGACGCAGTGATGCTTCACCACCGCGTCCGGCCCCGGTGACCACCAGCGCGTCCGGTCATCCAGAAGACCAACTCCTGATCTAGTGACCGGACGCTGCACCGGACGCGCTGCTGTTGACCACTGCGTCCGGTCCCGGTTACCACCACCGCGTCCGGTCATTCGCGATGATTTTCCCGAGTACCCTCGACCGGACTCTGTCCGCGTCCGGTCAGTCCTAACCGGACGCGTCCGGTCGCTCCAGGAGCTTACTGGAGTGTGACCGGATGCTGCACCACCGCGTTCGGTCATCGCGTGACGAGCGGATCTAACCCCTCATATAACGGTTCGTCTTCGGCCGTCTGTTTTCAATCTCGCCCGTGTTTCGCCGCCGCAAGCCCTAATCCGCCGAGTTCGCCGTCTTTTCACCGGAGCCGCCGCACCTCGCCCTCTCCCTCCACTCCAGCGAAGCCCTGCCGCGCCACCCCGCTCCCTCCTCGCTCGCGCGTGCTAGCCCGACCCTGCCCGCGCCAGCCGCGCAGCCGCGCCACCGCCGCCCGCTCGCCTCTCGCCGCCGGTGAGCCGCGCCCCTGCCACCGGTGAGCTGCGCCCTAGCCTGCCAGCATCACCTCCGGCCGTGGACTGCCTCGCGCTCGCCTCCGATCGGTTTTCGTCGAGTTGCCCTAACCCTAACCCTAGGGTTCGCGTAACGTCGATTCGGCCGTTCGTCGTCGAGGTTTCGTCACGCGTCGTCTTCTTCGCGAGAGCTCGTCCGGCAAATTCGGGAAGTCACGCGATCTAGGTCGTCTTACCCCATCACCGTCTTCTCGTCGATCCAAGCGAGTTCGTTGGTGTGTCAGGGTGATCTCAGTTTGCTGAATCCGAGGCCAAGCCTATGGATACGGATTGAGGCCAAGCCTCTCGAGTGTCAGTTCACCATCTTACAGAGGTTTTTCGTCAGCTTGTCAGCATGGTCCGTTGTAAGAATGCCGGTGGTGCTCCTAGTGACGGGGACGACGGTCCTCCTCGTCTGTCTGAGGTTGCACGTGGAAAGCGCATCAAGATCATGGCCAGGAAGAAGAAGAGGACACTTACCAATGCAGAGATTGCTCAGACCGTTGCAGATGCAGCAGAGCAGGCAGAGAGGGGAGGCAGGAGCAGTGGCATACACATTGGCGAGCGTCGCTTTCATCTTAAAGGTCGACAGCTTGGTATAGAGGCCACTGAGGGCACAGAGGACACAGGAGCTACAGATGCTATGTCAGTTGATCCACCTACAGAGGTTCCAGAGGCTCCAGAGGGCACAGAGGAGCAGCCAGCTCAGACTCCACCGTGTCGCCGCTCTACACGCACACGAGCTCAGGTGACTCCTAGGCCAGAGGGCCAGCGTCGTGGAGCACGTCCTCCTCCCAGGGCTAGAGGTTCACCCCCGGTCGAGCACTTTGACTTGAGGGGTGCTACAGCACGTCAGGTGCAAGGGTTGAGGTTCGTTGAGGTCAGTCGGTGGTTTCCACCTCAGAGGGATCCCAGAGCTTCAGAGGGTTTCTATACTCCTCTACAGGAGGATTTCTACAGAGCTCTTGTTGACAGCGGCATTGCTTTTCGACCACAGAGGGTCTGTCGCCTTGAGTCACTTGTTGAGGTTGTGGGAGAGCAGCTTCGTCCGCACCTATCCTTTCTGCCAGGCTTGTCAGATTTTCTTGGACGGACAGGTGCATACTGCGGCACATGGGTCAGAGAGTTCTATGCTTCACTATGGATTGATCCTGCCCATGAGTTCATACACTTTGCATTCCGAGGTCGCGATCACAGACTGTACAGCACTAGAGTGCGGGAGATTCTCAGACTCCCAGCTTCAAACACGAAGATTCATCAGCTCTGTTTTGGTCAGACTCCTCCACCCAGACGCCCTCACGGCGGGACAGTGCCACCTACTGATTTGATTCGACCCTGCTTTCGTAAGCCTTTTGGCGAAGGGTCTCGTCGCACTCCTGCCAGCTTGACACCACTAGCCGGAGTCCTGGATGCTATAGTCAGACGTACTCTTCTTCCCAGGCTTGGCTACAGAGAGGGATTGACTAGGATGCAGCTATGGGTTATTTACCACCTCCTCTCACAGACACCTTTTGACATTTGGGATCTCATTCTTAGTGAGATGGAGGACACCCTAGCTGAGGGCTTCAAGGGTCATCGTCAGCTGCCCTATGCTCACTAGATATGCTTCATCATCAGATCTGCCATTCAGCTACCAGCAGAGATCAGAGCTGAGATATCAGATACTACTACCGCTTTTCCTGAGTATGATATCCGTCAGCTTTGGGCTTCAGTCACTAGAGAGCAGGCCCAGTGCCAGGACAGCGCGAGAGACCTGAGGTACCAGAGACAGCAGCTGAGCAGGACGCCACTGTTGAGGGGCTTGCTGAGGCAGAGCTTGCCGATCTTGATGCTCAGCCTACTGATCTCCCTGAGGATGAGGCCTCTGACAGCACTGATGAGGACTACCAGCCTATCCCCAGTTATCGGTCTCCTCGGCCTCACGACCACGAGGCCGGTGGCTCTGGTTCAGCCTCCCGCTCAGACCCAGCCATGGTGGCTATACTTGAGAGGCTGACCCAGGCACAGGAGCGACAGGAGCTGCAGTTACAGCGACAGGCTCAGGACACAGCTGTAGCATTTGCACAGATACAGGCTCGACAGGACGAGTTCCAGTGACAGCAGCTTGAGATCCAGCGCCAGCAAGTCGAGATGCAGCGACAGCAGTACGAGATGCAGCGACAGAGTGCAGCTAGTCAGCAGCAGTATTTGGACCTTCTGCGCCATCTAGTCACTGTTGGGGTTCCTCCGCCTGCTTCTGTCCTGACTCCTGCTTTACAGTCCAGTGGTCCATCGAGTCAGGGACAGCCGAGCTTTCAGTTCACCTCTCCACAGCAGCAGGTCCCCCAGTCGTTCCAGTCCCCGAGCTACACGCCTATTCAAACGGGGTTTACTCCTTCAGACCAGCCTCGCCCTCACCTCCTGACAGGCACACCCTTCGGTGATTACAGTGCCACCTACAGCGAGTTGACTGGTCAGCCGACACCCTCGCACACTACCACCTATGCTACTTCTTCAGGGTTGTCAGCTCCAGAGGTAGCTGTTCCTCCTGTGACAGGGACGGGCACTACAGAGACAGTTCCTTCGTCAGTTGCCTCGACCGATCCCCCAGCTATTGGCTCGCTACAGGCTCAGGTCACAGAGACTGCTCCACTTGTTGCTACTACGTCAGTACCTGTTCCTGCTGCTCAGACCCAGACCACTTCACAGCCACGTGCTTCTTCAGAGGGTCAGCCAAATAGCTCCGATTCCGAGGGAGATACTCTGCACTTCGTGATTACTCCGTGCACCTCGGCACCCGACACGACTCCGTCTGTTCCCCCGTCAGATCCTTAGACTAGTTTTTGGCGGTTGATGCCAAAGGGGGAGAGAGTAGTTTCAGGGGGAGTTTTGATAGAGGGTTTTCGTTCTTATTTGTGTGCTACATTCATGCATCATGTTTACTTTTCAGTCATTGCATTCGTGTGACATGTGGTCGTGTGAGATACTTTGAGTCTAATGATTTATCTATCTAGTCACTGTGTTAATTCATGTCACCTGTTTTGGTTATAGCTCTAAGATTGTGCTTTCGTGCCTTACTCCGATTTCTTATGAGCTATTCCTTTATGTGTACTAACGCTTTATGTCTTATCTTATGAGTACACTCTTTTGGCTTGGGGCACATAAGCAATTCCTAACCCTTTGTGCTTATTGCTTTTTGCTTATGTGAACCAAGCATGCTCGAAAACCTCAACTCCAATCTTTTGAATCTTAGTGTTGTCATCAATCACAAAAAAGGGGGAGATTGAAAGCATCTAGGCCCTGAGGTTTGGTTTCGGCAATTGATGACAACGCTTTATTACCATGACTAACGTGTGTTTTGCAGAAACTTTGGTAAGTTAGGTCATGGAGGTTATAACTGCTTTGGACACCATGGTATTCATGCCCCTTGATGGAAATCATTTCGGTTTTCAAAGGAGTGACGTCAAGATTAAGGACGGTTAGTTCCAGATGTCGAGGTGTTGAGATACATTCGGAATAGTCGTTAGGATCTTCGTTTTTCTCTTTTGGCCGTACTATAAAGGGGAGCATGAGTGGGTAGCTTGACCTAGATGAGTCCTATGTTTAGGTGTGGTGCACACTTGTTAAACTTAGCGCTAGGCAGCTCTAGAATAGCTCAAAGTTCAGTTGGAAGCAACTTGGTTCAAGTTGTGACGCGTTTCAGAAAGTTTAGGGTGTTTTTCCCTTGACCGGACGCGGTCCTCGGCTTGATCGGACGCGTTCGGTCAGTTCAAATCCGTGACTGTGTTTCGGCACTGACGACCGGACGCGGCCCTTGCGAGGACCGGACGCGGTGGTCAGGGCCGACACGTGTCACTTAAGGGGAAACACCCGATCGGACGCGACCTGGGTGTGATCGGCGTGTCCGGTCACGTTCCAGTAAGGTCCAGCGACGACTGGACGCGTCCGGTCATCACCGATCGGACGCGGTCGTGCGTCCGGTCTGGTTACAGTAAGCTCCCTGCATGATCGGACGCGTCCAGTCACCCCTGATCGGCGCGTCCGGTCACTCAGCCAGTTTTTCAGAATTTCGACCGTTACGGGGACCGGCGCGTCCGGTCACTTCGACCGGCGCGTCCGGTCACCCCGTGTTTTGCTGAGTTGGCAGGTAACGGTTCGTTTTGACTGTGGGGTGTATAAATACATCCCCACCACCTCTTTTAGAGGTCTCTTGCTCATTTGATTAGATGAGAAACACCTTTGAAGTGCAAGGGAGTGCAAGAGCTCTAGTGAGGATTGTGTTTTGAGAATCAAAGCTTGAGAGTTCCTCACTAGCGATTAGAGAGTAGCAAGTGTGCATCCACCTTCTCATTTAGGCTCATTGTGGTCAAGTGAGAGTTCTATCTTATTACTCTTGGTGATCACCATCACCTAGACGGCTTGGTGGTGATTGGGAGTTTGGTGATCATCCGGCGGAGCTTGTGGATGACCCAACTCATCTTGTGAGCGGTTTTGGGTGATTCACCGTGACGGAGTGTCGAAGAATCAACCCGTAGAGAGCACTTGATCCTTGCGCGGATCAAGGGGGAGCTACACCCTTGCGCGGGTGCTCCAACGAGGACTAGTGGGGAGTGGCGACTCTCCGATACCTCAGAAAAACATCGCCGTGTTCCTTGCCCTTACTTTCAAGCATTTACATTCTTGTATTTACATTCATTGCTTGATTTACTTTCCTAGAATTGCCATGCTAGACTAGGATTGGAAACTAGGGTGCAAAACTTTTATCGGTAGAATCTCTAGGAACACAAGTAGGCACTAGGGGTGAATTCCGGCTTATAGGATTTAATTCTTGAAATTAATTTTTAGAAAAGCCCAATTCACCCCCCTCTTGGGCATCTTGATCCTTTCAATTGGTATCGGAGCCGAGTTGCTCCTAATTTAGGCTTTACCGCCTAGAGCAAGATGTCTAACGGGGAAGGACCACCTCCCACCTTTGAGGGGGATGATTTTTCATATTGGAAAATCCGTATGGAGGCGTATCTCGAAGCCATAGACGTTGGGTGTCTTAGAGCCGCAACCCAAGGGCTTCCCGCTATCAAGGATCCCGCAAACCCCATTGGTGACGAGGAGAAGTACGACCGGTGGAATGCAAAGGCAAAAAACGCACTCTACCGGGGCTTAGGCAAAGATATCTTCAATCGTGTGCGTAATGCTAAGAACAGTCATGAATTGTGGGAGAATCTTTATGCTCTCCATGAGGGAACTAAGAGTGAGCGTGTGGAACGCTATCACATTGCATTGAAGAAAATTAATTCTTTTGAGATGCTTCCCAAAGAAAGTGCTAATGATATGTACACTCGTTTGAATGTTCTTGTAGAGGACCTCAATGCTCTTGGGCTCACTCAAATGAGCCAATCGGATGTTGCAAGGAAGATCTTGAGTGTTCTTCCCATTGAGAAGTATGGTCACATTGTCACTGTGCTTTACCAAAGTGATCTCTCCACCGCAACACCGACACAAGTATTGGGGAAGATCAATGCTCATGAGATGTACATGCACATCACTCCGGAAGAGGGCTCATCATCTTCCAAGAAGAAAGACTTGGCCTTCAAAGCTAGTCATGACAAGAAGAAGAAGAAGGGCCAAGCCATGATGGTGCAAGAGAGCTCAAGTGAAAGTGATGTTGATGATGAATCACTTGCACTCATGGTGAGAAAGACCACCAAAATGCTAAAGAAGCTCAACAATAGTGGCATCAAGTTCGACGGCAAGAAAAAGAAATTCTTCACAAGTAGCAAGAGAAAGCCAATCTCGGAGATGGATTGCTACAATTGTGGTGAACTTGGCCACTTAGCTCATCAATGCCCTAGACCATCAAAAGACAAGTACAAGAACAAGAACAAGGGCAAGAAAAATGATTCAAGTGATGAAGAAGAAGAGAGGAAGAAAAACAAGCCATACAAGAAGAAGGATGGCAAGAAGAAGGATTTCCACAAGAAGAAGAAGGGAGGAAAGGCATACATTATTGGTGATTGGCTCACCGATATTGAATCATCTTGTGAGTCCTCCGAAGATGAAAGCAATGATGAGAAAGAGAAGGTTGCCGCATTTGTGATGGGGCCATCATCTTCACCAACATCTTCATCATCACCTTCACCGTCTCCTTCACCATCATCGTCCTCTACTCACCTATGCCTTATGGCCAAGGGTGAACGAAAGGTACAAAATCATGATAGTGATGATGATGATGATAGTGATAGTGATGATGAATATGATGCACCTTCTTATGATGAACTTGTAAAATTGTTGAACAAATATACTAAAGTCATAAGAAGGACAAGAAATGAAAATGATGAACTTCAAAATGAAAATGAATCACTCTCATCTAAGCTTGAAAGTGCTCAAAAGACTAGTGGTGAGCTTAAAGATCAAAATGAAGTTATGTCTTCAAATCTCAAGGAGCTCAAAACTTCTAATAAAGAGCTTAAAGATCAACATGATAAGCTTGAGAAGAAGCATGATGAGCTCATCACTAGAAATAAACAGAAGAGAATATCAGAGAGTAATGTTTCCAGAACTTTTTGGCAACATACAAAATACCAAAACTCTAGTATGTTCCATGACCAATGAACTAGCCTAAACAAGAATTATTTTGCGTGTATTATTTCGCATTAACCAAGAATGAAGGAGGAGCCTAGTCCTTGAAATCTGATAATCTAGAACATAGTACCTCACAAATACCTCCTAGTATTGGAACAAAAGAAGTAACTATTTCAAAGGATCTGTACACTCGTTTCGACCTGTCTTCTATACACATATCATTTTCAATCTGTGTCTGCGTTCTAGGGAACAATTTACTACAGTTTACAATGGACATTGCTTTACACTTCACGACTCTACATCCCTTTGCTCATCTACTTCAAGTGTCTTTTTTTTTCTTCGAAAGATCTACTTCTTCAAGTGTCTTCTTGTTCTCGTTCACTTTCGTATTATTGACTTTCCTCAACCTCCCTCAGGGCTGTTCTTGGAAGTGTGAGCGACTACTGCGCCCATCACGCGCACTGCACCGTGATGATAGTAAAGAAGCCCAAGCAGCACAAGCACTGATCAATGCTCCAATTTGACTGAGATCACTACGTATACTGCAAATAATATGTACTGTAAAGTTTTGTATGCGTCCGTTTGTGAATAATCGGATCATCAACCATCAGACCTTCGGTTGCTTCTGCAAGTATCCGATGCATGCAATCCTTCTACATGGGGATTGGGAATTACAAATAATGAATTGTTCTCTGAACCTCAAAACAATATATGTATGAATTTGTTGAAGTATATGTGATTGCAATTTCTTTTCTGTTAGCCGTGGGCGTTTATGTACATTTTAGGTAGAGAAAATGGTCAGAGGCGGTTGTGGAACCAGAAGAAAGACTTAGGGTGGGCTGAGATGAAGATAAGGCATATGGAGATAACACACTCAACAACTCCTTCACTTGGAAATAATTACTACTGCAATGGCTGCAGCTGGTGTATTAAAGAAAATTTCAGGGGTTAGGGGGGGGATGGCCCCTGCTAGCCCCCACTAGTTCCGCCACTGGAAATGGTATATCTACCATCGCAACATGATAAGGGTGATGCACGTGGTGTACTCAGTCTGATACATGATCACTCCAAACTTGATTATACAGAGAATTTCTATCTAGACAAAAAGAAGAGATGAATAAAATAAGCAAAATGTGAAGACAGTGTGTCAGTGCCGGAGATTGCGAGTACGTGTTCCTCAATGTTAAAGTGCTCCAACCAGCTTACAACAGGGGTATGCAAGCTAGGGTTCTACTGGTAGAAGGAAATCGAGGTAGAGGAAATCTCCTGTTTGGAAGAAGGCCTGGCTCCCCTTATATAATCGCGGAGGTCAGGTTACATGCAAAAGAGTAGGGTTCTCCTAGTTGAAAAGCCCTAGTTTGGATTTGATAATTGATGAAACCTATTTGGACTAACCCTATGATCTAAGTGTATGATTGAGATAGGTGGCACTCATGGATGGAGATGGCCACATGAAATGACGATCAAGTGCTCCAACATGGAAAAGAAGAAAGAGAAAAACAAAACCCTATGGAGATCAAGACAAAGGTATAAGTAGGGATTTTGTTTTGCCGATCAAGACACTACAGAGAGTGTGATCGAGTTTAGAATAGATGATCGTACTATCAAGAGGGAAACTCTATTAGACAACTCGGTCATCTAGTGCCACTAGGTGTTGGACTTCATACATTGAATTTAGGCCTAGTGCACAACGGTGAGAAGTGATTAACCTTTGAAAAATAATTGTGAAAATGCTGACACACTTGCACGTGAGAGTGAAACACTTGGAGTGTTAGCACATTTGCAAAGGTGGCGAGAGGAGGTGAAACCGGGCATATGGTGCTGCCCTGGGGGCACCGCCGTGCCCTGTCTGGTGCACCGCCCCCTTAGGGCGGTGACCAGTTGGCGTCGGGCCAGAGCCGCAGAGTGAGGGCTGGCACCGCCTCTGCCGGTGTACATCGCCCCTGGCACGGCGGTGCACTGCCAGGGGTTGTTCGGTGACACCGCCCTAATATTCCAAAGAGCGGGGATAACTAGGGTGGGCAACGCTGCGGGCACCGCCACTCCTGTCCGGCGCCATGACCACTTTTTTTTCTAGAGAGATGGGTTTTCGGAGGGTTGGCCTAGGTGGTCACCGCCTCTCCTAGGGTGGTGCCACTGCCACCCTATCCGGTGCCCCAACGGCTAGTCAAACTAGCCATTGAATGACCATTGGAGGGGTACCGCCACCCCTTGGGCGGTGGCACACCATCCTGTCCGGTGCCCTCATAGAATTTGTCCCAAGGGGTAATGGCTCTATTTTGAGGTGGGGCTTATAAATAGCCCCCTTGACCAACCATGGCCACTCTCTTAGAACGCCAAAGTGCTAAGAGATTTCATATTGTGAGCAAGCAAACACACTCCACTTACTTCTACACTTGAGTTCGTCATCTAGAGTGAGATTGGAGATCCTCTAGTGCATTGCATAGCAGTTTTGCATCTTGTGGAACTAGTTGGTTGATTTGGGCTGGTGGAATTCTTGTTATTCTTGGTGTTTGCTGACACCTAGATGACCCGGTGTTTGGAAGATCGTTGAGCGGCTATCGGTGATTGTTGTCGGCTCTGATCGTGGTGTTTGTGAGGGGTTCTTGTGCCTTCCCTGTGGGAGATCATGAAAGGCAACTCTAGTGGATTGCTCGTAGCTTATGGATCCCCACGTCGTGCTGGTTGTGCGGCACCCGGTTGCAGGCTAGGCGTGTGAAGCCTATTAGCATGTGAATTGAACCTCCAAGTGGGTGAATTGCTACAACAGGGACTAGCTCGCCAGCAAACAAGTGAACCTCGGAAGAAAAATCATCGTGTCATATTGTCTTCCTTGATATTCTTGGGTATTTATTAATTGATCACTTGTCATGGCGGTATATCTCCATGACCACTCTCTTGCATTACTTTTTGTATTTACCTTGTGTAGAGCTTGTGGTAGTTGTAGCTAGTTGAGTAGCTTAACTCTTCTTAGTTGTAATTGGTTTCTAGCTAGCTCAACTAGTGTAGAGAGTAGTGACATAGTCATTGAGTGCTTAGTGATCATAATTGACTAGAATTGCTGGTAGGTGGCTTGCCTTTTGAGTAGAGCTAGACCAAGACACATTTCGCCATTTAGTTATCTAACAAAGTTGCTCTAGTGTTTTTGTAGAAATTTTTTCATTTAGGTCCTTTCATCGGCCCGAGTGGCCAGAAGCTTGAGGGAGGGAGAAGCTAGTAAGCTTGTTGGCAATCCTGTTGGTCTTGTCAGCATGTTTAGGCATGGTCGTTGTGAGCTTGCTCCTTACACCATGGCATGGCGTACGGTGGCGGCACTGTTTCGGCCGTGGCGGCGCTATGGGAGTGGTGGTTGTTCATCGACTCCCTTACGCAGCATGGGCTCATTGATGTCATCGTGGCCTCCGTCCTGGCGTCCGTTTCTTCGGGGTGAAGTCGTGATGTCATTGTACGGGGAGAGTGGTTGTCCCATCATGGGTTGCCTGCTCTCAGGGTCGCGGCCCCGTTGCTCCGACCTCTCATGGTCGGGTTGGGGGCATTGGATGCGGCCAGATTGGGAGGAGCTGGCTCCCGGTCGTGATCCCCATATCGTAGTGGGTGAGATCGTATGCCTGTCCATCCTGATGGACAGGATTTGGATGGTGCAGAGCTACGCGGGGCGATGTAGCTGAGTCCTGGTATTGTCTTGTCCGTCAGTGAGTGCGTCCCAAGGTGACGCTCTGTCCTAGGGCCTGGCGGCCTGACGAGGTGGTCGTCCTCCCCGTACTCGACGGAGGGCACATGCGCATCCTCGTCCGGACAGGTGTATTTAATGCGTCCACCCACCTCTTGTACTTTCCTTAGCGGCTAAGGCATGTAGTGGTCAAGGGCATCGCGCGGTGCAGGGTCGAGAGGCGGGAGAGGTCGAGGCCGACCTTGTATGGTTCGTGGCAGAGAGGTCAAGGTGGGCCATGGTTAGTTGGGCCATGGCCAGCCGGGCTGTCATTACTGACTCTCTATCCGTGTCTTGGAGGCACCCCGGTTACATACCCTCGACAATAGCCCCCGAGTGTTTTTATGATTAGAGATAATCGTGAAGGCACTCTCTCGAGAAGATGTTTGCGTTGAAAGCGCATGTTGTAAGTGCATGTTTTAAGTGTTTCATATGTATGTTGCAAGTGTTTCATGTGGATGTTACAAAAGTAGATCGGGATGTTGCATATGTTGCAATGGCTATACATGTATGTTGCAAGCGTCTGTTCCAAATGTTTCATCTATTTTTCAGACGGTTGTTGCAAATGTGTTTATTTGGATGTTACATATGTTTCACATATATGTTGTAAGTGTTTTATCTAGATGTTAAATATGCTTTGCAATGGCTATTCAAGTGTTTCAGGTTTTTTGCAGTGTTTCAGACGCATCTAGTGTTTCATCTGTTTTCAGATGTATGTTCCAAATGTTTTATCTGAATGTTTCAAAAGTAAATTGGGTGTTGTATCTCCCTCCTTGCCTCGGTGTCTCCTCCTCCCGGCGTAAGCTGGACATCCGCTGCCCCATCCCCTTTTCGTGGCGTTCGGGGTGGCGCGGGCCTGTGTGGGCGCAGGAAATGAGTGCACGTCCGGGTGCTAGCAAGCCTGTTTTCTATCCGATCTCAAGTTAAAGTTATCAGCACATATATAGCAGCTACAACAGAAATGTAATTGAGATAATAACATAATACTGGCATCATTGAACAGTTAATCCAGATACATTCCAGTCACAAATCAAGGCACCAAAACAACTCGACAAAATCAAATCTCTAGGTTCCTTTTGAACTCAGCCCGTGTCAGTGCAATTGAGTTTGGAAAAAGAGGAAGTCATTGGCAGCAACTGAAGAATGAACAGAAGGGGTGGAGCCCAGTCGAAGCGAAACTAGGCTCCCCCCACCCCTGGTCCAAATCAATTTCTCACGGCGCAACAGTTCCTTGGTAATCTGGCCTGCTTAACGCCTACTCCAGAAGCCATGTTTGCTGGAGCAAACGCACGGCACCAGCCCACCAGCCCACTCACGATCACGTACGCAGCCAAGCAGGAACGGAGTCACGGTTTCCTCAAAAAAAAAAAAAGGAACGGAGTCACGGAGACGGAGCGACCAGCGTGACGGCGGCCTAGTACTCGCATCTCCCGGCTCTCCGCGTTACGGCGTGCTCCAGGCCATCCTGCTGGTTGCCGCGGTGCTCAAGCTCAAGTCCTCGGCGTCGGCAAGGCGGCGAGATCGTCCTGCCTCTAGAATGTAGGAGAGTTCAGCGCTGGGCAGCTGCCCCTTGCTGGCTTGCTACAAGGTTACACTACTACAAAAACTTAACGTGAGGCATTTCATTTTGGGGCTCGGAGGCCATTATTCAGTGGCCGGCAGTCTGCCCGGTAACCGCCTCGGTAAATCATTAACCGAGGCGGGCATTCTAACACAACCGCTTTGGTAAATCAGGCCCAGCACGCTAGCATACACCAACCCACTACCATCACCAATATATAAACGAAATCAGAAACCGAAAAGACTCCATTCTCCCTCCTCTCCTCACTCCACTCTCCCCCAGCGACGGCGCCCTTCTTCCTACCCGTACCCCTCCCTCTCCCTCGAGCGACTCCCTCTCTACCCGAGCGACTCCCTCTCCCCCAGCGACGACACACAGGACCGCACCCCTCCCTCTCCCCTAGCGGCGGCGGGGCGTCCTCCCTGTGGCGCGCGAAGCCCGGCTCCTCCAACAATGATGGCACTGGAGGAGGCCGGCTCCTCCTCCAACGGCGGGGCGGCGCACGGAGCCAGCTCCCTCTTCTCCCTCCTCGACTGGCGGCAGCAGCGTGTTGGAAGGCCGGATCCGGCGGTGGCGAGGCAAGATCCAGCTCAGCTACCTCTTCTTCGTCCCCGAGTGGCGCAGATTCAGCGGTGGCAGCATCTGGGGAGGCCAGATCTGGTGGCGGCGGCGCGTGGGGAGGCCGGATCCAATGGTGGCGGCGCATGGGGGGCCAGATCAGGGGCGGCTCACTCTTCTCCCTCCCGAACAGCGCGGATCCGGGTGTGGATCGGCGGTGGAGAACGCGCCCCGATGGTGGATCGAGCGACGGCGGTGACAGCTCGTGGATGGGCTCGGCGGGCCCGTAGATGGGTTCGCTGGGCTTGTACATGGGTTTTCCTTTTTTTTGTTTTTTGTTTGATTTACTGAGGCGAGTGACCAACCACCTCGATTAAGTACGGATTTAGAGCATCTCTAAGAGTTCCCTAAATCCCTTCCTAATCCTTATTTTTCAACGAGACGAGAAAAAACTCATCTCTAACAACTCCTAATCCATTCTCCTAATCTTTTAGAACTTGAAAAAAAATCACCATGTTCCATGTAAAGTTATGCGCTTCCAAGTCGCGCATATCTTCTCTCTCCGTGCGTGTTTGTTGGCCAATCTAAAGGTGGAAGGGCGTGGAAAGAATAAAGTGTAGGAAATGATTCCTGATGCAAATATATAAGAGAGAAAGAATATATAAAAATGATTAGGATAATTTAGAAATAGTATATGATTTCTGATGTAAAATTATCTTTTATATTTTAGAAGTGAATTATTAGAAACTCTTGGAGATAGCCTTCTTTATTTCTTTCAATACTTTTTTAGGACTAGCAAACAAATCCATGTGTTGCAACGGGAGAAAAAAACTATCAAATGTTTAACTTGTTTGCTTTATCTTTTTGCATAACTGCAACGGCCGCAATAACTTAATTTCTATAGTTATTACTTTTGATGTTATGAGTGGTTGCTGCAACAATCACAAAACGCACAGACTCGTTAATGAAAACAATGATGACAATGTTACATATCTATTTACTATTTATCTTTCTATATAATTAAAAGCTGTTATTTATTTTATGATGATCATGATATCTATAATATAAGTTATTTATTTTATGATGATTATGATATATATAATATAAGTTAATATTGACAATATCCTATGAATTATGTATTGAATTAAAATACAACCTTGATACATTTTTTTCCATTGTAAAGAACGAAATATTTACCTACAAAGTATCATAACTTTAGTTTTTATACTGACTATCCATGTGTTCATAGATTTAGATATCAAGTTACACGACTTTTTTTAAGAATCCATAAAAATATGTAACTTTAATATTTAGTTGTCATGTTTCAATTTGCACATGTCAATCTTTGTTGAAAGTCATGCTGGTAGACATTTCAGAGATTTGTATTGGTATGTGTAGACAGCTTGGAGAAACATTTGTTTTGATTAGATTGAACGTGAGACCGCTCAAGAGTTGAGTTTACAGATTGCTTAGTTAGATCATCGACTAATTCATGTCATATTATTAATTTATTTCTAATTAAAACCAACAACTTGATAGAAATATTTGTTTATATTAAGTAAATATCAAACTTTAAAAACCCATAATATTATATTACTATTTATCTTTATCTTTATAAGGAAAATTAGAGTTATTTTATCAAGGGAAAAAATCACGGCAAATAAATCACGGTAAGGACATTATGGGAGGGAGGCAGCACTTTCCTAACAGGACTCTCGTCCTTTCGGGAAGAGCCTCCCGTTTTCCACCGCCAAAGACTGCTCTCCGAAGGAAAGGAAAGGAAAATTAGTTTTTTTCCTCGCCTTGCATCCGATTTTTGGTTGGATTTGAAAATAGCTTTTTACTCAATCTCCGTCGTCCTTAACATATCGCGCTAGGAGTCTTACATTTAAACATGTAAGATCACGGACGATGGAGGGCTCGTATAGCATGACGTCTAGATCGAACGGTTATTATAGAGGGAGAGCCATGTTTCTAAAATAGATGTATTTGAGATTGAATCTTGGTTTAGGAGGAGTCTTACATCTTACATGTAGATGGAAAAAAATCTTGGCGAAAATTTTGCCTCTTTATTATTAGGTATAGAGCTATAAAACTCCATGTTTTTGGGAAGAAAATATTGGGTACTCTTCAAGATGCTCTTACCGTGATCTTTCGGCGGCGGCGGCTGGTATGCCCGCCTCGGTTAAGATTGCTGCAGCAGTGTTAGTTAGATCCCAATCTCTTTCCCTAGTAAATTTGGCATGCTTTTGGTGAATCGACAATCAAATTCGCCCACCCTAAATCTGTTTCACCCTCCGCCACTGTGCAATAAGTCAAAAAAATTCAAGGGATTGAATATTTTTAATGACCAACAATGTTAATGATAATTGACTTATTATTTTATTAGTTCAATAAATTATTACCGACATGTAGAGACTAGTTTATGGTCCAATTTTGTATAGGAGTGCACCTTCAAGTCGGAGTGGACAATGCCTCTCCCCAGCAAAGCCAAGAAGCCTCCATAAATCCTCGCTGACGCATAGGAGCAAGAAATTCAATCCAAGCAAAAAGGAAAGGAGAATGAGGAGGTGTTGACAGCCAAAATTGTCGTCATCCTGTGCCGTAATGCTCTCTACTGAGTGTCCGGCTGGCCGGAAGCACGCCTTCGCTGGGCCTGCGGACCAGGTTTGACCGGCCCAACACGTGGCTTCACGTCATCCATTTACTGTACCCACCACAAATAACTGATACTCCACGTTGCCTCCGAAAATAAAAATCTCCCACTCCACAAGCTACCAGCCGCAAGATGCACACACATTCTGCTTCTCCCAGATCCCGTCCACTCCCACTCTCCCCATGTCCTGCAGTCTAAGCATAGCTGCGGCGATGGTGTCTCCACCCACTCAGTCAAGGTCCGGACCCCGGTGACTCACCGCGGCCCACCGCCGCTCTCCTTTCCTCCTCCATGGCCGCACCCCAGCCCCGATTCAACCCCCGCCTCCTGCTCCTCCTCACCATGACCCTCGCCGCCGCCACAGCCTTCGTCCTGCTCCACTTGCCCCTCACCGTCATGACCGCGGCGTTCGCTGCCACGAGACTGCTCTCCAAGCTTCTCCAAGCCCGTGGTGTTGCTCATATCCTTAGATGGCTTCCGCTCCAGGTACCAGTACAAGGTCCCTCTCCCGCACATCAACCGCCTCATCACTGGCGTGGGCACCAGCATCCTCCTCATCACCTCCTCCTGCGGCTAGAGACAACAAGGGCTTCGTGGCCTTACCGTATTTCGCGACCGCCTCGAGGCTCGCCCGACATGGTGGTTGTCGTCCACTAGAGTGTCGCGCTTGACATGTTGCGTGCGTATGTTTTAAGTGTTTCATATGCATGTTGCAAGTGTTTCATGTGGATATGTTGCAAGATTGAGATATTGCATATGTTGCAATGGCTATACATGTATGTTACAAGCGTCTATTCCAAAGGTTTCAGCTATTTCAGACATATGTTGCCCTGTTTTATCTGGGTGTTGCATATGTTTCACACTTATGTTGCAAGTGTTTTATCTGGATGTTGCATATATTTTACACATATGTTGCAAGTGTTTCATCTAGATGTTGCATACGTTTTGAAATGGCTACACACGTGTTTCCCTCGTGTTTCACACGTATGTTGCAAGTGTCTCAACTGTTTCAGGTGTATGTTGCAAATGTTTCCTCTAGATGTTGCAAAAGTAGATCTGGTGTGCACATGTTGCAGTGGACCCCATCTGCAGCAGCCACCTGCTGCAGCTTCAAGGCCTGCCTGCATGCGCGTGGGTGTGAAGGGGGCATGAGCGACAGGCATGGGAAACCATGCGGGCGCAGATTGAGACAGAGCGGCGCATGACATGGAGCAGGCACAGGACACGAAGCGGTGTGGGCCCCCACATAAAGTAGGCGAAGGTGTGCGGTTTGGACGTCCGGATGCTAGCCCCTGTCTAGACGTCCGGGCGCTAGCCTTTCCCGCATCTTGTGCCTTTAGGCTCAGAAGTTTTGGCGGACATTGGAAGCTCCCACTAGGGTCGGCCGTGGAAGGGGGGTGAGCGGGGCAGCCGCTCCAAGTCCTCTCAACCGAGGGCCCTCCCAGGTAGCATAACATATGTACGTTGTAGTAGTAGTATTTGGTATAGATGTATAGTATGTATATATATGTATTATACTATTATTATCTACTACGTGCTAGTATACTAGCAGTAGCACCTAAGAAGCTTGGTGCTGGTATTTATCGATGTTCTAGAACAGGGGGTGTCTAGAGACGGGACAAGTGAATGATGCTGCGCGTCAGAGCCTCTGATGGTGTGTAAGGCGGACACAAGATTTATAATGGTTTGGGCTAAACATCCCTACTTTCAGTGTTCGCTATTGCTCGTGTTGCTTTGCACCAAAGTGCTTGTAGTTGGGGGATACAGGCTGGTCGAGAGAGGGATAGCTCCCAGGTCTCTCTATGTGTGTGCGTGTTCGAGTGTTTGAGTGTATGCTTAGTACGTTGCTGTTGCTGGGTGTTGTCCAACCTCTCTTGTCGAGGGACCCTCCCTCCCCTTTTATAGTATGCAAAGGGATGGGTCGGGTTACAATATCTGGATGTACGAAAATAGAAAGAAAAGGCCCTAAGGTGCTCCCTATTCCTAGCTTTCCTCTCAGTTCATGCATTCGCATAGTCGTGGTGGTGGTGGTGGCATACCGTGGCTGTAGATGTATCATAGTTGACGCGACGAGGCCATACCCTGACATGGTGTCATGATGAAGAAGATTTCGTGGCCCTGAAGCTGCGCCGATGAAAAGGTGGGGGGCCTGGACGGTCGTTGCTCCCCGTCCCATTGAGGTGGACATGGTAGGGCGCGGCGTAGCATAGCTTCTCCCTGTTACTACCGTGGGGGCGAGAAAGAACCATGGAAGCCTTGACCGGATTATGAATCAGGTGTTACAAGTTCCCAGGCAATCCTGCATGACGCGGCGAGCTCCTGTTCCTTAGCAGGAAAAGGTAGGGGCCCGTGCGTGCCCATGGTAGTGTGTTACAGTAGGGGGGTCGAGCGAAGCAGTAGCTGTGCAAAGGCTTCGAGCGCCTTGATGACGTCATAGGGCTCGGGCGCCTAGATGACGTCACAAGGGTCGGACGAGACGGAGAGGGGTCGGATGAAGCGGAGGTGTGCTGGGGGGCTCAGGCGCTTGTCCTTTGGCTTTGGTTTTGAGTGGAGTAAGGTCTGGGCCGGCCATGATGGGCCGTAATATTTGTCTCGGTGGATGGTTTTGCGATGAAAATGGGGTACCCTGTTTTGCTGGTACCCGACAGTAGCCCCCGAGCCTTTGAAGTAATAAGTTTTATTCTTCCAGAGGCTTAGAGATGAGCGAGCGATTTGTTTTATGTTCTCGAGGATTTTTCCAGTGGGTGCGCGCGAGCGCACCCGACGGCTGGCCCTGAGGCCTTGGAGGGGTAGTGTACCCCTTCAAGGGCTGAGATTCGAGCGCGTGATTGTAGACTTGTGGACAACCTTGGCCGTTCGCTAGGCTGACAAGGTGGGGTTAGCCCCCGAGCTCTTGCTCTATGGAAGTTGGAATGCTTCAGAGAATGGGCGTCCTTGACTAGCCATTGGCTGGTCATGATGGGTCTGCCCAAGCCTCTTCTCTTTGCAATGGTTCTTCACACCAAGTCCTTCGATTTTCTCCGCGGGCCTTTGAAACTTGGCTTGAAGTATGTGGGCCATCCCAATCACCGTCCGCCGGCTCTTGGTACAGTTTTTGTGTATTCTGTTGGGCCCAAAAAAGGCCTTTCTGGGTGAGTCTTTGGTGAAAGGTGTTTTTCCTTTTACCGCGGCCCATGGTTAGCCCACAGACGCGCTGGTGATCAGTTGTGTGGAAAGGAAAGTGAAAGCGTGCAGTGGTGGTTTTTGTCAGAGGTAATTGAGTGTGGTTTTGACGCGCCGTGGCTTGGTTGGTGGAAAAAGTGGGCGACGGTTTCGTAATTTGGAACTTCGTGGTCTTAGTGAGAGGAGAGGACGGCGGTTCATGAATCAATACCACATTGATCGCCCTGGGAGGCTGTGGAACTGAATGGTCGCTGGGGGTCTATTTATACCCGGCTCGGAGCCCGACCCTTTCACTATCCTTGCCTTCCTTGTCCTATTTCCTCTCCCACTTAGTTCAACCTTGATGGAGCGCGGTGACTCATCGAGGGGGTCTCGGGCGTCCGAGGAGGTGGATAGCCCCCCGGAGGCACAGCGCCACTGTATTGATGACCGAGCCTTCACCGGGTCAGGCCGCGTGCTGAACACCAGTGGCCTTTCTGCCGGCGGCCTCTTTCGCATTGCCGCCATGGCCCGGGCCGGCCCGTCGGAGCCGGTGGTGAAGGAGGCGGAGGAGCGGGCGCCGACAGGCGCCGTGGCCGCGGACATCGAGGAGAGGGCGGACGCCCTCATCAAGCAGCTTGAGGACGCCGATCGCCATGGCATTCCTACGTTCTCTATTCTTCCTCTTGTTTCTAGTTTCTTTTGTGCTTTCGTCTGATGGGGGTTTTTCATCAGAGGCGACGACGGAGCTAGAGCGTCTCCGTGTGGCGGCGGACGCTTTCCTCGACTTCTTGGGGGTTGCGCCAGGTGCTCGAGAGGAGCGCCTCTAGAACGCACGCCGCCGTGTCCTCGACGCCATCGAGAGCAGCGTCCATCGTGGCACTGCGGTTGTCCTGGCCATGGCAGAGGTGTCAGTGGAGGCAAACCTCACCGGAGTTAGTGGCTTCCCTGTGGGGGAGGAGCTACGCTACCACGAGGACTTGGTAGCGCGCTACGGCCCGGCGAGGGAGGCGGTGGCCGCCCATGTCCTTGCTGCGCAGGTGCTAGCGAGGTTCCCCCTCATTAGGGTTTTTTGTGTTTTGCTTTGCTTGTGGCGCATCGACGCGTTTCATTTTGTAATGGACTTTCTGTGATGTGAATTAATCAGTGTTTAGTTTTATCGCTTTTGTCTACATTTTTGGGTTAGCATGTGGTTAGTATAAAACGTCGCCGGAGCATCACCGGCGGTGAGTTTGGCGAGGTTCCCTACGAGGAAGGAACCGCTTCTGGGTGCGCGTAGCATATTAGGGTCGATGTGACTACTGCCACTGCCGCGTCCCAAGATGGGGTCAGTGTCCCTTTATGCTGACGCATGAAAGGGACAGCCACTAGCCGGACTCTTTTGCCCTCGGGCGCTTCCGGACTCAGGGCAATGGCCCGGGTAGACGTCGTACCTGTATATGGGCCTCGATGGGCCTTTGAATTGAGATAGTAGTTATGCGTATGAATCTGGGCCTCCAAAAATCTTCGCCCATGCATCGATCCGATCAGGAGGTCCAATGCATTCCCCTCGCGCTTCTTCTCCGCAAAAGAGGGGTTGGACAGCGGCACGTCATCCCTCTAGCCTAGGGTCGAAACGTGGTGCCCGTTTGAGTTGCTAACGGGGTTTTCAGTACGAGCAGGGCCCCGGTTCCCATTCGATAGGGATCCAACGAAGGTAGCTAGTGACCGACCCCGAACTCTGATGACTGGTTCAGTAGGGTAACCAGGGTCGTTCGACCGTCCCCGGTGGCTCATTGCCTTTTTATGATAAAATACCCTGGACTAGTGTTCATCAAGACTCGAACATGGATTGAAGAGTCCCATATGGTGCTCGGTGCAACCGGGTACTGGCCGCTAGTGTGCCACTTCGCATTCCATCCCTCACTCTGTTGGCTTGGAGCGACTGTCGAAACCCCTCCACAGGGCCAGCCTATGAACTCCAGAGCTGGATTCAGACCGTGTGCAAATGATGCAGCATGATGCATGTATGACCATGATGCATATGATGACTTTGTATATACAACATTGCAAGGGATGTGAAGAACAACTTAAAGGAAGATTTTTAAGAGCAGCTTAATAGCAGTATTAATAATGAAAACAACGGGAGGTGCGCTCGACGATTATTTTACCAAGTTCTATCTAGGGACCTAGTTGTTCCCTTTATGGCCATGAAAGCTCGTGGCTGTCGAAGCGATCAACGAAGTCGTCATTGCATGGCTCGTCGTCGAGGAGGTAGCTGCTGATGTGCAAAAAGCATTGCATCTCTTGAAGCCTGGTGAAGCCAGTGCCGCCTTTGTCGTCGTTGTCGTTGTCGGAGTCGAGGAAGTCAGAGTTGGAGCTTGTCTCGGCCGACGCCAGGACGTCAGCGATGGAGCGCATGAGCTGTTGGGGTAGATCCTCTGATACCTCTCCTACCTCTAGATTGAGATGATAGATGTTTGTTGATGATTTACAAACCTTCTTGTTGTAGCAGGGCTGGCCGACTCGTAGTACACTGGGGTAGCTGAACTTGTTGGGCCATGCACCCTTCAATTCATCGAAGCGGAGTCGTAGGTTGGCCGTCGGCTTGGAGAAGCTAGTGGGCTCGCCAGTCGGTGGAAGGAGGTCGAGGTCATAGCCCTTCCCGACGATGACGAACTCAAGGCTCTCATACCAGATGTGGGAGCCCGGAGTAAAGTTGATGTCGTTTCCGGCCATCGGAGACTTGGTGGAGTAGAACGTGACACGCAGAGCTCCCCTACCTGGCGTGCCAACTGTCGGTGTTCTAGAACAGGGGGGGTGTCTAGAGATGGGACAAGTGAATGATGCTGCACGTCGGAGCCTCTGATAGTGTGCAATACGGGCACAAGATTTATACTGGTTCGGGTTGAACGTCCCTACTTCTAATGCTCGTTGCTACTCGTGTTGCTTTGCATCAAAGTGCTTGTAGTAGGGGAATACAAGCTGGTCGAGAGAGGGATAGCTCCTAGGTCTCTGTGTGTGTGTGTGCGTGTTCGAGTGTTTGAGTGTATGCTTAGTATATTGCCGTTGCTGGGTGTTGTCTAACCTCTCTTGTCGAGGGTCCCTCCCTACCCTTTTATAGTATGCAAAGGGAGAGGTCGGGTTATAGTATCTGGATGTACGAAAATAGAAAAAAAAGACCCTAAGTGCTTCCTATGAAACTACAACGCGAACACCCCTCTATCAACGAATGCCTAGCAACAGAAATAGGATTCGTTGCTATGACATATCCCATGTCGCACACCGCGCCCGCTCCCCTAATAACTTCGTGTGTGCAGCCCACGAACGCGTGGATAGTCCACAACTGCCCCGTAGGGATTTTCATGATTAGGGATTAACCGTGCCTACATCTACTCGAGGCGGCGGCCGCCTGCATACTCCTGGTGTCATCTGCCGATCCACACCATCCTCCTCTCTCCGATCTTCCTCCAGGGGGCAACTTCCTTCCCTCAACCACGTTCTTCAGATCCTGTGGCGGTGAGTATGCCAAGGAGGCGACGGGATCTGATGGAGGATATCACAGCCTCTGTCGTCTGATCCAACCTAGACCGAGCCTGCATCTCCTTGTGAGTTCGAGCATCAGGTATGTCTCTCCCTTCCTCTCAGTTTATCGGAAGATTATTGGTTCTATATTTTTTAATACATCACGTTGTTGCGATGCGACAATTTGTGGCACTGTGACCTGCTGTGGACAAGCTGAGACCTCGTCTCCCGTATTGGACTCTGTCAGCAACATGACGTTGTTCCCCTGATCTACAAGGTCACGTCCAATCTCCCCTTTTCTGATTCTTTTTTTTTCTATCAGCACAATAATCTGTCCAATCCTCCCCATTCTGATTCTTCTTTTACCATCACAACAATCTGTCCACTATGTTTTCGATAGAATGCTTCACAGGGATAAAAAAAAGTTTCACTAATTTTTGTGATATGATAGTATGAATGTATGATACCCTGGAGATTATCAAACAAGTCATGTTATTAGGGAATCTGAGAAAAAAAATCAGTCAGAAGAAATTTACTTGTCTTCCATATATCTGAACTCACTCAATTTTTTTGGTTCCAGTCTTCTTGTTTTTAGGCAACAAACTGGATGATGCACTTATGGAAAATCCAATAGGCAGGGTGAATAGCTCAGGAATCATATGATTACCACGTGAAGGTGTGGACAATGGAAGAAAAGGTTTCTGCTATACCATTTTTTGTTAAGTATACCAGTCTTCTTGTCTCTGCTATACCATTTTTTGTTAAGTATTAAGAACCGATTGATATCCCAAGTTGATATTTCTGTACATCACTGTAATTTTGATGGATATGGTGTTTCTAGCTTGTTCCGACTCCTCAGTAGATTAGTTCTTCAGTTCTGAAATTTAAAAGTATTTGGTAATAGTTCAGTTATAACCGATCATGTTATCTTTTTTGAACTTGTGCAGACAAAGGTAAATCTTCTGAATTTTGTACTGTGATTCTGTGATATACAACTATGAGCTATGAGGAGGTGACTGAAGAATAGATGTAGGAAGGTAAAGGTAATCCCTTCTTCAAGTACGTACAAAAGTTCTATGGCTTTCTAAAAAATTTCCTGACTTGTTTCTGACGACAAGTCAATCCCATGTACAGGAGATGGATACCCAATATTTTTGCGTGGCTTTATTGGTTCTAATTTAGCTCAGCTTCTTTTATGTCAGGGTCGTTGTGTCACTATAGACAAAGGGTATTAATGAAACCTTAATTCTAGAAGAGCTGCCAGGAACAGGTATATATATACATTGGCTCAGTTATTTTCCTTCACCAAGATTTGTTAAATTCATGGGAAAATCGCATAATTTCCTAAACATGTTCTTAACGAAGCACTCTATGTTTTCACGCAGGATAAATATAAGATATTTTGGATGTTCAGATGATTGAAGGATCAAGAACAAGATTTCCCCTCAAGATTAGTTGTTTAGGAGTGGTGTTAACACTTGTACATTTATTTTCAGTATGGAACTTTGTAGTTAGTGAATCATTGTATACATTTATAGAGTGGACCGTTTTCTTGTACCTTCAGTATGGAACTTTGTAGTTAGTGAATCATTGTATACAATTATAGAGTGGACCGTTTTCTTGTACCTATAAAATCATTTACATAGTTTTAGTTAATTATTATTATCTTGAGTTCCAAAGATATATATTTTTAATGCTTCTGGTTGCTGGGTGTAAGATATCTAATTAATATATCAAGCTATTTATACTAAAAAAAGAACATATATATGATTTAGTAACAAATCCCAAAACCATGCGGCATATTCTACTAGCAACACATATATATGTTGCTACATATTCGTTGCTAGCATGCAACGCTTACAGACCCCTCTTACCAACACATATATATGTGTTGCAATTGGTCCTTGCAACGCCACTTTAAGCAATGCATGTCGGATGCATGGGTATAGATCCTACCAACACTTATTCAGGCTTGTAGAAACACATATATGTGTTGCTAAATGGGGTGTCCTTTTGTAAGCTTTCCTCTTAGTTCGTGCATTCGCACAGTGGTGGTGGTGGTGGTGGTGGCATGCCGTGGTTGTAGATGTATCACAGTTGACATGACGAGGCCATACCCTGACACGGTGTCATGATGAAGAAGATTTTGTGGCTCTGAAGCTGCACCGGCGAAAAGGTGGGGGCCTAGACGGCCGTTTCTCCCCGTCCCGTTGAGGTGGACATAGTAGGGCGCGGCGTAGCGTAGCTTCTCCCTGTTACTGCCATGGGGGCGAGAAAGAACTGTGGAAGCCTTGACCAGATTATGAATCGGGTGTTACAAGTTCCCAGGCAATCCTGCACGACGCGGCGAGCTCCTATTCCTTAGCAGGAAAAGGTAGGGGCCCGTGCGTGCCCATGACAGTGTGTTACAGCAGGGGGTCGAGCGAAGCAGTAGCTGTGCAAAAGGGTCGAGCGCCTTGATGACGTCATAGGGCTCGGGCGCCTAGATGACGTCACGGGAGTCGGACGAGACGGAGAGGGGTCGGACAAAGCGGAGGAGCGCTGGGGGCTCAGGCACTTGTCCTTTGGCTTTGGTTTTGAGCAGAGTAAGGCCTGGGCCGGCCGTGATGGGCCGCGGGCCGTAATATTTGTCTCCATGAGTGGTTTTTGCGATGAAAATGGGGTACCCTGTTTTGCTGGTACCCGACAGTATTAGAAAGCAAAGTGGTAGCCCATGGCAATTAATAATTGTCAATTGGCCATTTAGGCCTGGCCCCAAAACAAGGGCATCACTAATTATAGGAAGCAACATGAGCAACATGTGACGCAACATTAGTGCTTGAGTTTATGCACCTGGAAATTATTTTTTAGAGTTGATGGACCTAATTAAAATCCCTATGTAGTTAATATACTTCTAGTGCATTTAACTCTTTAATTTATACAAGCACTTCATGAAATTTGGATATTAGAATGAATTTTAAAGAAATTTATTAATTATTTATTTGATATGAATATTTTGATGATACTTTGCGTCGAAGAATATTAGAAAGAATTTTAAGGAAATTTATCAATTATTTATTTGATATGAATATTGGATACTCTTTAAATGTTTATTGGTAACTAATAATGCTATGTTTATATTGGTGTTTATAAAAATATAACTATGGTTTTATATTAAGGGGCCCTGAGATTCCGTTTCGACCGACACTGGTTCTGACCTACTAAAAGCCCTATATACGTTTGGTTTTGGTAATTGAGACAACTACTGGACTAACCTTTATCTAAGTATTGTGTTAGAGATAGGTTATATCCACACCAAGGTTGAGCAATGCAAGTAGGGCACTCATGGAGGAGATGAGAATTGAAGTGAACACAAGATGGTCAAGTAGTCAATTCTTGGAAAAGAAGAAAGAGAAAAACAAAACCCTATGGGTCAAGACAAAGGTATAGGATATGGTGTTTTGTTTTGTCGGTCAAGACGCAATAGAGTGCATGATCGGTTTAGAAGAGATAGTTGTAAGAGAGGAATTCCAAAGTTCAATTTGGTTATCTAAGTGCCACTAGGTAGATCAATTCATTGCACATGCATTAGACCTAGTGCAGACGTGAAAAGCCCTTTGAAAAATGTTTATGAAAATAGTAACTCACTTGCACAAATGGTTGAAAACATTTAGAGTTAGCACATTTGAAATTAAAAAGGGGTTGAAACTCGAGCTAGGCATGCCTATGCGTAGGCATTGGACTGAGAGAGAGAGCGCGCGCGCATCAGACTGGCAGGCAGCTGCCCAGTTCGATGGGTGGAAACCCTAGCAAAGGGGCACCTCTAAGTCTCATCGGACGAGGGCCTTGGTCCGATGGTTGTGGCTGGGGCCACACCGGACCATAAGCTAACACTGTTCACCAGGCCCTATCTGTCAGCATGTGGGAGTTTTTAAAAGAGAGCATCGGACTGGCGCCGTTGGTCCAATGCAGAGCGTCGGCTTAGTCCGAGGGCAAAAATACGCCTCTAGAACCTCTCTGTGGATTGAATTGGATTGGCGTGGTCGTTGGTCCGATGACCATCGGACCGAGCGCGTTGAGTAGCCGTTGGGTGTTCAAACAGCTAGTTCAACGGGAGAGTGCCACGTTAGTGCGAACAAGAGCATCAGATCGGTGGGTGTTGGTTGGATGGGGTCATTAGACGGTCGGATGCTCCTAATTTCAGAGCTGTTCGGTTGTGCTGATAAGCCGGCTGAAAAACACTGTTGGCTGATTTGTTGTGAGAGAAAAATACTGTTTCGGCTAAAAAAACAAGCTGAAAAAGACGGATTATAAGCCGAATGAACATGGCCTTCGTCCCAGTGAGCAGCTCCAATAGCTAGCAGGGGTTATAAATGTGTGTTGCTCGGCCTTTGGCCGTCTCTTTTTGCTCTTTAACTAATCTAACACCCTTTTGTGAGCTTGTACAAACACCTCCCACTCATCTATATATTTGCCTAGCTCTTCATCTAAATTGAGATTGAGAGTGATTCTAGTACATTTGCAATGAGTTCATGCATCTAGTGACACTAGCGATTGATTGAGCTGTAGTTTTTTTTTTGTTACTTCTTGGTGGTTACCACCACCTAGATGGCTTAGAGCGGCTATAGGTCGCTGTGGTTTTTCTTGTATGGTTTATATTTATCTCCGTGTCTCTCTTGCATGTGGGACACTGGTCCATAGACTTCACCGACCGACCATGCATCATACCATATTACCATACTATCGTGCTTATCCTCTCCCTGTGTCTATGGAAGACATCTTTCTCCATAGAGCACAGCCACCGATGAAACACACTCCACCCAAATCTCATGCTCATCTCCACATCTCGACAAACTGATGCGCAGGAAGACGCGGGCCGACCTGCTTTTCTGCTAGGCCCGCCTCAAAAACAGCCTTAATGGCCCATGCAGACGCCTGCTACTAACTAGTGTTGCGGGTCTAAACAGATTAGCCTGCCAATCCTGCTGGGCTGAAGCAGGTGTACCTGCAACCCCCTGCAACAGTCCACATCGCCTGCTACTTGTGATCGACGTGTTTCAAGTGGGCACTTTTCGGGGGACCTGTCCGACGCTAGGACGCTGCGCTCGAGCCGCTGGAACTGGAAGGCAGGAAGGATTCTACGTCGCCAATCATTTGCGACATGTAAGATGGGTCCCATTTTCTGGAAAAAAGAATTCGTGTTCACGCTTGCTTTCCTTGCCACGACATGTATATACTCGTAGCTTGTTGCCGTGCTAGCTTGTTGCAGACTCCTGCGGCGTCTGCATGCCCTGCAAGCTTGTTGCTGGCTTGCTGCAAAGGCCAGCAGGACAACGCGGTAAGTAGAGTAGGCCCAACAGGCTACTACAGGATGTGCAAGTTCTGCTGGTGGCCGTTGCATGCCGAGCGGGCCGCCCTCAGGAGCGCATGCTTGCATCCTTATCTGTTTTTCTATTTGTGTTTCTTCTGCACTGAGATTTATATTGGTTTCCTTTTTTTTCGGATTTGGAGTTCAAAACTTCTAATATGCCGCAATTAGTCAAAAATTGATACTGCTATTGGGTGCTTATTTATATGGGTGCCATTTGCTTCTTCCCCGTGGCATGAAAAAAAAAAATCAAAATCTTGATTGGTGGACTATATATCTATCTTGAGACTGTAGCACGTCGATGAAGAAGATGAACCGCACATAAACATATATCTATTGCGAGTGATGCAAGGAAGATTTCCCTTAGCTCGGAGCTCATTTCCATTTCCTCCAAAACCACATGTTGGCTTGCCTTTCCTCAGGAACGGCACTAGCTGATTCCTTAGTTTCAAACGTCGCTACAGTGAATAAACTTAGAGGAACCAGATTCCTCCATTTTTCCCTTGATCCAAACAGGGCCCGCATTCTCTCCCTATAAAACTGAATCTGGTCATACTCAGATTGGTAAACATGCTCCCTTAAAGATATGTATGTACTCATACTCCCTTGACGGCTTGATTGTTTAACATACTTCCTTGAAGATATGTATGTACTCGTACTCCCTTGACGACGTGTATATACATACTCATGCTCCCTTTTTTTGTCACTTAGGAAAAAAGTGTGATCTGGATTCGGGTGGGGATGATGAGCAGAGAGTATTTACCCTTTACCAGCGATGTGGTTTTTGGAAAAGTAGGACTTGAAGTAACTTTTAGTTTGGAGGAGGCAAATTTTGAGCCAGCAATTCCTCCACCGAATCCAGATTACTTTGATCGGGATGAGGATGCGGCTGGAAAAGATGACGCAAATCATGGGCGTGATGGTGGACAGGCCCAGAAAAAGCAGAAAACTATAGAGAACACGTCATCTTCATCTAATGCCCCTACTGGAGGTGGACCTGTGCCAATGCAATTGGCAACTGCGATGTCACTGCTTGAGAAAAAAGGCATAGGGAAACTGAGCCAGTTACTAAGCCTAGATGACATAGCTAAGCTACCGGCTGTGTATGTTACCCCTCTGGCCAAGAATGTCAAAGGCAATGCATGTTCAGGAAAGAGTCTTCATTCACCAGAGAAAGCTACTAGTGGTGAACGTACTAGTACTGAACCCAGTTTGGAAGCTACAGAACGATCATTAGTGGCAGGGACACAAACTTTGCCCTCAGATCAGTAAAAAGGTGACATGTACTCAGCCCATGCCAACCTCCTAGGCCAAAGGTTGGGACAAACGTCGACATCACCTATTGCCATGCTGTGTGAAATTGATAGCAGTGTTAGACCGGAGATACCTCATAGCAGTAGTTCTGCTCCGACCTTCAGGCATACAGTTAAGCCCTGTTGATGTCAAGGTTGACGACTCCGTGTCCGTCAGCTTCAAGCAAGCTGGGCAAAGATGTTCCAGCTAATATTAATGATGGTCCAGGGTTACAATCCCCTTCAGCTGACGAGGATATGACAAGCAAAGCTATGCGAAGGGCTGCCATCCGAAATTTGGATAGCCCTCCAGAGAAGAAGTCGGTGGCTGCACAGAGTGTGGTACCGCATTCGCCTTCATCTCCGTCGATTCCACAGCCTGGTATGCACAGCTCCTGCAATGCTATTTCCTTTATTCCTATTTCGAATGTTTCTTGTGTTAGAAATCTCAGTAACTTAGGTTATAAATTAGGTAATAGTAGTGCAGAGTGTACTTTGTCTATCAACGCTTTAAAAAAATAGAAGTTGATAGAACGATTGTAACACCACCCACAAAACAATCGAAAAAAGGAGATATGAATGCGGGTGTTACTAAACCATTGATTCTTGATGCTAGTGATGACGAGGCCGTCGCAGATGATGACCTGCTCGCTCATTTGATCAAGGATGTGTCGAAGGTGGATTTTGAGGACATGGACCCGGATACAAAATTATGTGATCTGAAGGCCGTCCGAAAATCAAAATCTACCTTGAGAAAACGTAAGATCCAGAAAAGGGTCATAAATAAAACCTAGTTTACCAATGAAAGGTTTCTTTTGGAATAGCAGAGGTTTATCAGACCTAGCTAAATTCTAATATATTTTAGAGGTAGTAAAGGACCATAGTCTAGATTTCATTGCTATCGTGGAAACAGGAAAACAAGACATGTCAAAGACGAATTTGGCACGACTCTCAGGAGGTGCGGATTTCGTTTGGCATTGTCTGTCACCTTGTGGTAGATCTGGTGGAATCCTTCTTGGAGTCAACACAGAAATGTTACACCTTTCCTTGATAGTAGAAGGGGAATTCTATATTAAATTCCATTTATGCAACAAGGCAGATAATTTCAAATGGATCCTTATGGTGGTCTATGGTCCAACCCAGGACGATTTTAAATCTGCCTTTTTAGCTGAACTAGTTAGAGCATGACAACAAAATCCTTTACCCACATTAATTGGTGGAGATTTTAATATTTTGAGATCTAGCAAAGATAAAAATAATGACAGATATGTTGACCGTTGGCCTTTCCTGTTCAATGTTGTTATTGACAGTTTTGATCTTCGGGAAATTGATTTAATGGGACGACAATTTACATGGGCCAATTCACTACCTAAACCCACATACGAGAGATTGGATAGGGCTCTTATGTCAACTGAATGGGAGTTTAAGTATCCTTTAGTCTCGCTACAGGTTTTGGATAGGGGGGTGTTGGACCACACACCCCTACTCTTAGATATGGGAACACAGGTCTTTAAGGGGAATGGAAAACAGTTCAAACTTGAATTAAGTTGGTTCACCCATGAGGATTTCAATGATCGAGTTATTGAGATCTGGAATAGGCCGGTAAAAGGTAGAAATTCAGTCCAACGTTAGAACAATAAGTGCAGTGCCTTGTGGAGACACTTACATGGATGGGCTTCCCATTTTAATGGAGTTTATAAGCAAAGAAAGGTTGAACTTCAATCAATAATTAATGACCTAGACATTGCGGCAGAGGTCAGGGATTTGATTGACCTGAACAAGAAAATCTTGCTCAATCTCGGGATCAACGAAACAAATTACTTAGAGAAGAGGAAATCAAGTACTATCAGAGGGCAAAGGTAAAAGATATCCTTTTGGGTGATAAGAACACTAGATTCTTCCAAATGGTTGCCAATGGTAAACATTGGAAAAAAGAATTTTTCTCTTGGTCAAGCAAATGGCATTGTTGAGGGTCAGGCAAACCTAAAAGCCTATATCACTAGGTTTTATAAGGAATTTTTTGGAGAACCCGAGGTTATTTCCTTTACTTTGGAGGAGGACAGGACCTTCGATATTCCTCAGGTTACACATACTGAGAATGGCGTTCTAACCACACACTTTACTGAGCGAGAAGTGCAAGAAGCGATTTTTGATATGGAACATAATAAAGCACCTGGTCCAGATGGTTTTCTAGCTGAATTTTATCAGAAATTCTGGAATACCATCAAAGGGGATCTAATGCAAATGTTTCATGACCTATATGCAGTTGATTTACCGCTTTTTAGTTTGAACTTTGGGGTAATTACCCTTATCCCAAAAGTCCAAGAAGCGAAAGTGATTCAACAATATCAATCGATCTGTCTGCTTAATACGTGCTTTAAAATTTTTACAAAAGTTGCAGCCAATAGGCTAAATTTAGTGGCAGACCATATTAGTCCAACTCAAACAGCGTTTATGCAAGGACGAAACATTCTAGAGGGTGTTGTCATCTTGCATGGGACTATTCATGAGTTGCATCGAAAGAAACAGAGTAGGGTAGTCCTCAAGATAGATTTTGAAAAGATATGTGATAAAGTTAAATGACTCTTTCTCTTTCAAGCACTACGAATGAAAGGGTTTTCTCCCAAGTGGATAAATTGGTTAAAACTTTGATTTCGGGTGGGAGTGTAGCAATTAATGTTAATGACGATGTCAGGCATTTCTTTCAAACTAGGAAAGGCCTTCGACAGGGCGATCCTTTATTCTCATTGCTTTTTAGCATTGTAGCAGATATGCTAGCTATTCTTATGAATAGGGCCAAAGTAGACGGGCAGATTAGTGGAGCAGTACCTCATCTCATCGATGTTGGATTACTATTCTACAATACGCTGACGATACAATACGTTTTATGGATCATGACATTGAGAAAGCCCAAAACATGAAGCTGCTGCTTAGTGCCTTTGAGCAAGTATCAGGTTTAAAAATCAATTTTTATAAGAGTGAATTGTTCTGTTTCGGAAATGCCCAAGACCACCTTGATCAATACGTCGAACTGTTTGGCTGTAAGTCTGGTGATTTTCCAATTCGGTATTTGGGAATTGCTATACATTTTAGGAAGCTTAGGAATACTGAGTGGAGGAAGGTTGAGGAATGTTTTGAGAGGCGACTAGGTAGTTGGAAAGGAAAACATCTTTCGATTGAGGGATGCTTAACATTGATAAATTCAGTGCTTAGCAGCCTACCAATGTATATTATGTCATTTGCCTTGCCAAAAGGAGTCCAAAAGAAATTGGATTATTTTTGGTCTAGATTTTATTGGCAAGGAGATGAGCAAAAAAAGAAATATCGTTTAGCTAAATGAAGCATATTATGTTAGCCCAAAGACCAAGGAGGTCTTGGAATTCATGATCTGCATATTAAAAATATTGCTCTACTTAGTAAATAGTTGTTCAAGTTACTTACCACAGAGGGGACTTGGCAACAATTACTCCGCAATAAATATTTAGGCTCCAAACCATTAATATAAGTGGAATGGAAAAATGGTGATTCACATTTCTGTTCTAGTCTTATGAAGGTGAAGCGAGACTTTTTTCGCTTTGGATCATTCATTGTAAAAGACAGAACACAAGTACGTTTTTGGGAAGACAAATGGCTAGAGAATTCGTCTTTACAGGAATAGTACCTATGTCTTTACGACATTGCTAGACCTAAACACGTTACCATTGCGGAGGTTTTTTCTGGTCCTTCACCAAACCTATCTTGGCGAAGAGACCTCATTGGTCCCAAATTAGTAGCGTGAAACAATTTGTTGCCCCGTATTGGTAATATAGAGTTGGCCCATGAACAAGATGCGTTTCACTGGAATTTAAATCCAAATAGAAAATTCTTGGTGAAGTCACACTACCAAGCGTTATTACATACTGATATCCCAAACATTAACAAACTCATTTGGAAAGTAAAAGCTCCACTGAAAATAAAAATTTTCCTGTGGTACCTACGACGAGGAGTTATATTGACAAAGAATAACCTAGTAAAGTGTAATTGGCAAGGTAGTAAAATTTGTTGCTTTTGTCACAAAGAAGAGACAATTAAGCACTTGTTCTTTGACTGTCAGTTTGCTTGTTCAATTTGGTCTTTTATTCATGTTGCGACAGGTCTTTTAAAATCCCATAGTATAGGTCATATGTTCAATGGCTAGCTAAGAGGTGTCAACAAAGATGTCAAGCTTTTACTCCTGCTAGGAGGAGCTGTGACTTATTGGTCTATTTGGCTCAGCAGGAATGATATTGTTTTTGAAAAGAAAAAAATGTGTTTCTCCCGTGCAGGTTATCTATTTGGTTATCCACTGGCTACGTACTTGGGCTATCCTGCAGTAGCCGGACTTGCAGGATGCAGTTGTAGCGGTATCACAACAGTTGACGTAGGTGGCCTAGGATTTTTTTTCTCCCAGGCACATGGGTGGCGGTCTAGTTTACGAATTGATAGTCACTAGATTGTGCTAGGTTTCTTCTCTTTCTTTTGTTGTGTGCCTCATGTTAGGTAGAGGCCGAAAGTTCCTCTCTTTGGCTTTGTATCAACTCGATGTATTGCTTCTGAGGTTTTAATAAAAGCTTCCTTTATAAAAAAACTCCTTTTTTTGTCTAACAGTATATACTCATACTCCCTTGGTATATATACATACTACCCTATGTACAAATTTGCATCCTTCAGTTCGGGTATATGCCTATGTCATACTACCTATCCTTTGCATTATATATTTTCTAAAATTTGTAAAGCCCATGCTACGGTACAAAATTAATTCCATGCACCCGTTATACCAGAAATCAAGGAGGTCCCTGTCATGCATTCGTAAGATTCCTGAAGGTCCGTCAGGACGTAAATCACGTGATAATTAGTTGGCTGAATATCGGGTTTAGTGGTACAATACAAACCCGATTAATAGTCAAACAAATAGGGACTAGTTACTCCTAGGAGTAGAAAATACTCTTTTGGGTGTAGTCACTCACTATGCCAAAAAGGCTAATTAGTGACGCGTCAACTAAGACTTAGAACTAAAACACGTCACTAATAAGTAAATTAGTGACGCGGGTGAACAAGACGCGTCACTGATTAGTTGTTACCCATGCCCTAGGAACCAGACTCATCACTAATGACAAGGTATCAGTGACTCTTCATATGAAAACGCGTCACTGATAACATCGGCGATGTGTTTTATCTAGCCACGTCACTGATATGTGGCCACATTAGTGACTCTTATCAACAATACGCATCATTGGTAAGAAAAGTGACGCGTTTTGTCTAGACACGTCACTGATATCTAGACATATCAGTGACTCTTCTCAACAAAAACGAGTCACTGATAGAGCAGAGGCATGACAACAAGTGGGATGTATTTGGGCCGCAAACCTGGCAGGCCCAAGTACTACAGGCATCCCTTCTCGGACCCGAAAATACTATTAAGTTTGGTATAGACGGACTCAAGTCCGGACTCTACAAGCCGCCCACATCTCGTCGCATCCCTCACCACCGCAGCCCCTCTTCGTTTGTCTCCTCTTGTCGCATCCGCCCCCATCTCTCGTCGCATCCCTCTGTTGCCGCCACTGCTCAATCACCCCCACCCCTGCCCCTGCCCCCACCCTAACCCCGGTTCCCTCTCTTGCCATGAATGATGTGCCGCCCATGGGTCCAGCACAGCATGGGCGGCCCCACATCACCCATCGAGGACGGGATCTCTGACTCCGGCAGCAGTGAAGGAATGACTGGATCCAAGGACGGGAGGCGCAGAGGACGGGGAGCCCCTCCGGCGGCAGCGTGGGGCCTAAATCCCAGATGGACACGGAGCGGGGTGCCTCCGGCGGCGGTGCGGGGTGGCTCCTGCGGTTGCGCGGTTGCGCGGGGTGGCTCCTACGGTTGCGTGGTTACGCGGGGGTGTCGCTGGTGGCGACGTGGGTCCTGGACCCTGGATCGATGCGGGGTGTGGGCGCGTGGCTCCTTTGATGGTGGCGCGACCAGAACTGCCGTCGGCGACCTCGGCGGCTAGAGAGTTCCTCCAGTGGTGGCGCTCGTCTCAGGTCTTCCCTCAACCCAGGTACTCTGCTCTGTATTTTTCTACTTGCTTCTTATATTCTTCTCTTGAGCAGGACAGCAGCATGCCAATTTGTTAAGAGCCCCCACTTCCTCTGTCATTGCAACCGCTCGATGAACACACCCAGGGTGTTTGTTGAAATGTCCATTTCGAACGCGGTGATTGGAAACCCATTTCTCGCTCCTTTTGCTTGAACCGTTAATTTTGTTAGGGTTCAGTTTAGGTGCAGTGGATGTGAGTGCTTGCTAACCTCAAAGCAAACCTAAAGAATTATATGATCGTCCTTGTGTACTTTCCTTCTTAATTGACTTCCATGCATGGATGCGTCGTCTAATTCTTAGTGTGCCAAATGTGATTTGTCTGTTCCATCCGGTGACTTGCTGTTGCTGAACGGAATCTGATTACTGGATAGATTTTTTTTCCCAATTGGAGTGTATCAAGATTTGATCTGTGGATAAGATTTGATCTGTCGACAATAACCAGTAGCCATAGCCTTGTATTACCATCTTAGCAGCTACTGTTGCCTGTTGGTCAAAGGACAAATTACAAAATTCTCAAAATTTATCGGCTCAAGGTTTGGAGATTCGGCTTGTTCAAAAGTCAATTTGCCTTGCAACACGATTCCGAATTTGGGATGGCCTCATCCGAGCAATATAATGCTTAGCAGTTGTGCGTAGTGATTTACAGTGAACTGTGAAATATGTGCGAGTACCTATGTTTTACTTCCATGTAAGATCTATATGCTTCTCATACTTCAACCTTTGTCTAATGTTTGCGTGGGAAACATTTTACTATCTATCGATGTCGTATCACAATCATGAATTGTCAGGACACATATTTTTTATTTTAAAATAATTCATGACTACTTTTCTAGGTGTGAGTTAAGGCATTAGTCATCATTTGCTTCACCTATTCTGAGCGGACTGCAATGTATATATATATATATATATATATATATATATATATATATATATATATATATATATATATATATATATATATATATATATATATATATACAAATGAATATTGCTTGTACAGGGCTGCAAGGTGATCTTACTTATTTAGTTATTTACAAATGTTCTTTCCACTTCTACAGCTCTGCTCTTCACTTTACTCATGTAGTCATGTGTTTTAGGCACTAGAGATAATTGCAGCTCCTAGGTTTTTTAGGCATAAGTTAGGCGCAACTAAATCTGAGTTATCCTTATAATTAAACCTGCAGTTTACTTGCAGCCTTGGATACAAGAAATGCCAGCATATATTAAGAGTTTGGACACAGAGCATCATTACAGTTGGTATTGAAGGATTTCATGGCCCTGGGAGAGGTGAGACGCTGGGTGTAAATCCTGGACACTGGCCACCTTCACTCTGCTCTGACTTCATACAGAACTCAGCTCTCAAAGATGTTGATTTCGCCTCGGTTCACGCTTATCCTGATACCTGGTCGGTATCGTTCCATCTTCCTTACTGAATAAATTTAATTGTATCATGTCACTGATGCATCTTTTTTACAGGCTACCAAAGGCAAGTAAGCAAGAAGTCATGAATAAATTTAATCTGTCCGGGTTCATTCACACTTGAATGATAGTGAAAATGCTCAGGTTTTTCTACAGGAGTTATCTTATCTAGCCATGAATCATATGACTCTGAAGTCTCTACAGGAGTTATCTTATATTTTTTAATAAAATATAGTGGTCAGAGTTAATTTCAGTATGGCTTAGTGATTTTATGGATCTCACGAGTTGATTTCAGTATATGTTGCATAATTAATGCTTATTAATAATCTGGACTTACAATCCTTATAAGAGGAGCTGTCGTTAAGGCTTCATCTATCTTCTAACTAGGCAGAGGGTACTCTTGTTTACCCTTTTCTTAGAGCATGTAGATTTCACCTTCATCACATTAGTAATCATGCACTGTCAGTACATGATCCCTTCTCTGCAAAGAGAAGACTTGGCTTTGCTTTACGAGTAAGTTAACACAGCAGCTGGGTACTCTAATCTGCTAGCATGTGGCATATTTCTCCATAGCCTGTAGTTTGTTGTACCGTTCCTTATAGAAGGCAGGACTAGGTGTTTCTGTCATTACTCTGTATACTGAGTGTTCTATGCCTCTGTTTTCGTCCTCTGATGTTGGTCATCGTTCATATTCCGCTTTAGCAACTTGTAGCACTTGATAGAAGTTAATTGCATTTGAATTTTAAGCAATGTAATCAGATTTCCTCATTGCCTGGTATTGATTCAGTCTTCATTTTGTAAAGTCCCTAACTGATATTTGGATTTTTGTGATTTTGCATGATATTTTGTGATCAACAAGTGTACTTCCGTTGTAACTAGGCTATGTGTTTTCCATTCAGAGTGGTACTCTGAATGAGTTTTTTGGTTCCTCTGCAGGCCTCTTCCACCTCTTCCTAATCTTGAGGTTTCGGATGGGGTTGAAAAAGCTGCAGATCATGCTCTTGTATGGATCAATAAGCTGTTGGCCATGACATCACCACCGAGAAAGATAGGAATGCTTTTATAAAGGTATGTCTCTTTCTCTGAGAATCTCAGTTTCTCACACACTTTACTGTATATCTGTTTCTAATTATGTATGCTCTTCCTTTTCCCTGTTCTCCTTGGTGCAAAGGAGTAGCACTGTACTTCACGCAGACTCTGCAGCATGTAACATGTGCATTTCTGGAAGGAAACTCATTCAGTTCTGTTGGGCTACTACTTTCCTATATGAAGTCGTTATATAGGCTGCCTAGCTGTGGCTAGCATGCATAATAATAACGTGAATGGTCTATTGTTTTTCCTCTGATTCTTTAAAAGACAAATCCTTATAAATCCAAGATCACTCTTGAGGCTAGCATGCATAATATGTTAGTATGAACTTTACACATGCTGTTGAATCAAGTATGTCTAAATCTTTCCTGCCTCCCTGTGCCACTGAGGTGCAAGCATTTTGAGATTGGTGGAGACAAGAAGGGCAAGGGAATATATGTGCATTGATTTTTGTTAATCTGAGTTGTGCTCAACTGCTGATGTGGTAAATTTGTAGTGTTTTAAGCATAGTCAAGATTGTGCAGATCAACAACTGGAATGGAAAACTTAGTAGATCTTTCCTGTACCTATTAGCATTTGTCAGTGCCAATGAAATTTGTAAAGAATTTGATTATTGTAATGGATAAAATATGTGGAATGCAAAAAGGACCAGGGCAGAGATTTTTCTTTTTTTTGTTTTCATAAATTGTCATTAGTGACGTGTTTAGCCAAGAAGCGTCGCTGCGGAGACCAACACCAGTGAAGCGTCCTGGGTGTACGCATTTTCGTAAATTGTCATTAGTGACACGTTTAGCCAAGAAGCATCGCTGCAGAGACCAACACCAGCGACGCGTCTTGGGTGTACGCGTCACTGATAAAGGTTATCAGTGACGCGTCTTAGTTGTATGCGTCGCTGATAAAGGTTATCAGTGACGCGTCTTGGACACACGCGTCGCTGATAAAGGGTCATCAGTGACGCGTCTTGGACACACGCGTCGCTGATAAAGGGTTGTCAGTGACGCATTTTTGATTTGCCCTTATCACAGACGCAAGAACAGTGACGCGTCTTTTCTACGTCACTAATGACTGTCTGGATGCGTCACTGATAAGCTTTTCAGGCATAGTGACTCCTATCTTCAATAAACCACGCATTGTGTATGAATGCATACTCATTTATTAGTTTGAGTATGTTTACTCATTGTAAGATACTTCAAATCTTACTATGTAATTATTTTTTCAAAAGAGCTCATATTTTTTAATGTATTATTATAATACCATTATAGTAGTATATAAAATAAGTATAACTATATACTCTATGTATACTTACATGCTTGACATAAATACTATTCTTGATAGTCTAGTATGATCACATGCTCCGTAAGGCCATATACTGAAAATATACACATGGTAATAACTACACCTTGAGAGTAGGAAATAATTTCCCTATATATATGTGCATGCATTAATAATTGTACAATTACATATTTCCACTGTTTAGAAATCATGAAAAATATTTCCTTAAAATCACCCGATGACACTAATTAATTGTAATGATGCATTTTAAAAATTATTTAATACTCCAAGACAATGTATTTATTAAGTTGTTGATTTAGATAATTTCTTACATTTTGACTACAATATTACAATATAATCAACATTGGTAGTTCAATTATAAGCACTTTATTTATTAATAAATATACTACTACCACTACTAGAGAGTAGACCTTCGGTTCAGCATAATAGTCCCGGCTAGAGTTAGGCCCAGGACCAAGTTTGATGGACGTCAGAGAACCTTTAGTCCCGATTGGTGTGCCAATCCGGACTAAAGATCTTAGTTCAAAAGGAAATCATTCCATCCAAAGTTGCATGTGTTGTCTTGGTGCGGTGGAAGGCTACACACGAGGCAATACATGAGGTCTTGGGTTCGAGTCACAAAGGTGGGATGCGTTAATTTTTTTAGCCTCGGAGAACCCTAGTCCCGGGTTCAGGCAACTGCCCGGGACTAAAAGCCATGTTTTCTACTTGTGTATACACATAACTCTTTTATAGAAGGAATTCGATTCTTGAGCACTGACGTAGTATAGGTTAAAATAACTATTTATACAACAATAGTATAGAATCGTTATTTAATAATATAAAAACGAGTTTTGGCTGTACAAAAAATTCATTCACCCTGGTGCACACAGGACGAGGGTTCAAAGGAAGTTATATTACTATTTATTCGAGCTATGAAAATTGCAGGTAGCTGCAAAAAAATGGCATGATTGGCAATTTACTTGATCACTGTCAGTCATTCGATGTACCTCATTGGCTTTCTCTGGCTTGATCACTGTCAGTCAAGCAATAAGTACTTGAGAATAAAGGGAAAAGGGAAAAGAAACTACAAACCAGAACCACCACCAACAACGGGAAAAAGAAAAAGGGGAAACAAATTTTGGAACCGCGAATTAAGTACCCCCTCTATCTAGAAAAGAAATGAATGCAATTTTAGAATAGTACCTAGTTAAAGGATCTTAACTTTGACCAACTATTAGAGATATAAAGTATAAATTTTTATGATATCAAATAAGTATTATTAGATTAGTAAGAGATATATTTTCATAAATATATCTATATATGGTGTACGTTATAAACGTTAATATTTTTATTAATAAACTCGGTCAAGCTTTAGATACTTCAACAAAATGTGAATTTAGAATTGCATTCTTTATGGACTGGAGGTAGTACGTTTGAATGCGATCATGCATATGCACGCAGGTTGGAATGGTCTTACAAGCAACTGCATATATAGAATGCAGGTTGGAATGGTCTTACTAGCAACTGGCCAACTGCATATATAGAAAGGGGTGAAAGGTGGTAGGGAAAAAACAATGTACACCATCATGCATTTGCAATAGAAATTGCATGATAGACGTCATGCATGCGTGTACTGATGATGTATACACCACAACAAAGCTGAGTCAGAGCCCCCGGCCGGCCGGCCCTAGCTAGCGTATTACATGCACCTTGTAATATGGAGATGAGGATAAATCTCTCACTTCAGTTATGGCTTGTTTGGTCTATCCCCTCCCAAGATTGGGGAGGATTTTGACATGTAAGGGTGCCTGTTTAGATGCATTTGGTATGGCAAAACTTTTGGTCCTAATCTTTTGCTGCAAATCTTTAGGCATTCAAACTTTACATTTTGGTGTTTAGATGCATGGCAAAACTTTAGCACTGTACCAAACAAAGACTGATTTGCCCTCATTTAATGACTGATTTGCTTCATTAATTGGCAGCCATGCACGGCCATGCAGGGGTAGTGGGCGTCCAGCTCGTGCCCCAAGACGTTTTTGCCTAATTTTGGGCCTCTTGGTTCTCAAATAGCAAAAGTTTTGCAGCCCAAGTTTTGCCTTTTTTGCCTTTGCTGTTTAGATCCATTTTGCCAAACGATGGGCTAAAAGTGCTAAAGTTTTAGCAAAAGATGGGAAATAAACAGGGCGTAAAGGATTTAGTCCCCACAATCCCTTATAATCTTCTTATAAGTTCCGCTTCAATCTCCACCAAACCTAACAAGACTATAGTATCATTATCTTAAAAAAAAACAAGACTATAGTATGACAGCAGTATCCAAAGTCTAAACCTGCTACCAATAGTGACGACTTCCTTTCCGAACGAATCCTAGCGAGTAGCGACAAGTCTACTGCCATTGCATGGCTATCGCCTTAGCAAGAGGGAATATACATATATGACAAGTGCTTATATTTATTTCGAAAGATCCCTTGGGTTCCTCACCGCGCTACTCGTCAAGTATTGAGACAGAAAACCAAGATAAGCTTCGTACGATAAGTACATTAAATATTTGTGGTCCTAAATTAAACAATCTTTTGAAGACAAATATTGGCTTTCATTTGCATCATCTGTTTTGGATGATCACATGCTTGTCTGACCTCGCATTGCCTTGTTTAATCACGGTCTCGATCAGACAACGAAGCAGTGAGTAAATTATGTTCAGCACCTTTGAGCCAAGATGACACTAATAGAAAAAGAACAATTTTTCCAAGAACCCGCCTACATTTCGTTATAGGTCCCCTGTACAGCTATGGTTGGCGATGGTGGTATCCCGTAGCTTTGAACCGTCCGTGGAGCAATATTGTCACGGGTGGTTCCATATGCAAACGCTATAAATTGACGATCAAAACAGGCAGTTTTCATAAGGAACTGTACATGTGTAAAGTATGCTTACACTATACCACAGTCCAAACTAGCGTCGGACAAAGGGTCGGTAAAAATATCGAAATGTCGTTGGACGGTCAGTCGGTATAACTTAGTAACATATGGTCGGTCGCTATATTTTATTTTTTCGTCTGATGGTTGGTCGATATTTTTATTTTGGTTTACCGTCAGATGGTCGGTCGATATATTTTGTTATTTAGGTCTGCCGGTCCGTCGGAACATTAGATTGGGCTTGTGCGCGCCTAAATTTTAGTGGAGCCCACCTGGCAAACCAAAGTTGGCGCCGCTCTCTATCTCGATCTGGGCTTGGAAAACCCTAGTGCCTCATCATTTTTCCCTCCGCGCCGCCACACGCCCCCACCGCGAGCCCGCTTCCCCACAGCCGATGATTTGATCCCCTGCAGTGCGGCACTGCGTCCGCGAGCGCCACTCCCGCGTGAACCCCAGTGCCCCGCGCGTGGCCCCCAGCCCACCGGCTCCTGGCACCCCTGCGCGGCCCCCGACGAGTCGCGATGACGACAAGCGCTTTCGCTCAATAGCTCGTCCTCTCCTCTGTTCCCGGGCACTCCTCGGTGTCTTGGCGGCGGTGCCATTTGCGGCCTTGCCCTGGCGCGCCCTAGCCCCTGGCCCCAAATGGGCAGATGGCCAGACCTAGCGGGCGGCGCCACCGCTCCTAGCCTGGCCGCCCGGCGCCCCGTCCCCGGCATCCTGACTGGCAGCCTGCCTCAACCTGGATCCGCCCTGCCTGCTGGTGAAGTCGTGAGCAGCTCTGTTCTCTACAGCTTGTTGCCTTCACTACTGGAGCTGGCGGCTTTGCCGAGGGCTCCAGGCTCTCGGCAAAGCCTCTCAGACCCTCGACAAAGGCTTTGCCTGCCTCGGCAGAAACCCGATCGGCAAAGCCTTCTTTGCCGAGAGCCGTTTATCGGGCTCTCGGCAAAGGCTTTGCCGAGAGCCAACGCAGCTCTCGGCAAAGAAAAGGCGCCGTTAACGGGCCCGCTTTCTTTGCCTAGAGCCCATTTGGCTAGCTCTCGGCAAAGATTTTTCTTTTTTTTTTAAAAAAATGTTTGCCGAGAGCCTGGCCAGACTGGCTCTCGGCACAGAGTTTTCTTTTTTTTTTGGAAACCTCTTTGCCGAGAGCCAGTCTGGCCAGGCTCTCGGCAAACATTTTTTTTTTAAAAAAATGTTTGCCGAGAGCCTGGCCAGACTGGCTCTCGGCAAAGAGTTTTCTTTTTTTTTTGGAAAACTCTTTGCCGAGAGCCTTGCTGTCCTGGCTCTCGGCAAAATATTTTTATTTTTTTAAAAAAAACTCTTTGCCGAGGGTCAGTCTGGCCAGGCTCTCGGCAAAGCCTGTCCTTTGCTGAGTGCAACGGTCATTGCGCTCGGCAAAGCTGGAAAATGGGTATTTTTACAGTTTTGTTGCCCAGCTTTGCCAACTGCAATGACCATTGCACTCGGCAAAGGCAGCCTTTGCCGAGAGTAACCCTCGGCAAAGTGGGAAATTTTGTTTTTTTCTTTTGATTTTCCACTTCATTACACATATAAATCACATTCATTACATATGAATCACATTCATCAAGTATAAACACATATATCACATATACATATCACATTCATCACATATATATCACGTTCACATACACCACGCATATAGCACATTCATCACAATATTTGAACTAAATGAAAGTTAACCATTACAAGTTATCATCGAAACATAATAAGTTTTCATTCTAAAGTTCACAATCTACTAGAGATGACACTTTAAACACACTCATGGCCAACCTTGCCCTGGCCACCCCGGAGAAGCAGTCCCGTCTTGACCCCCGGGCGTGTTCCATCCAGGCGCTTGCGGGTTGTTCGAACCCGCCGATGGAGGCTGCAAAAATTAGATGTCTGTGTCAGACAAGCAAATGCAGAAACAAAACACTGAGAAATCGATACTCACAGGAGTAGCATCCGCGTTCTGAGACGGCGGTGGAGGAGCCATGAGCGTCGCGGGCACCTGCATGCCCTGGGAGGCCATGAACGTGATGAGATCTTACATCTGCTTAGCTTGGGCCTCCAACCGGGCCTCCATCTGGGACCGTATCTGGGCCTCGGCAAGCTTATGCTCCTCCCTTTCTCTTTCCAGGCGGACCTGCGATAATACAAAGGAAATGTTAGAACAATGCAAACATTTAAACATCAATGTATGACGAGTAAAACAAAAATAACCTCGAGCTCGGCGACCCGCGACTGCGAAAGCGACGGGCGTGGGCGTATGGGGACGCTTCCGCTCGTGGTCTGTGCTCGGAGCTGGGACAGAGTGGGAGTGGAGGACGAGTCGATGACGCCGTCGCCAAGCCAATACTGCCCGTGCTTCTTCCCTCCTCCGACCCTCATCATGAGGCTTCCGTCCAGGTCCTCGTTGGCCGGATCAAAGTCGGCCCCATGGACCGCCCTTGCCGCCTCTGTGTAGTCAGTGAGGCGGGTGTGGACGCTGGAGTTGGAGTATGCCTCGGGGGGATCGTCGGGGTTGTAGGAGGTCTCCGGTGCGGTGGCCTTGCCCTTGTGGGACATGGCGTATGCCATGAACGTGCTGCAAGGCTGGCCACCGTGTGACGCCGTCTGCGAGGAAGACAACAAGATGATTAGTAATTAGGCAACATTTGAGCGTTACAATACATAAAGTGTTTCACGTACCCAAGCTTGTGCGTACTCGGCTAGGTTGCGGTTGCCCTGGTGGTGTGGTACACCTGGCATCTGCAGACGCGCCTCCCGGGCCTCGGCGTGCTGGGCGGTCCACTCTTCAGAGAGCCACCGGTCCACGATCATCTCCCAGCACTCGGGAAACGACTGGCACCATTGGGGGACCATCTGCACATCATCAAGTATTTCACATATAAGCGTCAGATAAAATGAGCATAGCTTAATCTCAAAAGGAATCGCTTATCTGAATGTACTGCGCCCGGCTCAGCGTCATGCCTTTCGCCTCGACCTTCGAGACCCTCCGTTCTTCGACCGTGGCGTTGTAGTTGACGATGGCCTGAAGTCTCGCTTTTTGCTGTGTTTGGTAGCCTGAAGTAGCACCTGGGCTTGTCTCATCCTATGCAAAAGTGCTGCACTGCTGCTCCAACCTGGCTCCATAGATACGAAGAAAACTTGCTCTTCTAGTGGAGTGTAGCCAAGCAAACTCGTCACCGTGTAGATGCACTGATCCTGGCCAGCAAGAGCCTGGTGCTGCACTGCTGCTGGTGCGAGCCAGGCTACGACGTACGATGCGCAAGGAACCAATCACGCCCGTACATACAAAATGATGTAATGCTGTCCCCTCCAGTACCACGAGTAGTCAGTCAGCAGTGTGAACTGTGAAGACACAACCATCTCGTTCTCGTAAGCAAGAACACAGGAAAGGGAGGGACGAAGAAAGGGGAAAAGAGAGATGAGCTACCAGAACCCTCCTCCAGGCACGCAATTTCTTCACCCCCATCTTCTCCTCATCTCCTTTCTAGCACTATTATCCATCCGTAACCTAGTATATGATTTTTTTTTGATGAAACAACCTAGTATCTGATTCACAACTGGTCTGATCCCTCTGCTATTTTAAGTCATCACAAGAACAAAATCCAGCAAGTATGGTAGTCAACTGTTGTTCATCTCACTGCAATTTCAGGGCATCCTCGTCAGGCGTACCCTTACCCACCACCACCAGATGTGTACCCTCCTCCCCCTCCGGGCCATGGACATCCACCACCACCACCCCATGGCGTGTACCCACCTCCGCCGCCGCCGCCTCCGGGGCCTTACCCCCCACCTCAGCACCCTCCACTGGGGTACCAGGGCTACTTCAACGACCAGCAGCGCCCTTACTACCCGCCGCCGCATGGAGAGTATCAGCAGCAGCACAGGGATGGGGATGCAACAGACAGGGAGGGGGGAGGGAGAGGGAGGAAGTACCTGAACGGCGGCGGCTCCCCTCCGTGGACGGCGGCGGCTCCCCTCCGTGGACGGCGGCTCAATTTGACCGGGGCGGCGCCGAGCGGCTGGGCGAGGATGGCGGCCGGGCGGCGGCGGCGCGGGGGCGGGGGCACGGCCTGGCGGGGGCGAGAGGCGCGGGTGAGGGGCGCGGGTGCGGGGGCGAGAGGCGCGGTTGTGAGGGGTGAGGGGCGCGGGTGGCGGTTTTTATTCAGATATCCTCTTTGCCGAGAGCTAGATCAGACGGCTCTCGGCAAAGAGTTTTTCTTTTTTTTTGATTTTCTTTGCCGAGAGCCCCAGCCAAGGCTCTCGGCAAAGAGCCTCTTTGCCGAGAGCCCCCAAACCCAGGTTCTCGGCAAAGAAAATAAAAAAAAAATAAAAACTCTTTGTCGAGAGCCACCTGACCTGGCTCTCGGCAAAATATATATAATTTTTAAAAATTTCGTCCGGCGTTCTTTGCCGAGAGCTAGGTCAGGTGGCTCTCGGCAAAGAAAATAAAAAAATAAAAACTCTTTGCCGAGAGCCACCTGACCTAGCTCTCGGCAAAATATATATAATTTTTAAAAATTTCGTCCGGCGTTCTTTGCCGAGAGCCCCCAAGCCCAGGCTCTCGGCAAAGAGCCTCTTTGCCGAGAGCTTTAGGAGGCTCTCGGCAAAATATATATATTTTTTTTGGATTTTTGCTCCCAATTTTTTCCTGCAGCCTTGATATAGTATTAGGTGGCCATGTTTGAAATTTGGTGTATTTTCCATTCTTCTTGCTATATTTCACGTATTTTCTTTATTTTCTTGATTTTTTCCGCAAGACGCACATTTGAAGTGCAGGTGCATGAAATAATGAATCTCAGCGATTTAAAAAATGATATTCATTCTTCCGAGAGTATTTCAACACCATATCTAGGGACAGACGCGAAAACTCGACCATCTCGTGCACGAGACATAACGACCAAGTTGTGTAGGATTTGATTTAAAAATATATAAAATGCGAACGGAGTCGGAAAATCATGAAAATAGACGGAAGGCCTTGACACGATACGTAGAGTTTATGGAAATAATTTGGGAATGTTTGGAGCAAGTTGTGACACAAGATGATTGAAACCCTGAGATCTCCGCATGCGATATCTTGTTATCACATGTGGAGATCTCAGGGTTTCAACCATCTTGCGGCACAACTTGCTTCAAACATTTTCAAAATTTTTTTATAGCTTCTACATGCGATGTCAAGGCCTCCCGTCCATTTTCATGATTTTCCGACTCCGTTCACATTTTATATATTTTTAAATAAAATCTCACGCAACTTGATCGCCATGTCGCGTGCACGAGATGGTCGAGTTTCCGCGTCTGTCCCTAGATACGGCGTCGAAATACCCTCGGAAGAATGAATATAATTTTTTGAACCGCTGAGATTCATTATTTCATGCACCTGCAGTACAAATGTGCGTCTTGCGGAAAAAATCAAGAAAATGAAAAAAATACATGAAATATAGCAAGAGGGATGGAAAATACACCAAATTTCAAATCTTGGCTTCTAGTACTGTAGCAAGGCTGCACAAAAAATTTGGGACCAAAAATCCAAAAAAAAATTTACCGAGAGCCTAACAGCAGGCTCTCGGCAAAGATGACGGCGTAAGGGTGCCGTTTGTGGGGTTAAGGCTTTGCCGAGATTTTTTGTTTACCGAGAGTCGAGCTCTCGGCAAAGTTTGGCTTTGCCGAGAGCCAATCTTTGCCGAGAGTCGAGCTCTCGGCAAAGCTTGTCTTTGCCGAGAGCCAATCTTTGCCGAGCGCAAGCTCTCGGCAAAGGATTTTTACCGAGCGCCCGATATTTGGCGCTCGACAAAGCATATGACACTCGGCAAAGATACTGTTTCTGGTAGTGCTTGTTCCATGTTTCCCCAAATCCCTAACCCTAACTAGATCTGCCACTGCAGCGAGGTACTTGCATGTCATGAGCCCTCCCTCAAACCTCCCCTTTCTTCATGTGTGGATGTGATGACCTCTCCGTTTTTTTCATCTGGATTTGAGGTATTTGAGGTATTTGTGGTGGTGTGAATGACAGCCCCCTCCAACCATGACCCGCTGTGCTTCTTGTCCAGCCATGAGCAGCTCTGCTTCTCGTCCAAGCATAGCTGGCCAACGAACCCCACCTGCTGCCTGGTTTGCAGAAGAACACATGTGAACTGCACTCAAACATTTGTGGGACAGTTGCTGCTTGTCTTTGCTATTACAGTTTGTTACCGTTTGGGTTATGAATGCACATGGGTAGGTTGCAGTATCCAAATGTTGTATGCTAATGGATTGCTCTTAATAGGAATCACAGTAAGTAACTCTAAACGTGTATTAAATACACAGGCCTTTATGTACAAGTGGTTAATAAGGTTTGGACTAGGCCATATGTTCTTACTGGTATAATTTTCTTGTCAAAAGTAGATTATTGATTTTGAGTTTACCTGCAGAACATTTTTATGCTGTCCAAAAATATGGAAAATCCTTTTGAGTTCTAAAAACTGGGAGTAACAAGTGTACATGCCTATGATCAAGAGTTACATTTAAGTTTGTGGTGGCTGTTTCTTACAATATGTCCTTATATTAGTTGTACTGCTTGTGAATTAGTTAATGCCGTGTTTTCAATTTTTAAGTTTTTAGCTTGTGTGATTTGCTTATGTGCTGATGAGTGGAGAAACCATTATTTAGTTGCTTTTCTCATCTTAGCTGTTGCTTCTAAGCTAAAAGTATATATGATGCAATATGGCTGTTGTCAATTCCCATTTGATTTCTGAAAAATAGGTGTAGCAAATGTAGATTCCTATTTATGATGAATTCATAATCCCAGTGTGATATCTCTATTGATTCATGTGTGAAGATTAGTGCATACCATTTTTCCATCTCCAGTGACACGAAAAGTTGTGTTCTTGATGATATAAGATGTTTTTTATATAAATTGGATATCGAGTTTTAGGTATTTTTCCATCTCCTACTGCTGGTTTCGTGGAAGAGAAAAGAACAGAGAGAAGGACTGTCTAAAGGATGTCTATTTTGCTGCTGGTTTGTCATTGTTCAGTCAAGGTCTTGTGGAATTTATTAAAAAATTATGCCAACTCTTATACATACGATTCAAGTTCTGTTAATCCATTCAATTGGTTCTCAATTATTATTAGTAGAAGTGGCACTGCAGAGAAAGGATTGTCTAAAGGATGTCTAACTCTACTGCAAACCTTGCTTTGTATGCTTGTAGAGTTGGGTTACATATATGAAAATCCCAGGGTCAGCTCTAGCATAGCTTTTATGGCTGCTTGGCTGCTTTTTATCTGATTCCCAAATTTCCCATTCTATTATTATGCAAACATTTTCTTTGTGTCCATGAGGACTGTGCAAGCTGCAAGCAATTTTTATATGGCATGATAGGCAGGCCAATCCAGTAGCTTGCTACCACTGTAGTGATCAATTTACTGGCGCACTATTATACCTCAACTTTGATATTATGGTTAGTGAATTATTGTGTAAATCACACCTCAACTTTATGGTTAGTGACTTATTGTGTGAGACTGAATGTTGCTAGCTGTAGAACTCAACTTTGGATCATATATAGGCGAAGTAGATTCAACTCTACATCTTTTAAGCTATTTTCTCTAATATCAAGTTTCATGTTGTATTCTTGATGGATGTAAAATTTTATTTTTCAGGTGGGAGGTAATAGATAGAGGTAGCCTGATGCATGCAGCAAGCGGTTGGATCGAAGTGCTCATGGTCAGTGAATTGTTTAGCTAGAGATAAAAACTCTTGTAGGGACTTTCTAGTGATGAAACAATTTGTAAAGAGTGCCAGCAAACCATATGAGATGTATGCTGTGCAACCAAACATCTTGAGCTATGTGTAATTGTGTAGTTCTAGCATGTTGGCCAAAACTGATGGTTATGTAAAATGGCACAAGGCATGTGTTATGGTTATAATATAATTGTGAGCTATATATTCATTTTATGTCTCGTGAGTGTGTATTGTCTAATATGGTTAACATTGACTGTATGATTAATGCATGAACGAATGATATTATATGGTTATTTTTTCTATATGGATAGAATTAGACAGTCAGTCGCTATAAATATATATAGGCAAACCATTGGTCGGTATAAGTTTACAATAGGCGTCAAACTATGTGTCGGTATATCTACATAGTATCGTCTAATGGTCGGTCGGTATAGGTAGGTCGGACGGTATAAGTTTATAGCGACGCCACTATCAGCGACACATGGAGTCGGTCGGTCTATACCGAGCGACCGTAGGTCGCTATAATGACTTATACCAACCCTCCGTAGGACGCTATAGATGGGTTGTGGTATAGTGTTAGTCAGCGATTTCCCTAGGAATCGTGTATCGACATGTAGAAATAAATACATGACTTCCTCCCTGTGAAGTTCGAACCAAGCTCCACAGCTCCCTAATGGCATGCCGGAACTTGAAAAACAGTGGGAGGTTGTGATCTCAAAATCTGTTGTGGAGTTGGCTCCCTAAGTTAAGTGCATCCCATTAAAAGTATATATATATATATATATTAAAAAAGTTCCATGTAGAGTTCAGATATTTAGCTTCTCTTTCTAGATCTAGATATGACGTTCTAACCATTTATAGTGGTTTAGAGAGTGAGAGAGAGACAGACACGAGAAAAAGAGAGGTTCTTCAGATATAAATGACGTTCTAGCCATTTATATTGGTCAGACTTCTTTATCGTGGGATTGTTTTCCTGTCGAGCTGTCGCTCCAGTTAACTTAAGATAGGTTCTTCCTATTAAAAATTGTCTTCCCGGCCAGATCTTTGTGCGGATTGTGTTGGTATGAAATCGGGAAATCGATTTCTCTAGATCGTGCCTGAATTGGTGCGCGGATTAGAGAATTTTGCTGCCGCTGCTGCTGCGGATTACGTACATCTTCCATCAAGTGTTTGTGAGCCTGCTCTTGTTATCTCCCCTGGACACTTGCTGATTTATTGCTTGTATGATCAGTTCTCCGTGTTAACTGTGATCTACTATCGTTGCTTCGCTGCTATTGCCTTGTGACGTTAGAAGATACAGTATATAAATTAATTTTTGTTGCCGGGTTGATTGTTGGTTTTCCCTCAAGAAATATTTTTAATCTGTGCTGTCGTGATACTCATTGGGGGAGTGAAGATCGTTATTTTGGTTGTATAAAACTCAGCTTGTCTGCGTCTCGAGGGCTAGTTGACAAATACACAGATTAAACTGACAGAAAAATACATATTTTTTCTATGAGTTAACATAAATTGATAGAAAAATACATATTTTTTCTGTGTGTTTATTTCTTTTTTTCTGTGTGGATATCCACACAGAAAAATTATTTTTAATCTGGGCGAACATAATTTTTCTGTGCGTGTAAGACCGACAGAAAAATTATTTCTGACGACGAACCGACAGTGTTAGAAAATATTTTTTCTGTGGGTATTTGCATTTTTCTGTGGGTTTTTGCACACACAGTTTCCAGTAGTGAAATTACAGCTGCAAGATTAATCTATTGGTCGCTATAGTTGCTACTCCGAATTGATCCAACAACACTATAATAATTCAGATCTATTTCTTGGCGTTTGTATGAAAATCAAGGTTTCGTTATTTGATTAATCATGTAAAATCGTATTAGTGTTTATTTGTTCTGTGGGCTACTATCTTAAGCTTGACTAACTATAGATAAAAGAACATATCAATATTTATTATGATATCCCCGGCTGAGGCTGCAATTATTATTTCTTGTTCTGTGCTTTTTTTTTGCTTTCCTCGTCTAATAAAAATTACGGCAAGTCTCTTGCTGTCCTTTCAAAAAATATTTATTATGATATCAAATAAGTATTATTAGATTAGTCAAGGGATATATTTATGTATATATATCTATTTGGTGTCATAAATGTTCATATTTTTATCAAGATCTTGGTAAAACTTTAGATACATTAACAAAGAGTAAATCTATATATAATTGTGGATTATTATGTGGATGTGGAGGTAGTACGTACGTTGGAATGCCATCATGCATATGCTTGCAGTTTGGAATGAGTATGGTCTTACTGGCAACAAGTGCATATATAGAAAGCAGTTGAAAGCTGGCAGCGAATAAACAATCTACACTATCATGCATTGCAATAGAAATGGCGTGATAAACGTCATGCATGGATGTACTGATGACGTACACCACACCAAAGCTAAGTCAGCCCCCGGCCGGCCCTACCTAGCGTACTGATGCATGCACCTTGCAATATGGAGATCAGAATAAATCCCTCACCTCACTTATGGGTGGATTATTTGGGCTATCCCCTCCCAAGAGAGTTTGACAAGGAGGACTTTGACATGTAAAGGATTTATTAGTCCCCACAATAGTCCCCACAATCCCATTTAGGGCCTGTTTGGTTCGCCCTGTTAAACTTTAACAGGTGTTGACCATGGAGTTGAGCATATAGTGTTCGGATACTAATAATGGAATAATTAGACTTAACAGATTCATCTCGTAAATTAATCTCAATCTATGCAATTAGTTTCGTAATTAGTCTATATTTAATACCATACATGTGTCAAACATTCGATATGACCAAGGGGAACCGAACACCGCCTTAATCTTCTTAGAAGTCCCCTTCCAGTCTCCACCAAAGCTAACAAGGCTCTAAGTAGTAAAAGTGCTACCAACTAGTGATGACTTCCTTTTCGAACCAATCCTAGCGACAACTCAACTGCCATTGCATGACTATCATCGCCGGCCTCAGCAAGAGGGATTATTCATACTCTTCTGTTCCTAGATATCTGTCGTTTTCGCTTTTCGAGAAACAACTTTAACTAAATATATATTAAAAAATATTAATATTTATGGTACATAATTAGTATCATTGGAAAGATTTTTGAATCTAGTTTTTAATAAATTTATTTAGAGATACAAATGTTGCACGCATTTTTCTACAAATAAAGTTAAACTTGTGGCACACACACCAATGACGATAGATATTTAGGGACGGAGAGAGTATACGGTAAGGGCTTATATTTTAGAAGATCCATTGGGATCCCCCAACGCTTCATGATTACATAGAGTTTGAACGGGTCATGGGACCTTGAGGAAAGAGCTGAAGGAGATTGACAGATCTAAGACATAAAACTATAAGATAAGTGTGGACTCATGTGACGGTTTGATGCAGGTGTTCGTCTAAACAGCCTAAACGGCCGATTAAACGGCCGCTAAATGGTAAACGGTGATAAACTGTTTTGTTTAGGGGGCAAACGGAAAATTAAACGGTTGACCATTTAAAAGGTCAAAAACGGAGAAAAACGGTCTAAATGGCCTAAACGGAACGGGGATAAACAGTATTAAACGAGCTAAACAGCTGTTTAAACGGGTGTTTAGGCGAACACAAGGTAAATCTAGGTAAGTTTTACATGTATAAATTTGTATACTTAAGTTTATTATATTTATAAATATGTACACTTGATTTGTTACATGCATAAATATGTACATTTGATTCTTTTCACATGCATAAATATATATATACATACTAAAATAATTGATTTTTACTTGGATTAATATTTATAAATGCTAGAATAATTGATTTTACATAAAAAAATATGCATATTTGGGTAATATTATGTAAAACCGTTTAGACCGTTTTAATCCGTTTAAACACTGTCTAAACCGTTTAAACGATAAGCAGAGGGTGACCGACTGTTTAGCGTTTAGCGTTTAGGATAACATTGGTTTGATGTAGTGATACTCTGTCAGTAGCTTGGTGCTGATATGTGAAATGTTAATTGTTGATATTTGATTGTCAGGTTGAATAATTATGTAGTCAGTCTGCAGTAGTGATGATGTCGAATTACTTTACTGATTTAATTATTGTCCTGCATGCGATAGAACCATGACTGGCCATGTGATCAAATAAAAATGCGACATGTGGACGAACCAGTGTATAACACGAATAGCCAGGGCACGACACGTGGGCTATTAAAAATCCAACACGTGGAAGGAAGTCGTCAAGTCATGTGGCCGAATACAAATACGAAACATGGACAGACAACAGCACCGTGACGCGTGGTCGAATAAGAAACGGCCAACCAATAAAAATACGACACATGGTCCAATAAAGAAGTGACATATAACCCAACTGCAACACGACACGTGTGCCAATAGAAAATTAACATGTGAAACAATAGGGCCCGACACGTGATCCAGTAAGAATATGAAACGTGCAAGAATCAGAGATGGCCATGTTGTGCAATAAGAATGTGACACGTACCCAAACCATCTCCAATACAACCGGCTATAGTATATACACGTGGAAAACATCTCCAACGGAAACACCCACCAGCGTGGTAGCCCCTTGCCATGCATACCAAAATAATTCTATGACACTCTATTTTTCGTTACAGATCAAGCCACTTCTATGACGAGTTGCTTAGATTCGTCATGGAAGTTCAAGTATGACGCAACTTTTTTGACGAACCGTTTTTTTGTCATAAATTTGTGATAAAATTGGAATAATAACAAATTTAGCTTTTTCAGTGACGAAAGCTGTTCGTCGTGAAAGTGCAGATTCCCCAGTAGAGAGACGAAGAAAACACAACAAAGGGCACAAGCCATAGAGGCATAGACTTAATTATTATTAGATCTACTAGCTAGCTGGAGGGGATTGCGACCCCTCCCGTCGTCACCAGCAAGCCGTCGGTGGCCGAATAGGGAGGCGCTCGACAGGATCTGGCGAGGGGAAAGGGTGGAGTCGCTTCAGCGTTGTTTTGTTAGAATTTAAATGGATATTCCCCTAAATTTATATGAAGAAATTCTAATAAATCTCAAAGGCCCAATACATGTGTTCCCTAATGGGCTTTAATGTTTAAGTCCAAAAATAGAGGTGGGAGGTACAACATCAATTAGTACCATATTGCTAGTTGATGTGGAGGTAGGGGGTTTTCCTCCATATATATATATGTACCTATCCTCCTGGGAAAAGACACACCAAAAACTACAATTGGGAGTTTCAGTTAGAATATCCCTAAGGTAGTAAATTAGTATTTTCCTCTTCTTGCTACCGCGCTGCCGCCGTAGTTTCTCCATCCCGATCGTCTGTGTGCACCGGCGTTTGGGAGAGCACGTCTCCGGAACCATCGTCTTTGCGATCCTGCACCGGGAGAAGGCGAATAAGGTTTTTGGGAAGCGCTCTTCGCGCGACTGCTCATAAATTCTCCACGACGGTTCGTCTTCTGAAGGCTGCATCGACGCGCTATCTACATCTTCATCACCATCTACTACATCTACAGTCATCAGGTTCTATTCTCGTGATCTAATCTTGTCTTTCATAATGTTTCATCTATGCTATGCTTACAATCATAATCATGTTTATGCTTATACTATGCATCATGCTGATCTGTCATGCTATACATGCTTAATCTAATTCAACAATATGTCATGACTTATATTCTAGTTTTAATCATGACTATATTCTGGTTTTAATCTGGGAATTAATCTGGAAATTGCCTAATTCTTTAACAATCCAAAAACCTTATTTAAGGTCGTTTCTAGAATTATCTATGGCTAGTTTTGTTGACGCGCTGAGGCTGGAAAAATTTTCTGGTACGCATATTAAGAGGTGGTCTGTTAAGGTCACAGATTGGCTTACTGCCATGAAAGTTTTCTGGGTCAAAGATGGCATGCCTGAGGGAAACATCTCTGATGAAGATTAGAGAAAATTCCAGGAAGCTAATGATATCTTTGTGGGAGCTGTGCGTAATGTGCTTTCAGATTATCTATTTAATTCTATGATGCACTTAAGAGACGTAAAGGCTCTATGGGATCATCTGAATGCTACTTATGGTGCTTCAGATGCAGGCAAAGAACTGTATACCATGGAGAGCTTTAATGACTACAAGATGGTTGCTAACAAATCAGTAGTCGAGCAAGCTCATGAGATTCAGTGCCTGGCTAAGAAACTTGAACTCCTTAAATGTGTCTTACCCGATGAGTTTGTGGCTGGGAGCATTATTGCTAAATTGCCTTCTTCATGGAGGAATTTCGCCACAAGTCTCAAACACAAGAGACTGAAAATATCAGTTGAAAACCTGATAGCATCTCTTGATGTCGGAGGAAAAAGCTCGGGTTAAAGATAACATTGAGAAGGGGAACGAGGAAAAATCTAGCGCCCATTTTGTCCAGAGAAACCATGGCAAGAACAAGGGAAAGCCTAAGCAAACCTGTTTTTAATGCCAAACAAAATACTGCCTTCAAGAAGAAGAAGAAAGACAAAGTAGAGCTACCTTGCTTCGCATGTGGAGAGCTTGGTCATTTTGCTAAAGATTGTCCAGAGCGAGTGGACAAGAAAGAGAAAAAGAAGGTCAGCCTCGTGACTGCAAGCACTACTGATGAAGGGTATGGTAATTTTACTGTACTATCAGTGTTTCAATCTCCAAGTTGGTGGATTGATATAGGTGCTAATATTCACGTGTGTGCTGATATCTCTTTGTTTTCTTCTTATCAAGGGCTGCAAGGTTCCTCCGTCCTGATGGGGAATGGGTCACATGCTTCTGTTCGTGGTGTTGGCACGTTAGATCTGAAGTTTACTTCGGGAAAGATCGTGCAGCTGAAGAACATACAACATGTCCCTACTATTCGCAAGAACCTTGTTAGTGTCTCCTTTCTATTGAGAGATGGGTTTAAGGTAGTGTTAGAGTCTAATAAAGTAGTCATGTCTAAGCATGAACAATTTATTGTAAAGGCTATGATTACAGAGGCTTGTTCTGCCTATCTTTGGCAGATTTTTGTAATAAGTCAGTGAATCATATTTGTGGCACAATTAATGATAATTCGAGTGTTTAGCATTCTCGCTTATGTCATGTTAACTTTGGATTGATGTCACGTTTTTCTAGCCTGAATTTAATTCCAGATCTCACTATTGCCAAAGGTTCTAAGTGCCATAGTTGTGTGCAATCTAAGCAACCTCGAAAGCCTCATAGGGCAGCGGAGGAGAGAAACTTGGCACCTCTAGAACTCATACATTCTGATCTTTGCGAGATGAATGGTGTGTTGACAAAAAGGTGAAAAGAGATATTTCATGACTTTAATTGATGATACAACTAGATTTTGCTATGTTTACTTGCTTAAAACTAAAGATGAATCGCTAGACTACTTTAAAATCTATAAGGCTGAAGTTGAAAATCAACTAGAGAGAAAAATTAAACATCTAAGGTCAGATCGTGGTGGTGAATATTTTCCTATATTATTTGATGAGTTCTGTGTGGAACATGGTATTATTCATGAGAGGACAACTCCCTATTCGCCCGAATCAAACGGGATTGCCGAGAGAAAAAAACTGCACGCTGACTAACTTGGTGAACGCCATGTTAGACACTGCTGGTCTATCTAAGGCATGGTGGGGGAAGCTCTATTGACTGCGAGTCATGTCCTGAATAGAATTCCAAACAGAAATAAAGAGATAACTCCATATGAGAATTGGATTGGAAGGAAACCATCACTTTCATACTTGCGCACGTGAGGATGTTTGGCGAAAGTCAATGTTCCAATTTCTAAGAAGCGTAAGCTTGGACCGAAGACTGTGGATTGTGTCTTTCTAGGATATGCTCACCATAGCATTGCCTATAGCTTTTTAGTAGTAAAATCTGAAGTTCTTGATATGTATGTGGATACAATTTTTTCTAAGAAGCGTAAGCTTGGACCGAAGACTGTGGATTGTGTCTTTCTAGGATATGCTCACCATAGCATTGCCTATAGCTTTTTAGTAGTAAAATCTGAAGTTCTTGATATGTATGTGGATACAATTTTTGAATCTCGTGATGCTACATTTTTTGAAAATATATTCCCTATGAAAGATATGTGTAGCAATGCTAGATTTTTCTCTGAGATAGCTCCTGATTTTACGGTATCTATTGAGTCTTCTATTGAGTCATTTGAGCAACCACCTGAAGAAGTCCTTGAGGAGAATGACAATGAAGTTCCTGCGAGGAACAAGAGACGAAGGATTGCAAAATCCTTTGGTGATGATTTCATTGTGTATCTTGTGGATGATATTCCTATTTCTATTACAGAGGCATACGCATATTCAGATGCAGATGATTGGAAAGAAGTTGTTTGTAGTGAGATGGACTCAATTCTTTCTAATAGAACTTGGGAGTTATCTGAGCTACCTTTTGGTTGTAAACCAATTGGATGTAAGTGGGTGTTCAAGAAGAAGCTTAAGCCTGATGGTACTATTGACAAGTACAAGGCTCGGCTTGTGGCTAAGGGTTATACCCAGAAGGAAGGTGAGGATTTCTTTGATACTTATTCACCTGTTGCTAAAATGACCACTATTCGAGTGCTACTTTCTCTGGCTGCCTCGTATGGTCTTCTCGTTCATCAAATGGACGTGAAGACAACTTTCCTTAATGGAGAGTTGGATGAGGAGATTTATATGGATCAGCCAGATGGATTTATAGTAAAAGGTGAAGAGCAGAAGGTGTGTAAATTACTGAAGTCTTTGTATGGTTTGAAACAAGCACCTAAACAATGGCATGAGAAGTTTGACACTACTTTAACTGGTGCGGGCTTTGCTGTTAATGAAGCTGATAGGTGTGTGTATTATCGACATGGTGGGGGCCAATCTGTTATATTATGTTTATATGTTGATGATATTCTAATCTTTGGAACAAACATTGATATTATTAATGAGGTCAAGTTTTTTTTGTCAAAGAGTTTTGACATGAAAGATCTAGGAGAAGCTGATGTAATTCTAAACATTAAGCTGATTAAGGAAGATAGTGGGATTACCTTGTCACAATCTCACTATGTTGAGAAGGTCTTGAGCCATTTTGGCTTTATGGATAGCAAGCCTACTCCAACACCTTATGATCCTAGTGTGACATTGAGAAAGAATAAGAAGATTGCTAGAGATCAATTAAGATATTCTCAGATAATTGGTTCACTCATGTATCTAGCTAGCACAACCAGACCAGATATCTCTTTTGCTGTGAGCAAGTTGAGTAGGTACATGTCCAACCCGGGTGATGATCATTGGCATGCACTTAAAAGGGTCTTGCGTTATCTCAAAGGTACAATGAGTTTTGAGATACACTATTCTGGGCACCCAGCTGTGCTGGAGAGATATAGTGATACGAACTGGATTTCTGATATTGATCAAATCTATGCTACTAGTGGGTATGTATTTACTCTTGGAGGTGGCGTAGTGTCATGGAGGTCTAGTAAACAGACTATTTTGACTAAATCTACCATGGAAGCAGAACTTACTGCTTTGGATGCAGCTTCTGCAGAGGCAGAGTTGCTGCGTGAGCTCTTGTCTGACTTACTGGTGGTTGAGAAACCAATACCGGCTATCCTTGTGAACTGTGATAACCAAACAGTGATCACTAAAGTGAATAGTGCTAAGGATAATGCGAAGTCAACAAGACACGTTAAAAGACGTTTGAAGTCTGTCAGGAAGTTGAGAAACTCCGGAGTAATTACTGTGGCTTATATGCAAACAGACAAGAACCTGGCAGATCCTTTTACCAAAGGACTATCACGAAATGTGATAGAAATAGCATCAAGAGAGATGGGTTTGAGACCCATATGAGTTTACAGTAGTAGTAACCCAACCTTTTTGATCGGAGATCCCGTGACTTAGGATCTGGGAAGAACAAACTATTGGTAAACTGAGGAGAGTATAATTATAACCCTCTCTATGTGAAGATGCAATACTCTCAAAGCGTTGAGGCACTGTATGGTAGGTTGGCTAATGCCTTAACATGTTCTATTGGCTTTAACAAGCGAAGATGCTGTCCTACAGAGCATTCTTGAAAGAATATACCTATATGAGTCTGACTGTAAAACGTCGCAGTCTATGAGATTTGGGTGATCTCTAGTAAGCTCATGAAGAGACCAAGGAGTATGACGTATATGCTCCACCCACGGGGAAGGCTACTGGCAGCCAAGTACTAGTTTGACTTTGAGTGAAACTCGTTTGCACAAAACTTGCAATTCAAGGCGTAGTCCATTGTTCAAGTTGTGAATGAGTGTAACTTGAAGCTCTAGGCAGATGTTCAACTTAACAGTCTCTGCTGAAACACTAGTATATAAACAGTAGTGAGAGAGAAGGAAAATGTCTATACTGGGCAATTGAGATCTGGTGGGGGATTGTTAGAATTTAAATAGATATTCCCCTAAATTCATATGAAGAAATTCTAATAAATCTCAAAGGCCCAATACATGTGTTCCCTAATGGGCTTTAATGTTTAAGTCCAAAAATAGAGGTGGGAGGTACAACATCAATTAGTACCATATTGCTAGTTGATGTAGAGGTAGGGGGTTTTCCTCCATATATATATATGTACCTATCCTCCTGGGAAAAGACACACCAAAAACTACAATTGGGAGTTTCAGTTAGAATATCCCTAAGGTAGTAAATTAGTATTTTCCTCTTCTTGCTACCGCGCTGCCGCCGTAGTTTCTCCATCCCGATCGTCTGTGTGCACCGGCGTTTGGGAGAGCACGTCTCCGGAACCATCGTCTTTGCGATCCTGCACCGGGAGAAGGCGAATAAGGTTTTTGGGAAGCGCTCTTCGCGCGACTGCTCATAAATTCTCCACGACGGTTCGTCTTCTGAAGGCTGCATCGACGCGCTATCTACATCTTCATCACCATCTACTACATCTACAGTCATCAGGTTCTATTCTCGTGATCTAATCTTGTCTTTCATAATGTTTCATCTATGCTATGCTTACAATCATAATCATGTTTATGCTTATACTATGCATCATGCTGATCTGTCATGCTATACATGCTTAATCTAATTCAACAATATGTCATGACTTATATTCTAGTTTTAATCATGACTATATTCTGGTTTTAATCTGGGAATTAATCTGGAAATTGCCTAATTCTTTAACATGTTTGACCTTCCGGGCTTATGGTTTGTGTTTGTGATTATCGGTTTGCAGTCTTGCAGAGCTGAGAGTAAGCTCAAGATATTTGCTGCTAGATGGCTGGTGCAACCGTCATTGTTTGGGCTGTTTTGATGTTAAACACTCTTCAACATTGGTATTTGCTGATGTTGATTGCTGGCCGAGGGAAAAGGGGAAAGATGGTATTTGCTGAAGCTGCTGTTTGCTTCACGCTTCAACGTAGGCGTGCCGCAGTCCTCCGTGTTGTTTTGCAATTAAATTGAGCGCCGCAGTTCGCCAAAATGCGTGGTGCGACACCCAGCTGTTTATCGTGGAAGCTGCGGAAGCAGACCAAACGGAGCCTTAGTCCCCACAATCCCTTATAATTTTCTTATAAGTTTAGCTTCAATCTCCACCAAACCTAACAAGACAATACTCCTTCTGTCCTATAACATGGTACATTAAAAAAAATTTAAGACAAGTTATGGGAATCCTCAAATGATGCATGTACCCATTGATTAATACCAATTAAGGTGTTTCTCCTCAAATTATGGTTTTCTTTTTAATAAACTTTGCCAAATCTAGGCATTGAAACCTCTAAATATATTATATTTCAGTACAAATTTTAAAAGTCACAATCCACTATATTCAGGACCATGGGAGTACTATGATCCAAAGTCTAACCTACTAGTGACAACTTCCTTTTTGAATCAATCCCAGCGGGCAGCAACACCTCTAAAGTATAGATGTCAACAGGTCTGGGTGGAGCATCCACCGACCCGCACCCAAACCCGATTCGTGTGAAAATCCGCCCCCGCCCCCGAACCCGATGGGGACCTGAAACCCAACGGGGAACTCGAGACCCGAGTTCATCAACATGCCAGACACCCAAAGTCCGCAGCGTGTGCTGGCATCATCGCGTCTGCGGACGAGATGATGAGGACCCAATGTTCGCTCGCCAGTGGAGTACTCGGCATCCGAAAAGCCGTGTCTGTGGCGGACCGACGGAGCGGAGGGGCGCGGCCGCGCGACGGACTGATGGATCGGTGGAGCAGAGGGCCGGGTGTGGCGGATCGATGACCAGTGGAGCGGAGGGCCACACGGGCGTGGCGGACCGGCGATGGAGCGGTGCGTCGGTGCGGTGCTATGCGCGGTGGGTGGTGCAGTGCACCCGTGTGGCACTTTGGGTGCGGTTGCGGCAGGATGTTGGCCAACCGGGAAGAGGAGAGGGGAGCGGGTTCCCGACAGGCACCTGTGGGGGAGAATGAAAACCCAACCCCGACCCACCCTGTTTCAGGTTCCCGAACCAGAAAACCTGCGGGGCGAGAAGTAGACCCGCCCCTGCCCCGCTGGGTCTAAAACCCACGGGTTTCGGGGTTCAGCCCGCTCTGTTGCCATCTATACTCTAATATAAATGCACTAGCGCCAAGTACTAACTGATGAATTATTAGAGGGACAACTATCAAATTTTTTTTCATCAAATAAATGGTGGAATCTTGTGTATACAAGAGGAGTTCACCAAACATAGGAGGTGTCTGGCGCCCCTCAGCCCCTCACTCCCTCCGCCTCTGTTCTCATAGCAGATTTTTTATAGCTCACAGCCGAACTTGTTTGTTGTGTTCCTCTAGCGCGTTCCTTTATATATATGTACACATCTTGGTAAAGGAGGACTCCAGAAACAACTCCAGTATGTTGGCAACAAACGTTTCCGTGAAGTATGAATGCATACTCAGCATACTAGCAGGCTAGACAGGGCCGAGGAAGAGACACACAGATAGGCCCTTAGTAGCATCTAGCTAGCGAGGCCCGGCCAGCCGGCCAGGGTCGACCAAGAGATCGACCCGGTCATGGCGTCGGCTTCCATCACGTTCGTGCTGAACCGGCTCGGGGAGCTGGCGGTGCAGGAGGCGGCGCTCCTCCGCGGCGTCGACGACGACATCCGCCTGCTCCGGGACAAGCTGGAGTGGCTGCAGACGTTCATCCAGCACGCCGACCAGGAGCGCCGCACGGGGGCCAACAACTACATCGGGCTCTGGGTGCGGCAGACGCGCGACGTCGCGTACGAGGTGGAGGACGTGCTCGACGAGTTCCTGCGCAAGGTCGACCTCGAGCGGCTCCCCCTCCCCGACTGGAAGAAGTGGCTCAGGCTGGTCACCACCTGCACCGCGCAGGTCTCCGTCCGCCACGTCCTCCGGGACAGGATGGACAGCATCAAGAACAGGCTCAAGGAGATCTCCGACAACGTCGACAAGTACAAGATCGAGCAGCTATACTCGTCAGCATCGTTCACGCAGAACATGACCAACTCCGGTGCCGCTGCCGCATGGTATTTTGCTTGCAAACTCATCATGCTGTATTCTGTTTTCAGTTTCTGCAGCACTTGCCTAATATTTCCGTACTTAAAACTAATTTTTTATTACTAAACTAGCAAACGTGCCCGAACTTTACAACAAACCCCGATATGTATAGAAATCAGACTCTATATCATCGTTAAACGTGAATTGTTTTAACTCGTATAAGCACATGTGATAAGTCCAGGTCACAAAAAAGATGCGAAGAGCGTGACCTAATACGTCTTGGAATCGGACTCCGTATCATTGCTAGATGTGAGATGTTCTAACTCGTGTTAGCGCGAGTCATGAGTCGGGGTCATAAATGAGATACTTAGGATGCGACCCAATACGTATTGGGATCTGACTCTGTATTCATCATCGCTACACAGGTTGTCCTAACTCGTTAGTATGGGTATGAGTCCGGGTCACGTACGAGACACGGAGGGTGTAAGTGTAATTTGGGAAGTAAAAAAGGGATGGGGGGTGGGGGTGATAAAAAAAGTGTCGAGAGAAGAAATTTTATCTCTTTGAAGTTTAATATATGATGAAGTTATAGATAAAAACAAGCTAGTCCAGCGTAAATGGTCTCTGTTAATAAATTATTTGAGACTATCTACAAAATTAGCTATTTATAGGGGCAACATTTAGACCTTGTTTGGATGTTGTAGTATTAAGAAACTATATATAGTATCAGAAACTATAGTTTTAGAATAATTAATGTGCAAAACCGTGGTTTAGAAAAAAGAGGTCTAGAGTGGAGTTTCTAGAACTCCAAAAAGACTACAGTTTCAGTAATACCATGGTATTCAAAACCATAAAATTTGTTGCACCCAAACATTTCATGGCACTATAAAACCAAAGGATTTCCCTTAAAAAAACCAAAGTATTTCACAAAACCATGGTATCTTTCTAAAACTCCAAAATATCTTTTTTTAGCAACAACTCCAAAATATCTTTGTTCACCTTGATTAATGATTTTATATATAACTGCAAACAGTCAAAAGTAACAATTTCTTTTTCTAAATCCTAATACTATGATTTTGGTATAGGGAGTGTCTCTATTTGAGATTGTTTAAAAACTTCAGAAAATTGAATATCAAAATTTGATAATTTTAAAACAAATACTTGGGGCTCGAAACCATTTAAAATTTAAAACTTGTTGTCTACAAAGTTGTAGTTTGCATTGTCCACTACAAGTTTTGTATATACTATGTCAACATAAGAGGTCATTAGAGAATTCTAAATTTGTAATTTCAAAATCTAATAAAAAAATGAACATTTGGGATTCTAAATGATAACAAATAGAAAACTTGTTGGTTACAAATTTGTAGATCACATTAAGAACTAACTACTTTGGTACAGGTCTTGTCAACATCCGAGGTTGTTTGAAAATTCTAAATTTTAAATTTTAAAATAAAATTTTGGGACCCTATTTGTTTTAAGTAAAAATGTAGTCAACTACAAAATTGAAGATCATATTGAGCTCTGTAGTTTTAGTATAAAGTATACCATGATCCAATTTCATAAGAAAAAATTATGATTTTTTAGACAATTATTTCTAGAGGCGTGTCTTTGAAGAGTGATGCATTATTGATTTTTAGATGCAGCAATATTAGAAAGTGTCTCTGAAAATAGCTAAAATTATCTTAGGACGGCTGTTTCTAAGTCTAGATCCCATATCCTCGTTTGACCGTGAATGTGGTTATTGGGCAAGTTGACAACCAATAATGCAATATGGATCTGGATATGCTGCAGCAATTTTGAGTTGGTCCTATTGCTTCCACCTAATCCGACAAGCCCAGGTCACCCTATTTATTTGACACCGTCTTTTCTTATGTACTCCCCCCGTCCCAGAAAGAAAGACATCATGGGAGACGTGTGGGTTAAACTTTCTCAACTTTAACTAAATGTATAGAAAATTATGCAACATAAATATCTCCAAATAAGTTTATAAGGAAAGTATATTCAACGATCTATATAATGATACTAATTATATATTATAAATATTAATATTCTTTTATATATAATTGGTCAAAGTTAAAAAATGTTGACTTCTCGGAAAGCGAGAACTTTCTATTTTAGAACAGAGAGAGTACTACCTACACATGAAACCCACCTTTCCAACATATAACCACCCCTAGAGGCGCTTGCCGATGTTCCACAAACAAAATTAAATATAACCATCTCTAAAAAAACCAATTTTGTAGTAGTGATGATAAATATATAACTTGGTAAAACACCTAAAAGTTTCATGATTATACCTACTAGTAGAATTTTATAGTGAAATGATAATATATGCAATGCTTAGGTTCTTCAAGTTGAAGTTAAGGTATAACAAGTGTCAATTTGCATGCTTGTGTTGATATATTTGGATAAAACTTTATAATTTTTTTTAAGTCTCAACAAAACTTTGAAGTTGACAAGCTTTTAATTTCAGTGAAATTTGATACCAAAAGATTTTGGCAAAAATACTGCATAGAAAATGTTAAAAGTGCACTGCTATATGAAACAACTGATAATAAGATGGCAAAGAAGATATAAGGCCGCAAGTTTGACACTTACCAAATGCACATGTTTGGATTTTCTGATGAAAAAAATTGGTGTCTTGAGGTGTTCGAATGCGGGACTTTAACAAGTGAATATAAAAATTTAAATTTTCTAGCAGTCAAAACAAAAATATGTTTTTTGGGAAACCATTTTTGCGGGCTGTTCATATTACAACCCGTTGGTTTAAATCATTTGGATAATCAGTTCTCGTCCTGACTGTGGTTTTTACTATTACTCTATCATTGTCCTTTTTAAAACCACTGCACAAATGTACTTGAACTGACACAGTAAATGCCTTTTATGCAAGTAAGTAACTATAAATACTAATATGGTAGGATGTAAATATAGACACGCAATACTCAAGGGTGCAACTACATTATATGCAATATGTATGAATTGCCATAAAAAAACAATTGTAATTGGAGATTGAGAGTAGTATATGCAAACCATTTTTCATTGAAGTCATAAATTAGAAATTTGAAGGCAACTGGGACTTGGAAACCATTAGAACGCAATATAGAAAAACATTTTAATTTTTATGCCAATGTACATCTGTGTGTATTTTCTGTAATTTAACAGTACTGCTTTGTAAATTAAAGTTTCCTTTTATGAAAGTTTGGAGACAAGATGTGAGATTCTATAAGAATGAATGAGTACAAGCTAAGGTTGAATTGACCATAAGTGATACATGTAATTACAATTACACACCATGTACTTCACACATGACTTGAACTATTTTGATTTTATCCTAATTTGTCTCAATAAATTACTTGCAGGGACGAAGAGAATAAAGTTTTTGGGTTTAAGAAAGAATATGATGAGCTCAAGTCCAAGCTCCTCGTCAAAGGTGATGACGACAGACGGTCTGCCATAGCAATTGTTGGGGAGAGTGGCATTGGCAAATCCACACTTGCATGGGAAGTTTATGATAGTGATGCCATCCGGTGTCACTTTGATGAACGAGTATCAATCAACATTCCACCGCATGTTAGAGATACTGACATCTTATACTTCATCTACAAGCGCCTATGCCCCAATGATGAAGATGAGAAGTCGTCGACAACGGAAAAAGTTCATGATTATCTTTCCAACCATTTGAAGGATAAGCGGTATTTAGTAATGGTGGATGGGCTAGTCAACTTCACCAATTGGAACTCTGTGTTGCAGGGCCTACCAGACAATAAAGGGAGTAGAATCATGATCATCACGCGCCTCGAGGACAAAGAGGCTGCATATGTTGACACTAAAGTCTCACCCCTCATCATGAGTCATCTTTCTGAGGAGGAGACCAAAGACCTATTCAACCATAAAGTATTTGGGAGCAAAAACCAGTATTACAGCAAAGTCTTTGAGAGCAATAAGGACAATATGTTAATAGAAGGAAAGGGTTTAGGGAAAGTTTATGAGGACATCTTTGACATAACACAAGGTCTCCCCTTGGTAATTGTAATTCTAGCTGGTTTTCTTCGGACCAAGAATTTCAGAGAGTGGGACAAGGTGTTATCCCAACTCAGATCAAATGACAAGTCCAAACGAATGAAGAGAATATTGGCACTGTGCTTTGATGATCTACCAAGCCGACTCAAGTCATGCTTCCTGTATTTTGCAGGAATGCCAGAGAATCTAGTTTTCAGTGCATTGCACATGGTGCGGCTTTGGGTAGCCGAGGGGTTCTTGAAGCCAAAGAAGGGGAAGACCATGGAGGACATTGGGCAGAGCTACCTCAAGGAGTTGATCTCGAGAGGCATGATTAACCTAGTGAGGAAGGACCAGAGTGGAGGTGTTTGGCTTGTCGCTATTCATGACCGCGTGCACGCCTTTGCACAGTCAGAATCACATGAAGAAAGCTTCCTGGAGGTCCACGACAATTCTGATCTCCTTATGCCCAACTCTTTGCGCCGCCTTTGCCTCCACAACTATATGCAGTCATATGTTACTATGGACACTTCCTTCCCCAAGCTAAGGTCCCTCTTATGTGACTTTGCCGAAGAGAGGGCAGCTGGCAACTCAGTGAAGAACCAAAGCCAAGACGGTTTACGCTACCATGGCCTCCAGTTTCTTCCAAGATCCAAGTTCCTCCGAGTGATTGATCTGGAAGGAATGCGGATCAGGAAGCTGCCTAATGAGATTGGGAACATGATCCACATAAGATACCTGGGGATCAGGAGCCGCTCTCTTGTTGAGCTCCCTTCAACAATTGGGCGACTGATCAATCTCCAGACTCTTGACATAAAGAGATCCCAGGTTGAGAATGTCACACAGGCATTCTGGGAGATTGCTACTCTGCGCCATGTCATGGCAAACAAGCTCAAGTTTCCCAGGTCAGTAGTTGGAGCCTTAAGCAACATGCAAACGCTCACTGGGCTTGTGTGCTCGGATCCCTGGAAGAAAAACATAAGCCCTTTGCACCACATGGTTTATCTTCGGCGTCTCCGGATCACAGGCCTGACCTCTGTGCATTGGGACGTACTTGCTGACGCCTTCAAGAAGCTGGAGTCACTTGTTCACCTGCACCTAGCTGTGAAATCTGAAGATGATAAAATTCCATTCAATATGTTGACCAAATTTACTCTTCAGCGTCTGCAAATCCTAGAGCTATACGGGGGGATTGAAATGCCAGGTCCAGAGATCAAAGAGCGGTACACGTTACCAAACCTCAACAGGCTAGTGCTCAAGCTGTCAATGGTTAACCAAGAATTCATGGACAGGATAGGTGAGCTACCGAGCCTGAAGGAGCTAGTGTTATCTGAAAATTCATATGCTGAGAGTAAGCTCATTTTCTCTGATAGTGGATTCAATAGTGTCACAAACCTGGTGATGTCGGACCTGAAAGATTTGGTGGAGTGGACGATAAGGCCCATGTCCATTCCATCCATCAAAAGGATTTTCCTATCTGGTTTCTCTGAGCTGAAGATTAATCTTGAAGGAAACGAGGCTCCAGGAAGCCTGAGAGGCCTCATGGATCACCTGAAGGAAGTTGTTGTCTGCAAAATGAAAAATGATATTGTTGTGGAGCCTGTCAACAGTGAATTCAGTCAAAAGATCAACCGTGTGGCCATCAAAACAAATAGTGAAGACATAATGGACGCCACACTGAGAGCTGGAAGGTGGAGGGAAAGTATGGTGGCGGGAAGCATGTACCAACAAGTCCCACACTAGACCTCTCAGCTTGGACTTGTCTGTCTGCCTGCTGCCCCTGGCCGCATCTCGAAGGGCCTATGTTTTATCTCTCCGTATCTGTAGTCCATACATTACACAAGATATGATTTGTTCACCCGTGCATTCCTTAGTCATCATCTCCGTCTAATATGCATAAATCTGGGAGTTGAGTTGTCTTGAGTGTGTCAGTATGTTGTAGTATTGCCAATAATTAGCACGTCCCTGCAGTACTGCTTATACTTCGCCTGTAATAAGTTCCTTGTATCTGTCAGGACAAAATATTGTGTGGTTGTACTAATAATGCTATTTTCTTATTATACATGGGGTGTGCTTGCTCAAATATTCTTCTTGTTATCAACAGATTTTTCTCTTTTTTTTTCTTGGGGTTACTCCAGTGGTGCACCGGAGAGTCTTTAGAGGCGAAAAAGGTACCGCATAGATTGTCTTGGAGTACGGAGTTCTCCGTTGGTACACCGCAGAAATCACCGGGATGATACTGTACACTAATCACCAGTAGAGAAACGACTTTCGGTTCGCACCTTTAGTTTCGGTTGTGTTGGGGTTCGGTATTAGTGTGAGCATTAGTCCCGGATCAAAATTTTACAGGCACTGAAAGCTCTTTCATCCCGGTTGGTAATATCAATCGGGAATAAAAGCCACCCTTTAGTCCCGGCTGGTAACACTGTTACCAACCGGGACTAAATGATGATCTTTTAGTCCCGGTTGGTGTCACAAACCCAGACTAAAGGGGTGAGACTAAAGGTCTCCACGGGTTAACCAGGACTTTATCACATGTGGTGTGTAATTGAGTTGGTAAATGACCTACGCAAGAGGCAAGAGGTTTTGGGTTTGAATCTCACGCACCACAAGAGATGTCTCCTAGAATTTAAACTATTTTTTTAGTTCCAAGGATGGGCGTTAGTCCCGGTTCCGTGACCCGAGTTTAAAGGTCACGGCCCAACCGGAATTGAAACCCACCTATACACTAGTGAATAGAGCCTTTATTATATTTGGAGGCGGCCGGTCCCCAGGCGATCAGACTGCCGGTTGTTTTGAGTGCTAGCTGTTGGCGGCGGGTGGCCTGACTACCAGGCGCCAGTACTTTGCAGCTCGGGATCAAAGCCAATAAAGGGTAAGTTTTGAAGCCCCCTCTATAAATAGAGCTGTGGCCGGCTTGCAAAGTCTCTTGATCACTTGGGGAAGTTTAATACTTAGTGGGAGCTCCAATTTTACTCCTCTCATACTTTGCAAGAGAGCATCATTTGCATTGTGAGAGGGCGTTCCTAGCGTGTTCATTGCGAGATCAATTGATAGAGTTAAGGCCTATCTATGTCCCAATTTTACCTGACACTCCTCTCTACTAGCCAAGCCAAGTCCACATAGCTAAGTTAGGATCAGAACACTAAGCTATCAGCCAAAAGAAGCATGTAAAGAACACCTAATTAATTTGCTACTGTAGCTAGATTGTGACTTATCATGAAGTTCAAAGCAGAAGTGTCCAGTGACTGAACCTGCTGCTGAATTTTGTTAATTACCAGCCTGCTCACCTACTTATCTGTTGATGGGAGAGAGCAGTTGCTTCTGCCAAAAATAGTCAGCTATCTGCTAAATAGTACACAACCAAACAAACATGCTGCGAATTGATCTTGAACTGCAATTGACAACAGTTGGACAGATTAACAGGCGCAAGAAGTCATATGCAGGAATTTGTTGCGGCTGCAGATAGAACCGCGAGGAAGCTGCTGTTGAACAAAACTGCTGCTTGCTGAGACCGAGGAGATGGACGAGCAACTGCTGCACTGCTGCAGACCTGCGGCAAATGAAAGAAGCCAGCCAAGTTGCCAATTGAAAATAGAATTTAGCAAAATGCTACTGCTGCTGAAACACTGAAGTCCCAACCAGAATGATCAGAGGAAAATCCAAGTGGTTGCTGACCATAGAGAAATCCATCCTGGTGAACTGAAACAGCACGCAGCAAAACAGTGACGACAACAGAGGTAGCACAACCAAGCTAAACACCTCAAAGATTTTTCCCAAAGACGATCAAATTAATTTGGATTGAAATGATATTTTAACCACAGCCTCGTCATATCACCTGGGAGCCATCCCAGTAGCAAGCCCTCGGCAAGGTTGAGAATTTAACCATCAATTTTGGAAAAACGCAAAACCCTAGGTGAAGAACAAATTTTGGGGAACTTCAAATTCCTGGTACTCAGGTGAGGGATTTGTTAGGAGATCACCCTAGCCTTGCTCACATATGTCCTAACTCCAACTTGCCCCAAGAAATTTCTCCCAAATCACAGTCAAATCCGATGAACGAAACAATCCCCCAAAAAGCTCCGAAAATCACAGAAAAGAATAACTTCAGATTTGGGGAGGAGACCAAGTGGAGCTTGATCCAAATTGATATTTGGATTACTTTATGAGGTCCGATTACTGGCTACTCCTTAGCAAATCAAAACAATGGATAGCAAAAAAAAAACTCAAGTACAAGAGGCACTCCTCTCTCTCTTTATCACCCAAGTCTTCTCCCATAAACACAAAATGAAATAAGCTCCTCCACTTATATGGCTGCTTCAACAGCCACTCCATGTATATATATAGCGCCTATCAAAAGACAAAAACACCCTTACATTAAGCACACAACTCAAATACTCACTAGGGTTAAAACCATCGATCTTTTTGTTGCTACATCGGACGGATCCGGCGCCTTCACACTTTGCTTCACCTCGCCGCGAGCTTTTTGTGATGGTGCCACACATCCTCCGACTCCGTCACTTCCGGTTTTGAGGTCCAAACCGGTCAAACCCACCGCCAATGGTTTTGAGGCCCAAATCACCAATCCGTCCGTACTTGGTTTTGAGGTCCAAACCAGCAAACCCTCCTCCGATGGTTTTGAGGCCCAAACCACCAAATCATCCATCCCTGGTTTTGTGGACCAAACCGGCAAACCCTTGTGCATGCCTCGCTAGCTAGGCGTGACTAGCCGATGTCGGCGTGTGTCCGACTTCCGTCAAGCTTGACGCCTTTGTCTTCCTTCTTGACTTGACTGACACTATGTATCTATATCACCCACGCAGATGCGTATCGGCATCCGCCAAGTGCCATGACACCATCATCCTCCTCCTTGACTTGGTTGACGCCATCTTCATTACCCATGTACTCTTGCTCTTCCAGTGCCCAATGTGAGCCGCACTCGGTCTGTTCTCCAGCCTCTTGTCCCTCGGTCCAAGCCATCTTGTCCACCCTTCACCACTCCTGATCCATCGCACACGAACTCCACACTTGACCTACTCCATTGTCGTCAACTGTCTTGGCGTACCCAACACCTGCACATTCACAAGCCAAGAGACATGTTGCACAACACACTCAACACAATACAACTCAACACAACACCTCCGGTTAGCCATTAGCATAATCAAGACGTATGAAATATGACTCAACCGAAAAACCCTCAAACCTCTCACACATTTGTCAATCATTCATCACACACACATGGACACATCTCCACCATGTGTTCACACGAAATACAAAGGAGACCAAGATTTGACCACTGAATATGGGGCTCCCACATGAGCCCTACGTCTCCATTATTGAGGAAGCCACCATGAGTGACCACTCTAGGATGAACTCTAGCCAGGTTTCTTTCAACTACTTTCCTCGATACACTATCCCGATCGCTTCCCCAAGATTGGGGCGTTCACAATCTTACCACAGCACTCTACAACCTTGGGTGCTAGCCGACGTCTTGTAGCCATCTAGGATCCAAGCTCCAACTGTAACAAATGCTTCAAGAATGATCGGTGAAGTTAAACAAGTGCTCAAGAATTTGGATTGCTCTCTTGTTCTCACAAACTTCCAATTTTTCACCTTCTCAACTCAACTCACAAGACCTCACTTGAATTCTCATAAAGGAGTAAGAAGAGCTAGAGAGGCTTTTGGTAGATATGGATATGGAGAGATAGCAGCAAACTCCCTCCAAATAAGGGGAGGGGGTATAAATACCCCTACACTCCTGGCATCTCTCAGTGGCGAAGCGGGGTAATGGTGATCACGATGTGGCCAAAGCGGCAAAGGCAACTGTAGCACATGCGAGGCGAGGGAGATGGTGGCACAATGCAAGCAGCAAACGGTACAGGGCTTTTGTAATGCTTGGGCCGACACAAGCACGCTGGTTGTCGTGTCGGTAGTGCTGGCATGGCACGGCTAACAGGCCATAGGGTCATGCCTAGGCCAAGATTTGGTACGACAGCATTGCATAATACGGTTTACAAGTAAGGCATAATGTCTAATAGTGCCATGTCCAGTAGTACCATAGCTGGGCCAGAAGCGGGCTGCCGATTTGGCCTTTTGTATGAGTACTAGCAAAAATGTCCCTGCGTTGCAACTGGGCGAAAAGAATGGTTGAAATAAAATATAGTGATATACTTTTTTCTGGAATGGCACACACCATTATTATTTGACAAAAACATCACACGGTTAAATGCAAAATGGCCAGTGAGGTTATTGGGATTTCCCCCCCCCTGTTTATACGTATGCATGCGTGTGCGTTGTAAAGGAAGTGGAAAGAAGCAAATATCTCTGGTCTAAAGTATAGTCTAAATTATAAGTTGTTTTAGCTTTTGTAGATATGAGTATAGTTTGTAGATGTTTATTTAGACCGGATTAGATGACAAACTGCTCAAGATTTTAGTTCACAGTTTGATTACTTAGGCCCTGTTTGGCAGGGCTTCTTCACCGGCTTCAATAGTCGTTTGGAACTGTTTTCTGCCAAACGGAGTAAAGTAAAATGGCTTTACTGTTGAAGCCCATAAAAACATGCTCTCACAGTGATTTGAGGTGGAATGGAGCCCAAAAAAAATGGCTTCTCCCGGCTCCTCCTTTAGGCCCCTAAAAACATGCTCTCACAGGAAAGCCGTTTTGCTAAACAGTTTACCAAAACAGATTCAGCTCCACTGATGAAACTGTTCGTGGAGCTGAAGCAAAAAAAAAAAATAACTTCACTGGTGAAGTAAAGCCCTGCCAAACGGGGCCTTAGACTGCTCATGGGACTATTGGTTCATCCAGATTGTAATAAGATAGTATAAACTCTTCTAAATAGTTTAACTTCCAAGAGGAGGTTTGTGCGAACGTGGACATCCAAGCGTTTCCCGCGCTCCGGAGTCTCCTCCCGGCCGCTAGTCCCTGCTGCTTGGAGGGGCGGGCAGTTAAGTTCGTTACACAAATAGCCATCCTCCTCACCTTGTTCCCCTGTTTCGTCCATCACCATCAGCCATCGTCCCCGCCCTCACGTTCAGTCGCCGGCGGCGTATCGTCCAACAAATTGAAGACATGGCGGAGGAGGCAGCAGCATCAGCAGCAGCAGGAGGCTCGTCATCATCATCAGGGAAGCCGGTGATGGTGGTTGGCATCGACGACAGCGACCACAGCTACTACGCGCTGGAGTGGACGCTGCAGCACTTCTTCGCCGCGGGGCAGCCGCAGCAGTACCACCTCGTGGTGCTCACCTCCAAGCCCCCCGCGGCCTCCGTCATCGGCATCGCCGGCGTGGGCTCCGCCGACCTGCTGCCCACGGTGGAGGCCGACCTCAAGCGCACCGTCGCCAGGGTCATGGACAAGGCCAAGAAGCTCTGCACCGAGGTAATTTAATTATACTTTGCAAAAGCTTACCGAGGATGAACACGCACGATGGCATCATCAATCGATTGCCAATCAGCACTGATGCATGCATGAAACGACGACAACCTAGCTGATGATCTCGAGCTCCATGGGTGGGTGGGCGCAGGTGATCGACGTCAGCTACGAAGCGATCGAGGGGGACGCCAGGAGCGTGATCTGCGACGCGGTTGATCGGCACCACGCCGAGATCCTGGTCGTCGGCTGCCATGGCTACAGCAAGTGGAAGAGGTCCATCCATCATCTCTTAATTAAGTTTGATTGAGCAAGCTACTACAACATATTACGTATGTTTGATCCAAATGGGCGCGACATCTGACATAATTTTGTAGGTTGGATTTGTCGATCATCACCCATGCTTTGTCCGCTATCAGCTTATATATATTTTTTCCACGGAATTGAATCTCGTGCAGGGCTGTCCTTGGGAGCGTGAGCGACTACTGCACGCACCACGCGCACTGCACCGTCATGATCGTCAAGAAGCCAAAGCACAAGCACTGAGACACATTTGAGCTCCCGGATACATTGGATGCCAAGCGGCGGCTCGATTTCGGAGATCTATGTATCTTAATTAGTTGCGCGCGTCAGCACGGGAATAAAATGCTACGTGAGCCTAGAGTAACATATTACTTCGTCCAGTCTTAAATATAGGAATTTCTAGCCAGATCTGTACGAGTCAAATCTTTTCTATTTTTAGCGAGCAATATTTATGAAAAATATAATAATTATATTAGAGCAAAAATGCACCACAAGATCATTAACTTTTGGAGAGATGTCATTTAAATCCATCAACTCTCAAAGCATATTTTTTTTGCTCGTTAATTTTTTATGTTATGCACTGTAGATCCATGATGGTTCGGAAGCTTGGTAAATTTTTTTGATAAAACACTTAAAAGAGTGTTTCATATCTAATATATCTCACGGAAAACAAAGGCTAGTACAAACGATGGACAAAGGACACAAAACAACATCTAGAAAATAAGAGTACATCAAAGACCAAAACAGTCATTTTCTACTTTTGGATGTCCACTGCCTGCCGTAGCTTGAAGATCGCACTGCAAAGACAACAAAGAAAAGGGCCACCTCCAAACACCCTCGCCAAATATGGCTTTTGAAGACCGCAAAAATGCACTCGCTGCTGACAATGAGATCTAGTATCTACTGAAAGAACATCGTCTGGAGGAATCCTCCAAGGAACACATGCTCACAATCCTTCACCATCAAAACAGAGTGTTAAAGGTTCCTCACCTTGTCCCTCAAAAAAAAGGTTCCTCGCCTTGCGGTAGAATAGACAAAAAGAAGAGGTCGAGATCACCGCATCGAAAGCCAATCAACTGCTTCCTCTGATAAGCACATCAGCTGCCAAGATCTGAATAAGATCAACAATCGGGCAAACCAAACTCTCATTGGTCCTTCGTCGACGCCAGATCGAACGTCGTCGAGGTAGATATAGAACTAAGCCCTGATCAACGTCGTCACCACCCCGTCGATAGCACTAGAACCAAGCCCTGATCAACAAGCACTACAGGAGATATGACCTTCTACGACATTCCATTTATGTCGCAGAAAGTGAAAATTATGTCGTATTTCACAATTTGCGACGAATGCATGACAAAAATGCATTCGTCGCCTATCCCCGTTAGCTAAAGGTGTTTTGCGACAAAAGTAATATTATCGTCGTAATTTTGCGATGTTCATACTTACGTTGTTGATTTATGATGTTCGATCTTCGTCGTTATCAAGTAGAGAAAACATTGTAAAAAATTGACCATAGATAACTATACATGTTCCACGTAGGACAAAACAATCATTGTAAAATATTGTTGCCATATGATGCGGCAGGATCTGACATGGCACATTGCAGCTCACAATACACATTGAAGTCCATTGAACAATATACAACCCATCACAACATTGCAGATAGAAATCAATTGACAACCATCAAGCAAATTTAAAGTGCTCACATTCATTACATCATAGATCCATTTAGAGTTACATGTTCAACAATTTCACATGTCAAACTCAACCCAAAATACATTAAACTCATGTCCAAGTCACTACCAGATCCAACCAAGTGGCAAAATCAACAGCCACATATCCAAGGCATTACCAAATAGACAACCAGATGCAAACCATTACCAGGTCCAATCCATGTACCAAAATAAATAAACAGCCACATATCCAAGCCATGTTGAGGTCATGCATCATGATCAGTAGGATAAAAGGAAAAGGGTAAGGAGTGACCTAGTCCTTGTTCAAGGTGAACAACCAACGAAGAAGAGCATTGGTTTCCTCTCCTTGTTTCTTCAAATTTTCAATTTCTTCTGCCTGCTTCTCCCTTGCTTCCTCTAATTCCTCAACCTTCTTCTTCAACACTTCTAACTCATCCTGCTGACCATGAAGTTGATCTCTAAGTGCTGCAGCACCTAGCTTCTCTGCCACAACTTCAACCTCCAACTCTTGTACACGTGCAGTAGCGGTAGCGCTTCTCTTGGGGACCGATGTCTCAAGGCCAACATTTCAAAGAAATTTACTTGATGCCAAAGCATGTGCATGGTCGTTCCCCATGGTATCCATTTGGTCCTAACATGATAAGAAAAATAGTTTGCATTAGTATAAAAATGTAGGTACTAAAAGGTACTTTAATATATGCTGCTGCTGCTGCTGCAAACTGTAGCATGAAACGACTGTTCTGTATGCATAATTAAACTTTTGATAAAGAACCTGTAGCAAGTACTGTAAGTTATTATACTGGAACTTAAAAGATAGATAAAGGTTGAGCATTGTTTTGAGGGGCGGGGTTGTGTGGATAAAGGTTGAGCTGAGTCTGGTAACCAGCGTGGAACTTAGATTAGATTACAGAGGTAAGCTAACTGTATGTTCTTAATGTTATATTTTATTTATCTGACATGCCAGCGATAAGCAAGCATGCACAGATCTGTTTAAATTCTTGTAGGTGTGAGTATGAGTTTGCATCATCTTCTCTCGAGAAGGATTGTTACTGAATCATGTTTATAAAACATAGGCGCAGCTCATAGCCGGATGCTATGATAGGCTCTGAAGATTCTGGTGGCTCAAAGCTCACACTCGTGGGTTGAGTGTATTGATACATAGGAGTGGAATTCATAATGAAAAAGAAAAGAAAGAATGAAGGGATAAGTAGATAAAAGGATAAAAGTATAATATAAGGTTAAGCTAGGCTCGTAGTTAATTTCGCAACTGTTTCCCCGGCAATGGCGCTAGAAAGATTGATGGTATTTTTAAGACGCACATAGATAAATGCGTAAGCACACGGATACCGCTGTAGCTTTCACTAGAGGGTATTCCAAGTATTGTATCCACAGGGAAACATGTAAGATTAACTACTATCTAACTTAACCCGGAGTAGCAACAAGACTTAAGAAGGTCGGGAGTATAGAGAAAATTGCCAAGGTCTTCTAATTCTAATCTCAGTAAGCTATATCTTCTACTATTCTATTTGGGGACATTACTTAAGAAAAGACACCAGCAGAGGATACTTTCCTTAGCAACCAAGTCCTACTTGGCCTACAAACGGGAGGTGGACTATATATGATTCAACGAATGTGTCACTATTGCGTTCTAATGCTACTTCACGATCTACCACTAATCCGGAATGCAGGGTGAATCTACAAGTAACTAGGTCTAAGCACCACACTTACACCGATAATTACTACTTTAACCTACAGTGTCCTATAGATTAAAGTACTCAAAGGAGTTGCAAACCAAGAAAACAATTAGAACAATGTTGCTTACTGAAATAAGAAGTTGATTACCAGAGAAATCTCAGACGTAGGTTGACTTTCACCAAGGTACAAGCCGTAGGGGGAACACCGACAGGCTGGCATCTCCTCCAAACTCTTCCCTCTCTCTACCTCTCTATTTCTAAAGACTAGATCCTAATGATGACTAATCTTCTCTTGAATGTTGGTTCTTAAGAGGTTGATCCTTTTATGGGACCCCTCTCAATTGATCTTGACTAGAGAATATGAATTAGGGTTTCAGGATGCCTTTGCCTCAGGGCGTATAGGTGAAAGTCCCTAGTTTGGTTTTGGCTAATTGATGAAACCTAGGACTAACCTTTGTATCTAAGTGGATGATTTAGATAAAGGTGGTCATTGAATATGAGACATGACATTGACTCATATGACCAAGATGGTGAAGACCAAGATGAAGCTTGGCTCGATGGACCGGTTGTGAAGGTGAAGGGCAAGTTGAGGCTTCGAAGCGAAGGACCATGCGATGGTGAAGCTTGAGCAAGACTTGGCGCCGACGGACCGATGCAACGGTAAAGAGCAAGTGAAGTCAAGGTCGATGGATCGAGACGATCATGTGATGATATGAAGTGGATCATATTATTTGGAGAAACAAAATGGGCTCAAGGCAAAGGTATAACCATAGGGCCATTTTGTTTTACACTCAAGACACCATAGAGGGTGTGAGTGGTTTAGGGTCGATAGCCGAACTATTAAGAGGGGAAGTCCTATCGGTTATTCGACGCATGGGTGCCACTAGGTGAATTCATGAAGTGCATTGCATGTAGGGCCTAGTGAGCTAACTGGAAAACCTTTGAAAATGATTGAGAAAAAGCTAACACACAAGCACATGGAGATGTACACTTGATGGTGTTGGCACATTTGCAAAGGTGGCGTTGGTCGCGCTGTGGTTTGCGGGTAGAGAGGGGTTTGGGTTCCTCTCTCCCTCCCGCCGAGCGTGCGAGCGCGGGATTCAGGCGATTTCGGGGAAATGAAATGCCTATTTTCCACTACGCCGGAAGTCGGAAAAGAAACGAAGGCGAACGGAGGTCACAGAGGTGACCGGACGCTGCACCGGACGCGGTCACGGTGTGACCGGACGCGTCCGGTCAGTACAGCGCAGCAGTCAGGCGCGCGGGTTAGGGTTTGCAACCGGCGCGTCCGGTCACTCGCGGGACCGGCGCGTCCGATCAGGCACCCTGAGGTTTTTGCAGTTTCGCAAGGACGATCGGACGCGTTGCGCGTCCGGTCACACACGATCGGACGCGTCCGGTCGTCAAAGGAGCTTACTGGACTCTGACCGGACGCGGTCACTGTCGCGTCTGGTCGTTGCGAGGAGCGCGTCCGGTCGTTGCTTCGCGGGCGCGCGGTACTGTGCGACCGGCGCGTCCGGTCGGTTGAGCTGCGCGTCCGGTCATCGCGTTTGACCGTTGGCGCGCAGTGACCGTTGGAGGATCTAACGGTCGCGTTTGAAATCGGTGGACACGTGGACGTCGCAGGGCGACCGGACGCGGTGAAGCGCGTCCGGTCAGTTTCGACCGGCGCATCCGGTCGTCTCGAAAAAACAGTCAGTGGAGTTGCAACGGCTCTATTTGTTTGGGATGCTTATAAATACTTGTTGGCCGACCCTTGGGGAGGACGCTTGGCATTTCTAACACTCTTGTGCATCCTTTGAGCTAGAGCTACTCCTCCCACTCATCTCTCTTGCTTGATTGCAAATCAAAAGTGAGATTGAGTGATCCCAAAGTGCATTGCATAGCTTGAGGGCATCTAGTGGCACTTGTGGGTGGTTTAGCCGGTGGATTTCTTGTTACTCTTGGAGAGTACCGCTCCTAGCCGGCTTGGAGATTGTTGGAGGCGTTGGCAAGAGAAGGTGATTGTTCTTGGCCACCTCCGGTTGATTGTAAGAGGTTCTTGTGCTTTCCTCGGCGGGACGCCAAAAGCAACTCTAGTGGAATCCGCGTGTCATTGAGTTACCTCACTTGAGAGTGGCGTCTTGCGGTGCCTTGCGGGGCGTGCCTTGAGGGGCAAGTGACTTGAGGGTCACACCGGGGAACCATCTAAGTGTTGGTCGACACAACCGGTGACGTAGCTTGTCGGTGCACAAGTGAACACCGGGTGAACAAAAATATTGTGTCTCTTGTCTTCCAGTGTTTGGACTTCATATTGTATTGTTGTCAATATTGATTGATTATATATCTTCTTGGTGATTGGCAACATCTTTACTCCACCGTCGGTATAAGAATCACAATCCTCTCTCTTGCATTTACATTCACTAGATTATCTTGTGTAGCTCTAGTAGTAGCTTTGCTAGTAGTCTTGTTAGCTTGTTCTCTAGTGTAACTTTAGTGACATAGCTCTTGTGTGAACTAGAGATCTTAATCTACTAGACTTGTGGATAGGAGGCTTGCATCACAACCTTTGGCTAAGCAAAACTCGCTTTACGCCGTTTGTTATTCTAACAAGTTTGCTTAGTGGTATTTGTAGAATTTTTATAGGCTTTCACCCCCCTCTAGCCATCTAGGACCTTACAATAGGGTTGTTTATATAGGCCAGAGCGATGAACCAGAGCCCTTGATCAAACCGACCTTGATCAATGGCATAGATGCAATCCTTAAGGTGGCGGAGGACCGACGTACGAAGGCGGCTGACAAGTGGGCCCAGGGGTGGCTGGCCGGCCATGCCCTATGCCAAGTGGCCCCCCTTTGGTGGGTCGCCTTCTCGTGTCTTTTAGAGTCTTCTCAAGTTGGTTCCCGCGTAGAATATGCTTTTTAGTCCGACGTGTGGATCCTCTTTGGCTCTTTTCCTGTTTAATCCCTACAAAACTTAGATTCACCAAAACTCGTGAAAATTATCAGTTTAAACCCTTAAACCTATGTTGGTGATCATGTTTTTGCATTTATACACGTTATGTTGACGGTTTATAATTATGGTTAACTATCGTCAACACCGACATTCGCTGCCGCAGAGCCACTGCCAGAGTCAAAGACGATGACGCCCCGATCATCTACACTGGCGCAGCTGCTCAACACGGCACTGTACCACCTTGACACTGCACCAACCCGCCACCACACCGCTATCCTAACCCCATGAGCCCCACGGTGAGCCCCCGCACCCCTGCTCTATTTCGCCGGCGTGCACGCCATGGTTGCCGTCATGTTCTCCCTACATAGGAGGCTCAAAGGTGGAGCCTTTGGCCATCACCAAGCATCGCGCACACACGCACATGCCTAACGGCTGTAGCACAGTGACACAGAGCCACCTGGGCTTGGGAACGCGCGGCGTACCACACGCAGACGCACTTGCTGCAGCCAGACCCCGTCGTAGTGGAGCTCCGTTCCGGCGGATCCAGAGTGGTAGGACGCGCGTAGCCTAGCAGCGCTAGCCTAGGAAGCCTGAAGGTGCTAGACACGCTCATGACGCCAACGCAGTCGTGCACTCAGCTGCAGCTGTGCCGGAGCTGTTCCGGCCAACTCCGGCCAGCTCACGCGTTGAAGAGGTGCCATCGAGCTTCGTCGTGATCCCGCGCACTCGTAGCATTGATGGTTGAACAAAAATCCCTGCCTTGGCCCTACTTCACCATAGCTGACTGCTCGCCGGAGTTCCGCCATGTGCATGGTCGCAATGTGGACTCCGCCGTGCTTTTTGGTCACCGCCGTCGAGTCCTTTGTCTCACCCGTGACCCCAATCTAGTGAAAGGAGCCGCTTTGTGCTTCAATTGCGAGCCTAACCCCTCCGTTGTGTCCCACCGCCGCCGCCATTTCACCAATGCCGTGGCTAGCCTCGTCCAAGCCTCTAGAGCAGTGCCTTGTGACCTTGCTACACTCACCGGAGCTCGAGGAAGCCGTAGAAGCCCCGCTGACGCCAAATTAGCGCGGGCTGCGCATTGCCATCGCTGTCATGATGCCGCGCCCGCTGTGTCACCATGGCCGGCCACTCCAAGCCACTCTAGGAGAGTGGCGCGGATGCTGGCGCACATAGGGCCAATCAGACCGGTCCGTTGACCAGGATTAGGAGGAGTGGCTGTGTGCTTGCCCATGAGGAGGTGCGTGCGGCGTGGGCCCGCCCTGGCAGAAAAAGTGGATTAGGGAGGCGCGCCAGACCGTGCGTTGACCGCACAAAGAGGAGAGGGTGCCGCTTCTGCCGCTCATCCAGCTGCCCGCATGTGGGGACCTGCGCCGAGTTGAATGGTGGCAGCGCGCAGTCGTGCCTGGCCCACGCATGAGACCGTTGGAGCCGCTACTTGTGATGCCATTTGCTACCATTCGTTTGTGTCGTTAGGATCCGGTCCTTTAATTTGACCCTTGGCTGGCTAGGTATAAGTATGTTGTGCTTGTGTTGTTGTTGCTCTTGTGATTGCTTAGCTTGTGTAGTTAAGTTGTTGTACCTCACTAGTATAGCTTGTGTAGCTTTGCTAGTTGAGTTGTGCTAGTGTAAGTACTAGATAGTGTTGCTTAGGTTTTGTGTGCTTTGCTCACCGGTACGTGTAGGAGCTCCTAGCGTGCTTAAGTTAACTAGTTGCATAGTTTTGTGTGACATTGCTAACTAAAATTGTTTAGATAAGCTCCCGCTAGGTCGGCACCTTAAAAATAACTTGCATAGGATCTTTGCTAAGGTGCTTAGAATATAGATATAGGGGTATAGTCTTGGCTATATTGTTTAGTCTAATTCCGCTTTTAAATTGGCTAGCACTGGCGGAGCCCAGGGGGGTCAGCAGGGGCCATGGCCCCCCTGACAATACAAACTTCTTTATAATATACAAAGAGTTTAATAGTCTATGTTTATATTAAAAGGCTATAATAAATAAAATCATGTTATATATGTCTACTAATATCCTCTAGACAACAAAATTGAATAGAATACAATTACAATAAAATATTTTGATTTATCTAAGTTTGTTTGTATATCATAATATGACATATATATCTATTGAAATTGTTGGTTCTACTATAATAATTATGTTTCATTATACTTTATATTTTACTGAACGCATACTTGACTAGCAACAACAATTCAGTGATCATCTCTTTCTATTGTGAATCGCATTATAGATGTAGACGCTAATATACATGCATGCACATCACTTCTACGAACAAACACACATCTCTTACTCTACTATGAGCACTTTCGAAATACTGAGACGATATATTTTAAGATTTATGAGTCATCACATGCACCACATTGTCGACAAAACACTCACTTACCATGGGTATGAGCACTTCTGAAATACTAAGCTGGTAGATTTTAATATTCATGAGTCATCATATGCACCCCAATGTCAACAGACACGGTCGTCTACCACGGGAAAAATAGCGAGCATGTTAAATCATCAAATACTGAAATAAAACTAGGAAAATAGAGCTTAACCCCGGAACAAAAATCTAAACAATTAAGCTACAGTCAATTCTCATATGTCGAAACTCTTTGACCGGCCTCCCCTATGCATAATTCCTGGCTCCGCCACTGTTGGCTAGCCAGCGTAATTAATTTTAGAAAGGACTATTTATCCCCTTATCTCAACCCTACCCAGTCCCTAATATCGGCCATGTTTTTTTTAATTTATTAGTTGAAATAATATGCTATACTGAATGAGCATGTTACGTATGATAGGTACGTGGTGCTTGCTGTATATCCCCATTTTCATGAACAAACCCAAAATAAAAAGGAAAACAATTAAAACATGTGCGTACGGATGCCCAATAATGATCGCCTAGGATTCGGGCATCCCAACCACCATTAATCATCGTGTACTTCGTGGCGCCGGCCTATAAAAAGCTAGCATGGGATCCTTTGCATAGGGAGCGGGAGCGGAGCAAAACAAACAATACTACTCGCTCCATTCTAAATTATAAGTCATTCTAAAAATCTTAGAGAGTTAAAGAATCTCAGGTTTAACCAAATTTATATGATAAGATAATAATATTTATGATACTAAGTATCATTAGATTTTTCATTAATTATATTTTTATAGTATACCTATTTGATGTTATAAATCTTTATAATTTTTTTTATAATTTTAGTCAAACTTAAGATATTTTGATTCTCCAAGATTCTTGGAGTGTCTTATAATTTAGAATGGAGGAAGTACAAAGCATACTTCGGCCGAGTGGTAGTAGTCACAGCAAGCAAGCAAGCTAGCATGGAGAGTGGTGGCCGCATGAGGAGGGCAGCCATGGCCATAATGACGCTGCTTCTTCTGCAGCTGATGGTGGCTCCTCCGATGGCCATGGTCATGGCCGCCCGCGCACTGCCGCCGCCGCAGGAGGAGGGTACCACCCCCGTCATATACTTGAACACCATTGCGAGGGAATTTGCCAAGTCAGTGACGTCATTCAGCTGTTTAGAAACTCGTATTTTTTAGAGTGCTACACACGGGTCTCCTTGGTTGCCAATGCATTCAAAACCGCTGTACATACGTATCCGCCACACACGCCCAAACAGAAACTCGTGATGCATGGCAACTTGTTTCTTGGTGCTTGCTTGCTTGTCTGGGCTCCTGTGTGCGCATAGGTTAAGAGATGACCCTCTCACGGAGCTTGGCTCCCTGTGTATGAATAAGGCAGGGATTCGAGGATTTTCTCGATCTACGTGAGTCTTAAACCGGAATACCCGGAGACTATCTAGCCTCCGCGGATCGAGTTTTTTTAAACCAACCATCCCACGCGATGTTACAGTACTGCATTCATTCGTCCCCCGGAATAATGTTCAAACGTGCATGTTGTTGCTTTCAATTCCTTCTCTCATCGTTTGCGTGTTTGTTAATTACAAATTAGCTAGCTAGTTGTAATGTTTCCAGAGGCCTTGTCATTTATCTGTGAACTCTGTGTGTGTGTGTGTGTAAATTGTAATTCGTGTTTGTGTTGGGAGGAACAGAAAGGTGGTGTGTTCAACTTATTATTATATATGTATGTTCGGTGATTCAGTTTTTAAATAAATAAAGGGGAATCGACGTTGGATGTGTGTACCATCATCACCTGCTATGTTTTGCATCTCTTCGACAGCTATTCTTCTTTCTGCCAAAGATATTTTCACTTTTTTCTGAGGATCTAGCTAGCCTAGCTAGTCTGCTGGCCCCATCCGTACGTTCAGTTATTTCTCACTTGCCTCAAATTATTGGGAACCTTTGTAGTGGCTGGTAGCAGCGACAGTCATGACCATAGAGATGGTTTTTACTCTACAATGCAAGGTTCATCACTACCTGGTCAGTTTGAATCGGCAATGCAATTTCATGCATCGCTAGCTACCAGTTGTTGAGAAAACCAGGCACGAAACAATCATCCGTAGCTAGGAAGATCGGCAGTGGTGATAAGACATCGCTGCTGATTCTTCTTTCGTATTTAATTTGCCTCACTTCTTTGAGTTTGGTAGACAGATATATATGTTTCAATGGTCGTTCTTTCTGCCCAAGATATTTTAATTTTGTCCTAAACAATAATCTGCCAGCAAATTATATAAGATGCATGGAAGGATCCTATTGTAATTCTCAACCAATTGACAGCTGGTACGGTGTATATCCCAAACAAATTTCTGCAACTGGAATGTTATGATACCCCCTCAGCTCCATACTCTAATATAAGAGATTTTTATTTGTTCTAATAAATCCAATTATTTAGTGTTGAAAAAAAAATTATATTTACGATACCAAATAAACATCACTAGATACACTATGAAATATATTTTCATAAAATTACCGCTTTGATGTGGTATATATTAATACTCTTAACAAACTTGGTTAATCTTTAGGATAGTTTGACACAAGAAAAACAGGTGGGCCGTGTGTACTTCATATATATATATATATATATATATATATATATATATATATATATATATATATAGAGGCAGCGTCATCCTCGTGCTGCTCGTGGCCAGGTGTCTATCTATATCTATATCTATCGAATAACCTATATAGACGGAACCCACTAAAGATAATTTGTTCTTATTTCTCTGCAACCACGTTAAGCCACATCATCATTTTTGTTTCAATCGTCCGACCTCAACCAGCTATCACAATCGTAGCCATCCATCATCCTCCATCCTGTCACTTTGCCTCGCTCCCTTCACTTAAGCTTCACCTCCTGCGGCCTTGCCTCATGGGCTCCTCACTCACCACCGCACAGATATTTATCTTCGTCTCACTAGCCACGGTTGCTCCATTTATGTGATAGTGAATCCATTATTATATTATGAATGCCAGTCTTGCAAAGGTAACCCGAAGAGTCCACTCCAACCAGTCATGCATAATATTAGCTCACATCCTGGTGCATTAAAACTGAGCAGATAAAACCATATGTAACATCATCCCCATATGTGCTGAATTTTCCAACATACACTTCGGGTTTTGTAACTAAATCGAGATGAAGTTTGTACAATGATTGTTTAAAAATTTGAACCGGTAACGTTATGTTATTCTATCATTTTATATCATATTACTTCCATCGTGTATCTAAATTTTCCCTCAATCTCACCTCTATAATTTTACTTCATATTTTTTTTATAAATTTACCCTCAATTTCTCCACAATTTGCTATGATATCATTGTAAATATAAATTTATCCTTTCATGAATCCCCTCTTATGCAGTGCTGCAAATTTCCGCACCAACGCGTAGGGTTTCATCTAGTATATAAAAAGCATGGGATCCTTGCATTGGGAGAGGAGAAAAATTAAACAAACAAAACAAAGCATATAGTAGTCAGGCACTCCCAACACAGAAACTGCGGTAGTTACTATAGCCATTAATTGCACTGCCACATAGACAATTTGCTCCTGTGGCAGATCATTCATTGAAGAGAGAGAGGGAAAAATGAAGAAACGGAAGAAACAACGTCTACGCGAGCATCCGGAGCAAATGAAGTTACTTCATTAAGGCAATTTGCTGATGTTGTGTATTTTAATTTTAATTGTCTTTTAATAAGTAAATGAAGTCAATTACTTCATTAAGGCTATGTTTATACCGAGTATCAATGGTCAATTATGAGTATAAGGCTATGTTTATACCATGTATCAATGGTCAATTATGAGTAGAAGGTTCCATCAGAGCAATTATTATTTATTTCAAGTTATTTCGGCTCTTTCTAAAAGAAATTAATTCCATAATCCGTAATGGTAAGACGAAAAAATAAAAAAATAAAAAGGAAGTGTGGAAAAAATGACAAGAAGATACTAGAACATCAATTTGAAAGCAAGACTGCAACTGTCTATTCTTTCAAGAAATGCTAAAGAAAACACTACAGCAGCAATAGTTTTTAAGATTTGTGGAGCGTGGGTGGTTGCTGATCCATGCCTCTTTGCCAAAAACACTGCCGCGCTGGTGTTGTACGCCGAGTCCAAGAAAGTCGCGTTGTTCGGATGATTCCATAGTACAAAGACGGAGTGTCCGGCTGGCTGCCAAAACCCACCAAAGACAGTCCAAGCCTGAGGCTCAGGTGAATAAAATCCTGCTCAAGAAGTGGTCGCCGCGTACTGCTAGGGCGCCTTCAGAAACGCCTGATAACTGCTTCGCAGAGAGATTCTGGAAAACTTCGCGGAGCCGCTGTCAGCCACCAAGAGAGAGGCCATGGAAGTGCTCTTCCCCTGTAGGGCTACCGGACGGAGGAAGGTTGCTACTATCGTCTGCTGACCAGCATAGTGATTGTGTCGCAAAATTGTTGTAACCACGAGTATTAACAATGTGTTTGTCTAACGCGCGAGATTTAAATGACCGGGGCTTTGCTGTGGGACCCTCAAATAACTGTGAGCCGTCGATCTGCATGACAATTATGAGGTAATGTGAGAAATATTTATTTATATATTTTTATTATTTTTAAATAGGAAAATATCTTCTAAATCCCAACAAGGTAAATCTTCCTTATTAGATCTGACTTGCATATCCTATTAGATCTAACTTGGAGGTCTAATTGTGATCAACATGATTAAGGTGATGTGTGAGGTGCATTGGGATGATCAACATGAGGTGATCTGTTCACTTGACATTGACGAGTTGTGGTACATGATAACGTGAATATGCTCCTACTTGAAGCATTGTGCATTTTTTCCAACGTAAAAAAAAGAACTTGAGGTGTGTCCACTTTGGAGACAAAAATTGATTTTTATTGTGAAAATTGCCCCAAAAAATTCTATGGTTGTGAAAATTGCCCCAAAAAATTCTATGGTTCATTGCATTATTGTGTGAAGAATGCCCAAAAAATATGTTTAGAACCTCGACGTGACAAGTGAGTTAGTTTTGTAACATAATAAGAGATAGACGTACGGTGACTATGTGACATATAGTGGGCAACACTTAATATCTTTGAGGAAATCAGTGATTAAAGCATTCTAATGGCCATGTATAACACCAGGAATCATGGATTGATTGCTTGAGAGTAGATACTGAATCATGGATTGATCGCTTGAGACTAGATATTGGTTCTTTCCTTTTTATAAAAAAATCATTTTTATTTCTATGGTGCATTGTATTATTGTGTGAAGATTGCCCAAAAAATATTTTTTAGAACCTTAGTTTTGACATTCCACCACTTCCAAAGTTCATATATAAGCCTATCTCAAATTCATAGGGTTGGATATGCAAATTGATTCTATAGATCAATATTCTATGTTTCTATTTTGGAACTTATAACACGCTATTCAATTCGCTCCCCTACGGTAGAAATGCAATACTCCCTCCAGGTTGGTAAAAGAAGTCGTTTTAGACAATGACACGGTCTCCAAAGCATAACTTTGACTTCATTTTTCTATAAAAATATTTATTTAAAAGTGATATATGTATACTTTTATGAAAGTATATTTGAAGACAAATCGATTCATATTGTTTTCACATTTTCAAACTCAATAACTTAAAAGTTATTCGTGATTTATATTCCCAATGTTTGACCCAAATCTTGTCCAAAACGACTTCTTTTACCAACATGGAGAGAGTACATAAGTATCTCTCTCGTATAGCCAATAACAATATACAAATGTAATACATATACAACCATATTAGCTTAATTAATATGTATCTAAGTTATGATTATTAAATGAATTCAATTCCAAAGATCCAAACGGGGCCTTATTCGATTCAATTAAATTTTATTATGTCTTGTACGTATAATCCAGTGGTCCAGATTTATCTAAGCAACCTCTTAGAAGGTAATGGAGGTATGGTAGCATTGCCCCTCCATGGTCAGTCTCCAAGAGAAAAGGTTGCTGATCTCAATGTAACACTGATGAATGAAATAGCAGGTACTGATTTGGCTTATTGCTGCTTGTCTGCTGTCGGGTTGTCAGGGGGATTGCTAGTGGCCTGGAGGCGCGACCTGTGGTCCGGAACACTGTTGTTCGTCCGACAGTATTCTGTGACTCTGCGCGCGCAGCCACTGATCGGTGAGGAATTGAAGCACCATGGTGGCTAACAATGGTGGATGGCCCAAAACAGAGTCGAAAAGGAGCTGTTTCTAGTGGAATTAGCAGCCCTCCAGCTTTTTATGCTAAATAGCAAGAGGCTCGGGGGCTAAGCATATATGCTTCACCTGCCGGTGACGCATATTGATTTCAAGAGCACATCAAGGTCTCTCTCAAGAAAATACTTAGATAAAGCTTGATTCCACTTGGTATTCTCCCAGTGATTCAAGAAGACTTTCAAGATCAACCATGAAGAGGCCGGGGGCTTGACGGATCAGGATCCTATAGGTTTCCCACTGGGCCGACTACTCAGTGTAATCCGAGGCCGGCCCAAGGTCTGCTTGGTGAACACAAAACAAGGTGACGTAATCTTCAAGTACTCAAGGACCGACCTAGTCAGACATTTAGAGAAAGTAGTCTATGTAATAGAACTAGGACTCTCCAATTATAACCGACTAGGACTAGAACAACCGCCCTGCCCTCTAAGCTATATAAAGAGAGGCAGGCAGCACCCCTTGTACATCAACTCAATCATACAATCCAACACAAAGGCATCACACCGCACTGGACGTACAGGTATTACTCGATCACGAGGGCCCGAGTCAATATAAATCGTTTGTCTTCACGTTTACTGCTGAGTTCTACATACACCGAAGCTCATGAAACTCTGTCCCGGGTAACCCCATAACAGGTTGTTGGTCATCAAACACCGACATGTACCTCCTTTCATATTTTGCATCACTTTAATGGCAGATGCTCCAAATTGTTCTTTCAGCCCAATATATTTTAATATTTTTTCTAGAAAATAGTCAGCCAGCAACTAAAGATGGAAGGACCCTTCAGTAATAATAATTCTAGAAATCAAGTTTGGTTGCTCTATGTTTCAAATTATTTATTAGGAAATATGGCCGTGCGTTGCAGACAGTAATAAAAACTTACTTGCTCCAATATGTAATTAACATTACAAATAATGCTAGGTAATTATTTGTATCTTCCCTCAACCGTTGTGTTTATATACCCATTGTGCTCTCGCCATTTACCACAAAGCCACCTGTAGCTTTTGCACCTCAACATCCTCAGAAAGTATAGCATGTCGATCATCCTCTGAGCCTCTTCCATCGTCCATGGAATCCACGGGACCAAAGCAGCAGTAGCAACCCAAACTCTTTCCTCCCTGCTCCCTGTGGCGAATCCTGTGTTATTATACCGTGCTTCTCGTATCTCCTTGGTTGCCGATGCATTAATCAACATTGCATGATCGGGTAAACTCGTGATGATGATGGCAGCTTCTTTCTTGGCGCTTGATGAAATCATCCCGCGTAAGATGCCACCTTTACGCTTTATTCATTCCCTGGAGCACATAGTGAATGCTTTTAGATATAAAATCATAGATCCGCCGAGCTGCGGACCACAAGCTGTCACGATAACTCCACTCAAGCGTGGCTGATCGATTCCTTTTACCGCAACATTTTTTTTATAAGTCGACTCAGGGGGAGGGGGGAGAGAATCCCTCACCTGAATGATATATTGATGGTTGGCTTTTAAATAGTCATTTGGTTACCAATACACTTTTCGGATTTTGTTGGTGCCAAGAGTACAAAGCGCTAGCTATTATATAGCACCAAAATGAGGAAAACTGACAAAGTTCCTATCATCTCGTCTAGCCGAGCACCCCATAGGTAAGCTTCAGTTTTGCACACCGTGGTTCACTGACAACACCACAACCGAGAGGCTGAACTCCGTGACCTCCACTCCAACGGCGACTGTTAAGTTTCGAGTCGACTCAGACAGATGATAGTCGTGATTGCATTGTCTTAGAAGCACATCTAGGACCCAACTGATGTCCGCCAACGCCCAACGAGGGGAGGAATACTCAATGGAGGGAGGGCCGGCAAAAAGGAGTACGAGGAGATCCAAGAGAGGGGACCATGGTCTCATTACCAGCATTTGATGAGACAAGGCACTCAAGGATCATGGAGAAAGGCAGAGCTAGCCACTGGAAAAGCATGACAATGAGAACTTGTGCAAAACTTAAGAGAGGAAGGGTTGGAACCGAGGTGCAAAACATGTCATTGTGCACAGACAAATAACACCCTCAAGTGACAGTACTCTGACGACCTCCAATTCCCAATCAACTGTTAAGCTTTGAGCCAAGAAGGCTGACAGTACTCTGACGACCTCCAATCCCCAATCAACTGTTAAGCTTTAGCCAAGAAGGCAGACGACAGTCGTGAAATTTGCACTATCTGGAGGCACTTCTGGGATCCAATCGACACCCACCAATGCCCGTCGACAGAAGAAAGCCTCAAAGGAGGGAGGGATGACAAAAGGAGAACGAGGAGATCCAAGAGAGAGGATCATGGTCCCGCTAACCCAGCATTTGATGAGACAAGGAAATCAAGGCTCATGGATGATGGTAGAGTAAAGACACTGATAGTGATATTTGGGCACCATGAACAAATATTGGCACCATTTGCCATACTTGAGGCTGACGATGGCGAGCAGCCCCACATCCACCTCGACGAAGGACCACTGCTGCCATACGGTGGCAAACCGCGAGACATCCTATGGCGGCCTGTGGCACGGAGCCATGGCTAGCCTCCTTGCCCACAGCCAAGACGCCGCAACAAGAGGTTCTTTAACGATGCCTTCAAGAAGGAAAATGTCATCGCTGGCCCATTCGAGAGCTGGGCTAAGCTTTCGCCCAGAACCATCGCAAAGCGCTCCTGAAGCTAACGCCCCGGCGCTGCCCCACACTGACATTGCCACCACGGGCACCGATATGGGCGACGCCACCACTCTAGAGAACCGGCGCTCCGTCCTCCCTTACAAGAGGCACATGGGGAGGCCATCCGCGGACATGCAGCCCCACCCTAGGCTCGCCTGTGGCCAAACTGTGCGCACCACGCATGCACATGAAGACTGCACTGCTGCTAGGGCACCATCTGCACCCCTATCCTGGTGGCCAAACAGCGGATCCAACAGGTCCAAGCATGCGGTCCATTGAAGGAGACACTCACACATTCATAGCCCATCGTCGGCATGCCTACGGCCAAACCATGCACCCAGGGTCCCTACACACGCACAAGAAGAAGAGCACGGAAACACAGAGCAGCACCACCCGATCCTGCCATAAGGCGGCAAATCCAGCGATGGGGTGACAAGCTACTGGCCAAGTCGAGCAGACACCCGTGCTGGGGCTCCCATGCCCGAGAGCACCACACAAGGATCTCGCTGACTAGGGACGCTGACAAGCCGGAGGACGGGGTCGCCTGAGCAGGGGCTCCCATGCCCTGGAGGGTCTCGGCCCAGTCGATGGAGGTCCTGTCATTGCCACGAGCACATCGGGCAGGAGCTCCCATGGCGAGAACGGATCGGCCGGGTCGAAGAACTTCACCAGCAGGGCCATGCGCCACTTGGGCGCGCTACTAACCGACAGCAGCCACACGCCATGCCAGCCCGAGGCGAAGGCGGCAGATCCAGGCCCGAGGGCCCGGATATGACCCTCAGTTGCCCTAGCTCGCTACCGACCTGGCCACATGTCGTTGCGGCGCTCAGGCTCGTGCCGCACGACACGCCCCACCAGAGACAGATTCTGGTCGGATCTAGACTATGAGGACGTGGATCCAGTGATGCATCGGTCTTCAAGGCCATCGTCAGTTGTTCTTGTTCACTACTACAAAAAAAAAATCTTTTGCAAGGCTTTTTAGAATTTTTTTCGGAGGCGGGTAGCACTTTCAATCGCCTCGATTAACGCCTGGATTAACCGAGGCGGTCATTTTTTATTAACTGAGGCGATCACAAACAACTGCCTCGCAAAATTGATTTACTGAGGCGGTCGTCTTAATTCAACCACCTCTAAAAATAGAACATTTTCGGAGGCGATCGCCTTATAATAACCGCCTCCTAAAATCAATTTACGGAGACAGACAGCTATAAGGCCCGCCTCTATTAATTGTCGCAGAGCCCAACTAGCCCATCTAGGCCTGGTAACGATTCATAGTATATATACCGCGAACACTAGTAAACCCTAACTCTCATCCTCTACTCCCTCTCCCTTAGACGCACAGGGCGCCTCCCTCTGCTTCTCAGACACACGAGCGACACATGACGCCTCCCTTAGCCACCTAGCGCCCCTCTCCCTCATCCTCCCTCTCCCTCACCTCATCTCCCTCTCCGACACACGACACATGACGCCTCCCTCTGCTTCTCTCTAGCATGCGCGCGGAGCACGGTGCCGGTGGCGCGGCACCTTCCTCTCCCTCTCTCGCGTGGAGCATGGCGGCCGGTGGTGCGCCTCCTCTGCTTCTATCTTGCGGGCATGCGGAGCACGGTGGCTGGTGGCGTAGTGCCTCCTTCTCCCTCTCTCGCGCGGAGCATGGTGGCAGGTGGCGCGGCGCCTCCCTCTCCCTCTCCCTGCGCCGGCAGCGGGGAGGCTGAGTTGACCAGATCCATGCCGGATCCAGGTCGTGGTCGGCTTGCTGCGCCTCCCTCCCTCTACCATGGTGGCGCAAGGAGGATGAGGAGGTATGCCCCTCGACTTTCTCTGCTCGTCGTGGATCCATCCCTCACCCTCCCTTCCTCGCAAATCCAGTGGAGGGACGCGGCGGCAGCTCGATCTGCGGCAGATCCGGCGAAGAGGTGCATGGATTCGGCGAGCTGGAGCCCTACAACGTCGGATCCGGCTGCATGGCATCGATGGGGCTTTGATCTGCGCTTGCTGGCGGCGGATCCGATGATGCAGCGGCGTGGTGTGGATCGACGGCGTGGCAGCGTGTTATTGCTAGAATCGACCCAGATCACCTGGTTTCTAACCAAGTTTGGGCTTTTTTTGTTTTTCTATTTTTATTAATGGAGGCGGGCATCTTAACCCGCCCGCCTCTGTTAATCGATTTACCGAGGTGGGCAGGGCAACCACCTCCATAAAGTCACGATTAGCTGTGACCTTTGATTGGAGGCAGTTGCAATATCCGCCTCCATTAATCGTTTTTGCCCGCCTCCATTAAGATTTTTTGTAGTAGCGGTTGCGGGAGATGCAGAACTCGCCAAGAGGAAGAAGAGGGGAGGAGATGGAGGGAGCTGTAGGGTAGCCTTGTTGAGCGCCTACAGCAGGCCACCGCAACCGCTAGCCGGAGGGCGGCGACGGCTGGGGAGGAGAAATGGCACTGGAGCTTTCGGCGGTCGAGGCGAGTCGCCCCACAACTTCGATAGATAGATAGATCTATCTTTACGACAACATCATCCCACAAACACATGACTTATGTGTGTTGACGTGCATAGGACCCGTGCATACACGCAAACGACAGCATCCACTATATCACCTATAAGCGCCGAGTTCCGGCAGTGATTGGTGGGCCCACTAGTACAAAGATGATTTTTCCCGGCGCCTGGTTTTTTTACTGGTGGTTTTAGTTATCACGCGCCAGTAGAAATAAAACGGTGGACTCCAAGACAAAAACCGTCTGTAGAAATGGATTTCTACAGGCGGTTTGTTAAGATAACCGCCTGTGAAAATAAGATATTTCTATAGGCGGTTGTCTTAACAAACCGCCTGTAGAAATCCGCCACTAGAAATACTCGTGTTTTTTAAAATTCGATTTTTTTTCAAATGATCTCGGATGAGAAAACACCCAAAATAAAAGTTGTTCGTCTCAAAAAGTTATGAAACTTTGTAAATTATAACTTTTTAATTTGAAATCATCTTGTCAACGAAAATTACGTTTGAATGGTCTCAAATTTTAAATTCAAATTTTGTAAACGACCTCGGATGGAGAAATGACCAATACGAAAGTTGTTCGTCTCGAAAAGTTATGAAACTTTGTAGTTGATAACTTTTTGATTTGAAATCGTTTAGAACCTCAAGCAAGCAAATTACACTCGGATTTGTATAATATGTAGGGAACCGAAAGGGTATATGGACACATATGAGTGTGTGGTGCAGTGGTAGAGGAGCCTCCTCATGAGGCCGAGATTGTGGGTTCGAATCCCACCGGGAGCGCGTAGTGTGCGATTTTTGTGCGACTTACGACTTCGACGGAGATGGGCGGGAGATGGGCGGGCGCTAGGCGGTGGGGTCCTCCCCTAATTAAAATCTTTTTTTTGCTATTTATTTTTGGGTTTTTTCGGGAATTTTTTTGCAGGTGGTTCGCTAATTTCCACTGGCGGTTCAAAAGCAACCGCCTGTGCTGTGGTTCTATTTTCACTAGCCTCCAGCGCAGGCGGTGCTAGAAAACGTCAGTGGAAATGCGTATAGACCCGCCTGTATAGTATGTCTCTATAGTGGCCCTGGGGGTCGTCTGACCCCATCACTGAATCACATAGTGAAATGCCAAATGATTTTTACAAAATTATATATAAAATTTTTATGGTATACTCTTGCGGAGGATAAGCTGTCACGATACATACTCCATCCAAGCGTGGCTGATCGGTTCCATTTACCGCAGCATCCTCCCACAAACACAAGACTTGTGTTGATGTTCGTAGGCCCCGAAGACGTACGAAAAAAAACTTCAACGGTGACCCCGGCCCGGTAATATGTAGACGCTACGTGAGTTGTTCCCACTAGACAGCGACATGGGTGTGCGCAAGCAGCGCCACTGCCATTCGGCAGCCCGGCCATAGGCCTCCTAGCCGTTGCAGAAAGTAGGGTTATAAGTGTCCAATGTAACAGCATAACTTTTAGTATACTAGGGAGTGTCTGAGTGTCCATGTACTACTCTTCTGACCGCCTAGGATGCCGCTAAGACATATTGTATTAAACTTTTTCTCTACCTTAATATAAAGACGCGCTAACTTTTCTCGCGATCGAAAAAACTCGTTCATAGGACCCGGGCATACACGTAAACGGGTAGCATCAGTTTATTCTTACATCAGAGCTGAGACCAACAACTGCTAGCCATGCATGAATCCACACGTGCATCCGTAAGTCTAGCTATCTGAGGATCACATACATACATACACATATGAGTACATAGGTAAGCAGTACTACTTTATTCTGTATGTATATACGTACCTTATTACGCCTGAAGACTGTAATGTTGCTTGATCAGCTCGCCGTGGTGAGGTTGACGCTGATGGACTGGAACAGAGTGTTGGTGGTGCTGTTCAATTCGTTGATGAGCTCGGTGAGATCATTCGAGATGAAGTTTTGAAAAGATTTTGCCAACTCCTGCAGAATGTCGGCGACCGAAGCCGGCAGAGTGATGGTCACCTCCCCCTCATTGGAGCTGGCAGCGGCAGGCTCTACTGCAGAAAATCTTTTACACAACATTTTATTTTAGGGCTCGGAGGTGGGCGGCCTGGTTGCCCGCCTCGGTTATTCGAGGCAGGGCAGCCGGGCCAGCATAACTTGTGTTGAGTCGGGCATTATAAAATAACTGTCTCGGTTAATGCAGATTAACCGAGGCGGGCATTGTAAGATAATCATCTTGGTTAATACATTTTCGGAGGTGGGCACGCTATATGGCCTGCCTCGAAAAATAGTGGCCCAAACAGCCCATATCTTGGCTTGATATCATGCCTGAGTATATATACGATGACTTAGTTAGGGTTTCACTCATTCACTCAGACTCCCCTGCCCCCAACTTCGCCCGAGCGCGCGCGGCGCTCCCTCCCCCGTGCAGCGCTGCCACTCCCTCTCCCTCTCCATAGCCGGCAGGTAGGGCGGCGCCCATGGGCGGACCCACAGTTTTGCCTGGGTATTCCCAGGCATACCCAACATTTTTGGGAAAAATTTTAGTAGTTCTTAGAGGTATATACATGTACAATACAGTTAAGGTGTCAAAATTGCTATTCTTTGTTGTTTTCGGGCTCTAATTCACATCAAACACAAAGCAGCCCACACAGGTCACACCCCGCCGGACGGCCCAACGGCCCATCTGGCCTTCCCACTCCCCACTCCCCCATTCCCACTCCCCCATTCATCTGGCCCGCCGTAGGGCAGCCGCCAGCAGCAGAGCAGCTTCGACGGATGCGGAATCACGCTGCGCAGTGCCCAGCCACCAGGCCGCCCACCTACGCCTCCACCATCGCGGCCGGTCGAGGCATCGGCGCGCCGCTCGACGCGACCCCACGGCCCGTGTGTTCGGCCGCCGCCCGCTGGGCGAAATCCCGCGCAGCGCGTGCTCGGCGCGACGGCCAGCGACCGAGCGACAGCCTCCCGAGCCGCAAGAGCCTGGAGCCAGCTTGCCGACGAGCCCAACTGCTCCAGTTCTCTACTTTGAAATCCGATTGAGGAAGTGACCGACCTCGATTTGATATCTTCGTTCAGACTTTAGAGGTAATCAAAATTCAAACCCCATTTGGCCTTGCTATGTTCTATCAAGCGCCAAATGTCATTGCCAATTGAAAAATTCATGTATGCGCTTTTGGTTCCTTGTCGGCAGCGGCATTTCCTCGTAGCCATGTATGGCTTTGGTTCCTTGTCGGCAGCGGCATTTCCTCGTAGCCATGAGCATACCCTACTCTGAAATATTGGGTCTGCAACTGGCGGCACCCCTCCCTCTTCCCCATGCGGCAATCTCCCCTATGCGGCGCTCCATCTCTTCCCCGTGCAGCGCTGCCCCTCCCTCTCCCTCTCCACAGCTGGCAGGCAGGGCGGCACCTCTCCCTATCCATCTCCCGGTGCGGATCCGGCGAGGAGAAGTCTACTGGTGGCTAATACGGCGGGAAGGAGCTCTCCGGTGGAGGATCCGGCAAGGAGGAGTCCGCTCGTGGCAGATCCGGCAAGCATGAGCCTGCAGGCGGCGGATCTGGCGGGGAGAACGCAAGCTCGACGCGGCTCCAGCGTGCGAGCGAACGCGGCGGCGCAGCCCCAGCGAGCGACAGCGGATCCAGACCTAGATCCAGCGCTGGTTTGGGCTGCCGGGTTTTTTCTTTTTTATTTTGTTTTTTATTTGATTAACTGAGGTGGGCATTTAGACCGTCTCGGATAAAGCCACAATTAACCGCGACCTTTTCACCGAGACGGTTGGCTTGTCCGCCTTGGTTAAGCTCTTTTGGCTGTCGCGGTAAAGTTCCTATAGTAGTGAGAGGGTGCACCGTGGGATGGTGCTACCGTAGAAGCCACGAGCAGGAGGACGACCATGGCGACGGCGATGGCAGCGAACAGGACGGGGACACTCTGGATTTGGAGGCCATATTGCGCTGAGCTGCTGATCGATGATGCTCGATCTCGGCCGGGTCATGCCGTTCTATGGGCCACGCACCGAGTATTTATACGCCTACGGGACAGCTGCTATATATCCGCAAGCGTGCAGCGCGATGTATGTCGGGCCCCTACTTTAGGGTCCACTGTGCATCACGTATCAGTCTCTGGATCAGTAGCTGATACGCACAGAGCGAACAAGATTGATATCAAAAACCATACTTTATTCATAATGGGGAAACACGTTACAAAGTTCGTATTACATAGCTTGGGCTATTGGCATTATAATATACATCAGAGTTCTAATACAGCGGTGCTATAACGACGTGGTTCCATTCCTGCAGGCAACTTGGAGTGCGGATGTAAACCTTAATCCTAAACTCAATCCTATATCTTTATCCTAGTGGTCCTCGAGTAGCTCCTTTGCGTAATCGTACATCTCCGTCCTCGTACGTACTCCTGTCTTTCCATCCTGGCGTAGCTTCGATAACTTTATTCTCGTTTGTACTCCTGCAGCTTGACTCCTAAAAACATAGAATGGAGGGGATTGAGTACATAAAGTACTCAGCAAGCCCTAACTTTAGAGTAGAGGTGAAGTGTATGGCGGAGGCTATTTGTGGAGTTGGTCTTATGGTGGAATTTTATATGGTAGTAGTAGAGTTAAAAAAATAGAGGTTTGGGCCCTGGGAGAGTATTAACCCTTCATGTAACTTACCAGATTATCACAGTTTCTTTACATAAAAGAGTCTAATCATTTGAGACCTCATCCCAGTGGTTGCCCATTCCAAGGACGTGGCTATTTGAATAGATTTGGTAAACTCTGCAGAGGTGTACAAATTTCCCCACATGATAGACACAGCTCCAAACCATGCGCGATGGCAGGAACAGGCCTAACGAGACCTCGTACCCAGATGGTGCTACCTTAGATTTCCACATAATTCCACCACAGACTACTCAGGGACCGGAACCCACAAGCATCAAGATGATCACACAGCATCCTAGAATATCAAGTGGTTGGATGATCACACAGCATCCGGTGGATGATCACATAGCATCCAGATTAAATAATAAAAGGGTGCTCGCACACGGCACAACAATAGATTTTATATGGAAGACCACAAAGCAACCATGCCGATCAGACCACGGTAGATCACACAGCAGCCGTGTCCTCTCCTGTTAGTCCGTTGCCACTCTGGCCTCCTAGTGAAAATTATACTTTAATCTAACGGGGTGTGAGATCAAGTCTACCCATATAGACATGTGGCTGTACGAAATTCTGGCTAGGCGAGATGGCAAATGAACCGGTCCTTATATGACCGAAGCGAGTATCTCCCAACAGGAACCCTCACCAGGCGATCCTGCCAAGGTAATCCACACCACGTGAAATACCCCCACTCACTCCCGTCAAAAATAAGTTCTATTTTACCAGTTCAATTAACATCCATATTCTTAGGTTATCCATATCATAAAGCGCATAGCATATGTATCACAGTATTCATTATATATCCCGACATTCATCATATATCACGATATTCATTATATATCACAATATTCATCGTTTATCACAATATTCATCATATGTCATATATGTTCATAACATTGGTTCACCTGATAATATGGATAACATCATTTATGATTAATTTAATTAAATAATTAGTTAAAAGGGGAGTGGTAGGTTTTATGGTTGGAGTGGTGGAGTATAGTGGGAGCGGTGGAATATGACAGTGGAGGAGCGGTGAAAAAGAGAGTGGTTTAGGAGTAGTAAATTTATGTAGAGAAGAAAGGGTAGCGGGATGGATGTGGCATAATATATGGAGGAAAAATGAGAGGTGGGAGTCAGGACTTGCCTCCGCTCGCTGTCGATTATATCCTCATTCTGAGATCCTGATTCTTGTGAGGTTCCATCGGGTTCTCTCCACGTCTTCTAGCCTACACTGTCTAGCGTTGAGAAGCAAGGAAAACACCAAGCAAAGAATGCAAAACAGGCATAATCAATCAGAGAAAGAAAATGGTCCTAGATGGGGTTGGTCCTATTAGACGATGGGTTGCTATCTAAGGTTACCATTATTATGTAAATCTGAAGTAAGGTTTGGATAGAGGTATTCTATCCATAAGGTAGGGCTAGTCAGGCTAAGGCGGATGGTTAGGTACATGCATATACATTTATATACACATACTGAAAGGGTGAAGGCTAAGCACAGGGGTATGGTTGGGGGTGCTGGCTAGGTTAGTGGCACATACATGTATACATATGTATATGCCTGGGTTAATTAAGATAAAAAGGTGGGTGCATGGCTGGCCATGGATATAGGTATGACGCTTAGTATGTGTATATAGACACGTGTACATATATATTATATATATATATATATATATATATATATATATATATATATATATATATATATACCCACCCGGTGCGCCTATATATGCATGCGTGTTACCTATTATGCAATGTGTCAGTATACTCAAGTATTTACGTATGCAATGTAATGTACATGTATACGCGAATATACGGTGCTAACAGGTGATAATTGGTGGGTGCAACTACGGGTCCGCGTTATTACAAATAAAAGGAATAGAAGACAAACAAACTAGAATTTAAGTAGGCACCAAAAATTATAAAAAAAGGATATGAATATGTAGGGTTGATTTTTGGGAGATTTTTAGTGGAAGCATCAAGTGATTCAAAGTGGGGAATTGGTGGATATAGATATCACCAAAGGTTTAATGGAGAGGGACGTATGGCAAGGATATTGGAAATTATTTCTGGAATTTAGATGGTGGAGAAGGCATGGAAATGTCTGGGTAGGCTCAGGAGTGTCTCTAATATTTATAGGACTTTTCTGGGTAATTTTTATAGAATAAGAAAAGGCTTACTCAGGCTCCTGCGTACACCTTCTGAGTGCGTGTAGTATTTTCTACTCAGCACAGTTGCTATCGTGCACTTCCCTGCCGGACGTAGGCTTTGCATGGCACTGTTCCATGAACCCGCTCGTTCATTTGTGCAGCGAACTCACCTTGCTGTCTGTGGTACACGTAAGCCCGTTAAGCTCACGCACAATGAGAGAGGGAGTTAAGTCCCTTACAGCCGGATCCCACTAGGTGACCTGTCGATCTGCCATTGGTTTCCATGACGCGGCCTGGGAGACGAACGGCGTTGCTGCATGCTGCTTCGGTGCCGGCGGCGCTCTACTTCGGCGTAGGTGGAGAAGCGCGACGCTCCATCGAGCTGGCCATCCTCGCATGCGGCAGAGAGAAGGAGGCAGAGCAGAGCAGAGCAATGGCGGGCAGCATCATCAGTGCCTGTGGCGGTGGTGGCCGAGATGAAGTCGGGCGCCGGTGACGCTGTGCTCTGGTTGAGCTCTGTCGATGTCTTCGCGCGTCTTGGCAGCGACAACAGCTGAGGCGACGTTGCAAGCTGGCGCACCCCGCAGACGAGGATGGAGCTCGAGCTCGGTCGTGCCTTCCTTGACGGTGCTCCTGGCTTGCTATTTATAGCTGAGTGTCGGCTGCAGTAAGGCAGTTGCGAAGAAGAAATATCTCGTCTCCCGACGGTGGATATTTCTCGGCCGTCGTGATATTTTCCGGCAACCACAGCAGGCAGCAGTGTTGCGGCATCCTCGTACACGCGCGTGCGCTGGGATCCTGATGGTGTGGCGACGAGAATCGCGGCCCTTGCGGCAGCATGAGCTGGCACCTTCCGTTCTGTTGTGATAGTGCAAGGAGATGCCGACGCGAGGAACGAGACACGCGCGATGTGGCGGTGGCAAGGAGAAATATCTCTGGCAATGGAGATTTTTGGCCGGCAGCCCCGGCAGTGCAGCAGCATCCACGCGCGCACAGCATGCTCGGGCCGGGTTGGCAAGCGCTCGGAGTGAGCTGGCGTTGGCGATGGGACTTGACGTGCCTCTGCCGAGCTAGCATGTCCGACGTAAGGCCTCATTTGGATGCTGAAAAAATTTCAAACTGATGAATAGTATCACTTTTGTCTTATTTGACAAATATTGTCCAATCGTAGACCAACTAGACTGAAAAGATTCATCTCGTGATTTTCAACCAAACTGTGTAATTAGTTATTTTTTTTATCTACATTTAATACTCCATGCAAACAGCTAAAAATTGATGTGACGGAGAGAGAGTGAAAAAACTTGGAATTTTGATATCATCTAAACAAGGCCTAAATCGCGGAGAGGAAGGGAGGCGACTTTGGGAAGACGACGCGGCGACGGCAAAATACCCGGCCAGGGAGAGCTTCGCTGGCAGGCAGGAGCAGTGCGCAGTGGTGCAGTGTCCTGGCGATGCACTGGGAAAGGTACTGGAGTACGGCTCCCTGGGCTGGGAAGAAGACACGCGGTGGCAAAAATACCTGGGCCTTGTTTAGGCCCAGTTTAGTTCCTCAAGAATTTTGCAAAATTTTTCACATTTCCCGTCACATTAAATTTTTAGACACCTACATGAAGCATTAAATATAAATAAAAAATAAAACTAATTACACAGTTTAGACGAAATCCACTAGACGAATCTTTTAAGCCTAATTAGACTATGATTGGACACTAATTGTCAAATAACAACGAAAATGCTACAGTATTCATTTTGCCAAAATTTTTGCATCTAAACAGGCTCTTAGATGACATCAAAATTCTAAGTTTTTTCACTCTCTCTCCATCACATTAATTTTTAGCCGCTTGCATAGAGTATTAAATGTAGGTAAAACAAATAACTAATTACACCGTTTAGAGCAACCGCAATGTATATGGACTAAGTAGTCCATATGGACAGCTTTTGTGTCAGTGGACTATAGTTATTGTTGTTTCCACAATGTTTCAGCCAACAAGTAGTCCATAAGGTGGGTCCCATATGAGATAAAAAATTATTTCTCTTTATAATCCTGTGCAAAACCAAGAAAGAGAGAGAGGGGAGTGAGAAAAAGTAATATTTTTTTATTCTTTATGGGTAGTCCATAAGCTTATGGGTACCTTTTGCTATGGACTACCCTATAGACTGGTCTCACAATGTTCCAGCTACCTGCTAGCAAATATTTTAATTCTATGGACTGTCTTATGGCAAACATTGCGGTTGCTCTTAGTTAGAAATCATGAGATGAATCTTTTAAGTCTAGTTGGTTCACGATTAGACAATATTTGTCAAATAAGACGAAAATAGTACTATTTATCAGATTGAAATTTTTTTCAATCTAAACGAGGCCCTGGCCGAGGAACTCTTCGCCGGTTGTCATGGTAGGGTGGCAGCGTCTTCGTGCCGTGCTTGAGCTGGTGTTTGGCGAGCTCGATGAGACATGGCAGCAGGTACAGCGAAGATATTTCTCCGGCTGGGGAGATTTTTGCCAGCAGCGAGGCAGGATAGCAGTGCCATCGTGGTGCACGCGCTGTTGTTTGAGCTGACGCTAGTGTCCGTGTCCTTTACCCAGCCCTGGTTTAGATGGAAGAAAATTTCAACCTGATAAATAGTACCACTTTCGTTTTATTTGGTAAATATTGTCTAATTATGGACCAACTAGGCTCAAAAGATTCATCTCATGATTTTCAACTAAATTGTGTAATTAGTTATTTTTTTTACCTACATTTAATACTCCATGTAAGCGGCTAAAAATTGATGTGATAGAGAGAGAGTAAAAAAACTTGGAATTTTGAGGTGAACTAAACAAGGGCCAGCATGCTTTACGTGTGCGAGGAGGAGGCGACGCAGGGAGAAAAGTCTGGCTAGAGGAGATACGGAGTATTTGCCAGCAACAGGGAAAGGACATGGGTGGCGTGCTCCATGTGCATGCGTGTACTGATCTTGCTGTGCCCTGGCGTGCTAGCTTGCATCAGTGGCCGGTGTCCACGCGGGCCTTCCGGAACAGCCGAGCAGCCACAGATGCTCAAGCACAATGAAGGGAAGGAATTTGGGCAGACGTACACACAGGAGAAAAAGTGAGTCGAGTGGAGGATTTAGGACCGAGGGGATTAGGGAAAGAAACTGAATTTCTTTTTATGGAAGAGAATTGGATTACGAGTTTTTGGAAGAAAAGAAAATGTTTTGGAAATTAAGGAAATATTTTAGTGCCACAAATAAATTCTAGAAAGCACACGAGCACATCAACAAAATTACTAAAATGCATATGGTGAGTTTTAGTGCAAGGTTTTTGGAAAAAGCTTTTTCTAAAACGGTTCCGTAGAAAATAAACTAATCAAGTTTTAATTTGTTGTAAAATTTTAAAAAATTCAAAATTTTAGTGATTTTTAACCGTATGGAAAACACAAGATGTTACAATGTACGAGTGGCCATGCGCGGAGCCGCGTATGCTCGTCTTGCCCACACCCATGGCAAAATTTGGGTCCTCTCTATTTTGATTAGGGATCAGCTCCGAAAGTCAAAAGAGATAAGAAGGTCTAGAACGCGCTCTTAAAATGGGTATTGCCGCCGTGACTTGCATGGATATTGCGTACGTACGAACAATACGCACGTCCATCTATTCAGGTACTGCTACTCTACTCATAAAGTACTTCATCACAAAATAAGTGATGCTATTGGATGTGTGCTGAACTTTCTCAACTTTAATTAGGTTTATAGAAAATATTAGCAAAATTTATATATCTAAATAAGTTTACAATTTATTACGAAAATATAAATTTTTAATAATTTATCTAATGATACTAATTATGCAATATAAATATTATTTTTTTCTTGCGGTGGTGAGGCCAGTGTGCGGCGGAGGGGCAGAGACCGTCGTCATAAGGAGCCAGCGCGGATAGTGTGTTGGGAGAAGAGAAATAAGGGAGGAAAAAATAAAGGAAGAAAAGAAAAAAGAGAGAGAAATAAAAATAGAAGGGTATAAAACACTTCACTATTTTCAACAATGATGAGGACCTATGTTATCAAACATTTTTCTAAGTATAAAAAAACTGAAGCAAAAAAGACTGCTTTATTAAAGAAGCTATGGCCGCAGCAATTTTTTGGCCAAAGTCGAAGTTCATCTAGATCCCAAACAGATATTGCGCCCCAGTTTTCTTCCTTCCCTTTTCAAAATATCGATCAAATCCATAATTTTTTCATCAATATAAATATATGCTTCGTGGTTAAATTTTGTTTGCATTTTCTAAACAAGAGTACGGGAACAACATGCGGTCCTTGTGGGGACGGAGGGAGCACATGCACGCATACATTCGCCTGGACAATATTAGCATGTGGCGTTGATATTAGGCGTGTTTGGTCCGAAGAATGAGTTAGTCTATCATATACTCTTATTCCTTGTTTAGATCCCAAATTCCACCCCAAATTCCACTATGCAAAAAGAAGATTCTCCATCACATCAAAATGTCGGCACATATATGGAGTACTAAATATAGATGAAATCAAAAACTAATTATACAGTTTTGTTGTACTTTGCGAGACGAATATTTTAAGCCTAATTAATCAATATTTGGACAATTATTACCAAATAAAAACAAAATTGCTACAGTGTGACGGGACATTTACTATGCAAAGTTAGATCCCAAATTTAGGATCTAAACAAGGCCTTAATTTATTTGTTTGGTTTGTGAAATGGTATAAGATGGTGCATCACTTTATTTCTAATAAGAGTCCGTTCAGTTTCCTCAGGTTGGATGTAGGAACAATTTCAATTTATTAAAATTATACAAATTAGTGGCTGAACCATTCAGCTTATTAAAATATACAAATTAGTAAACCATTTCAACTTGAAATTGTTCCAAATTCCTGATCGCATAGCACGTCACCTCATTTAAGATAGAGCGGTTCTTAAATCAAACACCCTAGTTGACCTCGCGTCTCGTGCCCGTCAACCTGGTCCCACAACACTCGGCACCCGGCAGGCAGCAGTGGGCAGCGGCATACTGGCATGTCCTTGTGCTGCGGCGCTGCACGCCTTTAATTCACTCCGCTTTGAGGTTTCATTATGCACCAAACGTATGATGAAGACGGTTTTTTTTTTGAGACGGTATGATGAACACGGGTGAGATGACCATTGTAGGCTGAGACGGTATTAGCTTCTATAGAATCTAGTCATACAAAACTTTGGTTCCAAAAAACTTAATAAAGTCAGTGCACGTCGTACAGAAGAAAAACAATAACATAGGTTTGCAGATACGGTCATAAAAATGGTAGGAAGGCATATCCTACTTTCAAAGTCTTAATATCTTCACACAACTTGGCCCCTAATCATGCCTCCTTAATCAACATATAGAATCTTGGTGCCATTCTCAAATACGATTATGCTAGGCCGGCACATTAACAAACTATACTACTATCTTCAACCAAAGGCTAAAATCTTGAATTTGTTCAACATGTACGGCCCAAATTTATTCTGACATAATCCTGCATTTACTAATTAATCTCGTGCCTTAAGTGATCAAGTCACGCCCCTCGAATTTCTTGCAATGGACTTTGTGAGCCACCGGCGTTCCTCATCGCCCGACACTACCACCGGCTAGCTAGCCCCCTTCCGCCGCTTGTCCCTCGCCGTCCTCTCCTCCGAGAGGTCTCCCGCCAGCTGTTTGAGCGCCTGAGCGTTGCTCTTGCTCTCCTTTCCCGTTACCTCCTCGTACCTCCCGGTCTCCACGTTGACCCTCGACAGCGGCTGCTCCAGCATGCGCTTGCCGACGGCGACGAGGTTCCGCATGTTCTCCGGCGTCGCCGCGTCCACGGCAGCCGCTGCGCCGCAGAGGGTGCTGTCCTGGTCCTGGATGCGAATGTAGTTCCTCTCGCTGTGAAACAGCTTGAACTTGACGGCGACGTGGATGTCGACGAGGTCGGAGCTGGCGGCCATGAAGATGTCGATGATGGGCTTCTTGTCCTTGCTGCGCAGCCACCCAAGGTTGCCCCACCTGGAGCACGCCTCCGCGGTGTACAGCCCCGCGTCGGACGTCAGGCCGGTGCCGATGGACAGCACCAGAAACCGGCCGCAGTCTTCCTCCGCCGTCTTGAGCAGGAAATGCGCCGCCTTTTCCTTGGCGATGATCTCCTCCTCAGTGATCATCGTCATGGCAACCATCGTCTGCAAGCCGCAAGCGTAGGATGGATTGTGATGGCCTGGAACGCAACCATCCATCAAATAAATGTTGCTGCGTGCATACTGGATTGTTGGCGGCGACACCGCCGTCGATGAGGTTGTACTCCCGCTTGCCTCCGTCGTCGTCTTGGGTCTGGAAGCAGTGCGCCGGGAGGTAGGTCGGAGCAGCCGACGTGCCGATGCACACGTCGGAGAGCAGCGCGTTCTTCCGAAGCATCTTGTTGGCCTGCGTACGTGCAGAAACGCATAAAGACACCATGGCGGCATGGCATGAACTTGAGCGGAGACTGCGTACGTACGTCGTAGGTGGAGAAGATGATGGGCTGCAGCAGCTTGACGTCGAAGGTGGGGATGACGACGTTGGTGAGCGTGTCGCCCACCCTCGTCTCGCCGAGCTCTTCTCGGACCACGGCGCGGAGGTACGCGCCGTCGTACTTGGGGCCCCACCACGAGGAAGCGAGGCTGCTCCACTTCTGAGGGAAGATGCCCGGGCCGTGCTTGAGGTAGAAGGGGTTGATGTCCCCGGCAGCGAAGAGCGGGCGGCGCCTGTCCTCTCCCGGCCCCGGCGCGGCCAGCATCGCCGTGATGAGCCCGCCGGTGCTCGTCCCAGCGATGTAGTCGAAGTAGTCCGCCAGCCTCGCCTCCGGCCCGTCGATCTTCTGCAGCTCGGCCTCCAGGTAGGCGAGCACAGTGCCCGGGATGAGGCCACGGATGCCGCCGCCGTCGATGGTCAGGACCGTCACCCGGTTACCGGGGGTGCCGCACGCCCCTGCCGCTCCGCTGCTGCATTGGTGGTACACGCGACGCTGGGATGAGTAGCCCCTCGTCCTCACCTCGAATTCATCCCGTTTCTTTAGCTGCCGCTGCCACGAAGAGCCAGCAAGCACAGTTGGAAGCTCAGATCTCGCACGGTGGAGTTGACGGCAACACTTTAGACGCCAAAACATGGCAGGCGATGGATCGATCGAAGTGAGCTCTGATGGCAAATTGGCAATGGCAATGGGGACGGGGAATGGTTGGATGATACTACGATCCAGTAGTTATGAAGATAGAGGCCGGGGGTTATATAGACTTGAGCTATATAGAAAGGTTTTCTCTACCGGTATTTTAAAAATCTTGGTGGTCACCGATAAACGGGAATATCGGATATATCGGAATTTTATCAGCGATAGAAATAAAATTTCGGAAGAAATTTAGACAAAACATGACTCATTTTGTTCAAGAAAACACATAGATCATTTCTAAACAATCTAACATAGAAAACTAAATAAAACATATTATCAATTGTTTATTCAATGAGGAGAGCAGTGACATGGCTAGAGTGTGCTAAGTGTGTTACGGCAGTGGCAACTTGAATTTAGAAGAGAAGGGGAGAGAAAATTAAACATGGATTAAGGTTAGAGTATTGGGTGGGCTTTGGCGTCTATTTGGATGACAAAATTTTAAAAATATGAAAATTTTGGACGATAGAGGAAAAATTTCAGACCCAGCCAGTAAACGGGATATCTCAGAAATTTCGGATTCTACCGACCGATATTTTTTCCCCTAATAGACTTACTTTATTTTGTTTATTTCACGGTTGCTTTGGTAGTAGGTGCACAGAGAACGACCAAGGGTGCAATATGAGTCAACAATAATATAAGTCAATAAGAACCAATTTGGCGGCTCAACTGGCCCATAATATGGGAAAAAATTGAGTGAGGACCATACGCCGTGCGGACCATGCAGCTGATAGGTGGGCCACGATATTGTTTTTAGCATACATATGGTAAATCAAATATCTTATGGGCCACACGCGGGCCGCATATCTTATGGGCCACACGCCAGCCACACATCCCCATTGTGTTTTCATAGGGATGGTCCGTACTGAATTTTTTTCCCATAATATAGAGACTACATGCACGGGTCGTTTCGTAGGACTTCTGCCGTGGCAAAACAGCTTTAGTTATAGCTTCTCTGGTGAAGCTGAATCTATTTTGAGAAACTGTTTGGCTGAACGGCTGTCTTTGGATAAATGGCTAAGAGAGGAGAAATATCCAAGATGCCCCTAGATACATTACTTGTTTCTATATGTGAGTGCTTTTGAAATAAAAATTAATATAAACTAGAAGAATGTCCAGCAGGTCGCTACGGGAATCGCAAGTGAAATCATACTACTTATATTTACTTATATGAACAAATAAATGTCATAACACAGGATGATTTTTGGTATTCTAGTGTGGGCATTTAAATATATGTTAGTAAATGATTTGATCTGCTAATGTGAATAGCTTGTGAAGACATGATGGCATATGCTAGTTGGATGTGCTAGATCCTCTAAAAAATTGGATGTGCTGGTGGATGCGGATGCGGATGCTTTGTATAGTGGGATAGTTGCATGTGCTAGTGGATGCTGATGTGTATAATTTACCCGGTGAGATAGATTGCTGGAGGGAATCGAAAATATAAGATATAGTTACATATATAGATTAATAATTGGTAGTAGGTAGATACTACGATCCAGTAGTTATGAGGCTAGAGGCCGGGGATAGAACCGCGGATCGATCTGTTTTCACTTTTCACTTTTCACTTGAGCAATACAGACTTTATTTTGTTTATTTCACGGTTCCTTCGGTAATTGGTAGTAGGTAGATACAGAACGACCAAGGGTGGATGGAACATGAGTCAATAATAATACAAATCTAAGAATCAATTTGCCGGCTCAACTGGCCCACAAAAAGCAAGCGGAGACTTATTTAGCATGATGTCCTGCCTGCTGGTCGACTACCAGCGTGGCCTTTCACTAATACTAATGTCATTTTCGCGAACGCTATTTCACCGAAACAGATAAGCAGGCAGGGACACAGCGCCACAGCTAGCGGTAGTTTCCCATGGCCTGTACATGCTGTAGGGGGCGAGTTGGTTTGCGAGGCTGTCCACAATTTTATATGAGCAATTTTGTGTAAAAATGAAGAAAGACTTAATGTTCATGTGGCAATTTTATATGAGCAAAACTAAAATTGGCAAGTGGATGAGTGACAACCATAAGGGCAAATAGTTAAAAATCCCTATAAAAACTAGCATTGGTAATCTATCACAACACGCTCACGTATGAAGGGTAAATCAATCTCCACATACTTGGTACCTGAAGCTAAACTAGATTGATGGGCAGATAACTATCACTGACTAGATTAACAATATGTGTATGCGTACTGTACTGGGAAATGAACAAATTAAGAGAAACTACAAGCAAATTGTTATAAGTAATTTTTATTACTCATTGCTATTAAACATTAATATCTAACGTTTATGCCTCCTGATAACTAATAAAAATGTAAACCGGGTAAGTGCGTCGATTAATAATAGAGTACTATACTTTGAATAATGCAACAGCAGACGTCTCCACGTTGAATACAGATCCTAAACCCTATTGCAGTGAGTAACCTATCCTGAAGCTTCCTCTGGAACAAAGGAAGCCGTCAGCGTATTCGTTCACACCGTTTTACTGGAAGTTCCCCATTTTCAGTGTTGTGGCCTGCCTGGATGATGATGTAGTTTCAAAGGAAAAGATTGTATCATGATGAAGCTTTGGTTTGTTTTTTAAAACTGAAGCTTTAATTGGTTTTAGAAGTCAATGCAATGCCAGGTGTTGACAACCAATATGTACCAACAGAGAGATTGGGCTTAACTAATAAGTTTCCAGTGTCAAGGATATGCAAGAAAATATTTTTGGTGCAACAAGGATCAAAAGCCCAAGGGAGAGAGGAGGATCTGGGCCTCTGCCCTTGCCCAAAATGGCTAGGCCTATTTCCCTGTGACCAGCCCAGCTGATCGCCGATCGAGGAGGCTAGACCCGTGAAAACGAGATATGCCAGTTTCAAAACTGGCCAGGCTGGTTTCCCTGTTTACTTCGATTTATTTCCAAATCGGTTTTATATCTATTTTTTATGTAGGAAACATAGAGATTGTGTACTAGACATGTTTCTACTCGGACAAGACCATCCCCTCCATATAAACGAAAGGATCATGGCCGATTGAGAGATCTAACATTCAATCGACTGTATTTACATTAATTACCTTTTTTTTGCCCTACTTTTCCAATCTCTTGCTATACGTTGCATCTCTTTGTGAAATCCAGCAGCATTCTAGGTGACCTAGCTGACTCTAGGACAACCTCGACATGATCTTCCTGACAGGTCTTCCCGGGAGGTGCTCTCGAGCTTATTTGCGGCGAAGGATGGGCTTCCAATCGACCTAACTGAACTGTTGATCGGTCTCACTAATCTTAGAGTAATTTTGCTACTTGTGATAGGTCCTGTGCGACCTCGGACGTGCTAGTCCTTGGGTGTGTGATCTGGTTTGGCATCAACAATACAAGACCGTGGTTTTGAAAAACTATCTTACTATTACTAATAATTAGAGGCCCCAAACGTAGCCACCATGTTAATTCTCACCAGACGTGCTAGCAAATAAGATAAATCCTAGAAATTCTCACAATAATCAGAAAATCTAGCCTTTGATTTGGTAGACCCTAATCATCTTCACCGATAATAGCCATTGGATCTATTATCATTTATTATAAAATTACCCATCACTGTCATTATAAAAAAATAAAGTAATTCCCTAGTTTTCCATATAAATTAATGTAACAACCCAGGTTTTCCAATAACAAAAAATCTGAACCTAAAATTTTTTCTAACAAAACCCATACATGGTGAGTGTGCATACTAGGAAACCATCCTTGTAGTTGCACAAGTAGATCCCAAGCTAGCATGTTTGAGCATTTGCATATTAAACAACTTATGAGTTGCATCTTCTTGATTTTATGTGATGAATTAAAACCAACTAAACTTCTATAATAAACTTGATGCGTGTGAGTTGCCAACCCTTGATATGGATCCTAAAACCCTAGATGATCCTTAGTGGACCCCACAAGGATGTGTATATGATGGCAACACATGTATACATGCATAGGTGCACAAGGTGTAAATAGAAATAGGATATAGAAATAGAAAAGGAAAAAGAAAAAGGGAGAAAAGGAGAAAGGGAAAAGCAGAACAGCCGGCCCAGCCCCGTAGCCGCCACTGCCCAACTCCCCGCCCGCGCCCATCCCCGCGCATGGCCACAGCAGGCCCAACAGCGGCCCGCCATCGCCCTTCCCCGCAGCCGCTGACCGGTGGACCCCGCCTGTCATCCCCTTCCTCACCTCCCCTCTTTGCTTTTCGCCACGCTCAAAACCGGCATGAAGCCGAGGGCGGCAAAGGCCATCACGGCCATTCCCGTCCACTACCGCCCCACGCATGCCCTGGTTGGCCGCCACGTCAGCGATCCACACCACCACCTACCCCACCTAGCGCCCGCTTGCCCGCTGACGCGAGCGCCATGGCCCGTGCCCTGCCGCACCCCTCTGCCACCACCGTACCTTCCTTGATCGGCGCCATTCAAAAATGGGAGCGCCAAGGCAGCCGCGCTCACCCCCACTCCCCTGTACCCTAGCCAGAGCCCCCCGATCACCCTACACGTGTCCCTCCCCTGCTCCCCGTCGTCTACCGTCGCCATGATCAAGCTTGGGCTATAAAGGCCCCGAGCCGGTGCCCTAGCCCTTCCCCCATCCACCCGCCCCCAGTAGTGGCAATCCAACCACCAAGCCGAGACCAAGAAGGAAGGAAAAGAGGGGAGAAGAGCAAGAGGGAGGAGGACCGAGCTACCGAAGCACCGCCGAGGTCACCGGAGCAGAGGACGCTGCCCCGAATGACTACACCAGTGAATTGGCTCTCCCTGCACTGCACCGCCCGTCATTGCACTGCTTCATCACCGCACCGCTAGCCTAGCGCCATCGCCACCACCGGTGAGCCCCGAGTTCCCCTGCTCTAGCTTTGTCGGCGTGAACACCATGACCGCCGTCGTGTTCTCCACCATGAAAGAGCCAAAGGTGCCACCTTTCGTCTTCGCCTAGCACCGTGCACACATGCGCATGCCGAACAGCCGCAGCGTAGCGATGCCGAGCCACATTGGCTCAGGAATGCTTGCGCCGGCACACCCGCACACGCTCGTGCTTGCCGCGGCCATACCCTGCCACGGTGATGCCCCGTTCCAGCGGATCCCGGACGGTAGAGGTGAAACCACCGCCGTGACGAGCTTCGCCTCGTCGCGAGATGCATATAGCCTAGCCGCGCTGGCCTGGGAAACCATAGGGGCGCTAGTCGCCTTGCGACGCTGGCACGGCCACACGCTCACGTCGCCGCCATTCCGACCGACTCCGGCCACCTCGCGCGACGGGGACCGGCCGTCGAGCTTCGCCTTGAGCCCGCGCACCTCGGCGTGAAGATGGTTGAGCGCAAAGCTCTCGCCTTGCCCTAGTCCGTCATAGTTGTGGCCTCGCCGGAGTTCCACCGCACACCTTGCCACGAAGCAGGCTCTGTCGTGCCTTATGGTTACCACCGTTGAGTCACTCACCTTCCCCGTGGCCCCAATCGAGGCCGTAGCGACCTCGCCACCACCGCCGCCGCATCACCACTACCGTGGCTAGCTTCGTCGGAGCCCTTAGATGCACGCCTAACCCCTTTGTCGCGTCCGTCGGAGCACCCAGGAGCCATAGGAGCCCTGTCGGGGCTGTGTCGACATCCCGAGTGCCCTTGCCGTTGACCCGCGCCGCCGTGAGCCGCCGCGCCGCCTACGCCGGCCGCCTGGAACCCCAAGTAGTCCTCCAGCCTCGCCTCCGACCCGTCGAGGTCCTACAGCTGGGTCTCGAGGAATTCGAGCATGGTGCCCGGGATGAGGCCCTGGATGCCGCCGCCGTCGATGGTTAGCACCGTCACCCGGTCACCGACGGTACGGCATCCCCTCGCCGCTCCACTGCTGCATGGGTGGTACACGCGACGCCGGGACGAGTAGCTTCTCTTCCTCACCTCGAATTCATCCCGTTTCATCAGCTGCCATTGCCACGAAGAGCCAGCAAGCACAGTTGGAAGCTCAGACCTCGCACGGTAGAGTTGACGGCAACACTTTAGACACGAAAACATGGCAGGAGATCGATCGATCGAACAGAGCTCTGATGGCAATGGGGACGGGGAATTAATGACTGAATGATACTAGGATCGTGTAGTTATGAAGCTAGAGGCCGGGAATAGAACCGGATCTGTCTGTTTTCACTTTTCACTTGAGCAATACAGACTTTATTTTGTTTATTTCACGGTTCCTTTGGTAACTGGTAGTAGGTAGATACAGAACGACCATGGGTGGAATATGAGTCAATAATAATACAAATCTAAGAATCAATTTGCCGGTTCAACTGGCCCACAAAAAGCAAGTGGCGACTAAATATATTTAGCGTGATGATGACCTTGAGCCTGCTGGTCGATTACCAGCGTGGCCTTTCACTAATACAAATATCATTTTTGTCAACGTTATTTTCACTAAAACAGATAAGGAGGCACAGACACAGGGGTAATGAAGGACTGAGCGCGAGGCCAGAGAGGGGTGAATGAGAGCCAAATCAAGTTTCTTTGTAATTTTGGCCACTGTCCCAACTTCGCCTGACAAAGCGCTCACCTCAAAAGTCTCAACGTGAGCACACGCGAACTAACTGGTGACAAGATGTGCTCAAGAGGTACCAAAGAACACAGCGGAACACACATGTAAGCACCACAACAGAAGATGCAGCAAAGGGCAAGAAAGCACTATGGAAAGGCTTGCTCACTCTGGAAATCCAGCTAGGCCGGTTTGGAGCACAGCCAAGCCACTTTTTGCAACATAGCCAGGCCGACTTTGCAACATAGCCAGGCCGGTTTCGCGACACAGCCAATCAAACCCGGCTAAGCAACCTGGCTAAGCCAGTTTTGCAACATGGTGGACTTCTTCTGCAACACAACCCAACCCGACTAGGCCGGTCCAGAGAGATAGAAGCTTGTGAATTTTCCCAAAAAAAGCAAATTTGATCCAAATCAACTCCAATGGACTATAAATTATGTAGGAATGTTTCTAGGGGTGTTGTGGATGTATTCCTAGAAGATCAACACCTAAAAACTCCTGAATCAAAGCAGATCTTGAAATCCATCTCAAAAAGAGGGTTTGACAGAGATGTTCCTCAGAGATTCTAGCATGAATCCATCCAACCAAAATGTCTCAAAAAAAAAAATCCATCCAACCAAAACACCCTCAAATTCACTGGATCATCAAGAAATCCATCAAAAGCACAAGAGAGGGACATTGGGAGAAGAAAAACCAAATTGAACCACAAACAAGATCTTGAGACAAGAGAAATCAGAGAACAACTTGCTTTATTGCCACAAGATCAAATTAAACAAGATCTAGTTCTTTTCTCAAAGATAGAGGTGCTCTATCTCTCATATGTGGACCTCAACACAGCGAAACTGAATCTGGCTAGAACTGAGAGACATAAGCTAGAGACATTTGGTCCGAGAAGCCCATATAGCACTGAGATCAGGCTGCGAGCTGCTAGGATAGTGGCAACTGTTGCTGGCAGCATCCATTTGGACCAGTTCCCTCAAGGCATGATGATTGAGTGCATATCATCCCTGCTCAACACGCTTGAGGAATACAGTTGGCGACCTGAGGGATATAGGCGACATACAATTCTACCCAAAGAGTACGAGCGGGACTGGCTGCTAGATGAAGAGGAGCTGTCGTACAGTTACTTTGTCAACGCAATTCCAAGAGCTACGGAGGAAAGTAACAGTCGTAACCCGCTCCAGGGCTATAGAGGTCTGGTAGTGCTAGGGCTGCGCATCCACCAGAAGTTCGCTGCCAACGAGAACAACTACAGAGTCATAAGCAACACTGGAGGCCTGCTATCCAAGGCGATGGCGCCCCTAATTTCAGACCAACTGCACGGGGACCATCATGATGAATGGTCCAGCATAGCAGAGGAGTCTAGAATTCTTGAATCGGTTGATCGGTTGATGGCTGCTCTAGGAGGGACCGAAATAACAAAGCTGACAAGTGAGATCTCAAGCAGCAGCCAAGCGGCGATCATGAGAGCCCTAAGGTGCCACAAATGTCACATGTTGCTAAAAAGACAAGCCGCACAGGTCCTCTTACATCTGTCTCCAGATACACCGACCTCCTGTTAAGTAATTAGGCAATTTTCAGATTAAAAACAGAATATAAATCATGTAAAATAGATGAACTAGATAAGCATGTATAGCATACTAGCATGACAGTTTGGCATATTGGATAGTATGAACGACAAGATTAGATCACGAGGATTATACCTGCCGACTGTAACCGTAGTCGTTGGTGATGCAGATGGTGGTGATGGTGGAACGAGGTTGACATCGAAGTCGTTGATGTTGAAGTCGTCATCGAAGTCGTCAATGAGAGGTGGAGGGAGAGCTCGACGCAGTTGACGATGAATACGCCAGGACGTAGCGCCGCCTGACTTGGATAGAAGATGGCCCGTTGTAAAGTTGGGAGCAGTCGCACGGATAGCGCTTCCCAAAAACCTTATTCGCCTTCTCCCGGTGCAGGATCGCAAAGACGAGGGTTTCAAAAACCTGCTCGTCCGGTCGCTGGGGCACACAAGCGATCGGACTAGAGTAGCTATGGCGGCAGCGCAACAGCGAGAATAGGCTAAAACTCTAGCTCAATTAGATGGATTTTAGTGTGGCCGGTAGGTTGCTTATATAGTCATGTCCAACCGACCTCGTGTCGCGATCACGATCTAAGTCGTTTTATGACTCTGCAACTTGAAGGCCAATAAACCAAAAACTAAAACTGCAAAGGAGACCGCGCTCCCACAACGTGAGGAGCCGGATTTCGGCGGACCATTCACGCAGGTGCCACGCGCCCTTCGTCCCGCCCGGCGAGGCGAGCGAGCGCGCGTGTGGGCTTCTTTCTCCTCCTCACACTAGACTTGAGGAAGTGGAGATGACTTTCATATTTAAGATGGCTACCTACACTTCAACAAGTAAGGTGGTAAAGAGTTCCCACATCCCCTTCTCACATGAATAAGCCTTTAAGATTTATTAGAAATTTCACAATTGGTTATTGGGCCAAGCCCATATAAATTCCAACAATCCCCCATCAGATCTCAAATATCCATTTAGAGATTTGCCTGTTCTCGCTACTGTTTGATATACCAGTGTTTCGACAGAGACTGTGAAGTTGAACTTCCACCTAGAACCTCAAGCTACACTCATCCATAACTTGAATAATGGACTACACCTTGAATTACAAGTTTTGTGTGAATAAGCTTTACTCAAAGCCAAACTAGTACTTAGCTGTCAGTAGCTTTACTCCGTGGGTGGAGCATGTACATCGTACTCCTCATGAGCTTACTAGAGATCACCCAAGTCTCGTAGACTGTGACGTTATACAGTCAAACTCATATAGGTACATTTTTTTCAAGAATGCTCTGTAAGATAGCACCACCAGCGAATCCAACTGCAGGAGGCCTTGTTACAATTGTGCTGGGAGATACACAGGGAATGGACATTGATTGATAAAGACCAAGATTTGACTCATCAGTTCAATGAGATCGCAGCCAAGATATGTTCGGGACAGGGGATGCCTGACAAGACTTTCAGAGAACTTGTGGGTGAAGCACAAGAGAAACTTCAAGAGGAGAAGGAGAGGGCCTCAAGTGAAATAGAAACCTGAGTAAGACGACTAGTTGACTGCGCTCCAAAACCTGAAGCCTCCAACATCCCCATGTGCTTTGCTCCGTGAAGATTCTCGGTATAAATGTCATAAGATTGAAATAAGCAAACACAAATTATATTTGTTTATCTTGTGTGTACTTTGCTAAGTTTCATTTGCATGCCTGGAGACCATGTTATTATGCTAATTATATATCCTCTGTTTTCATTCGTCTGTATTTTAATAATGGCCCTGTTCGGCAGGCTGTTTTTTGGTTTATAAGCCGGCTGTTGCTGTTTTGTTGTGAGAGAAAAACACTGTTCCACGGCTGATAAGCCGTGCTGATAAGCTCAGCTGAACAGGGGGAATGTAAAAATGGAATACATGATTGGCCCCTCAGTGCTGGTGCACGAATAATTATATTTATGATGTTCGTGTTTCTTTTCTTCTGTTTTCTTATTACTAGCATATGATAAGAATCCATTGTCATTGTGTGCGTTTATGGTATTTGTGTTTCTTTTCTTCTATTTTGTTACTATAGATCACAGGAATCCATTGTCACTGTGTGCATTTATAGGACTGAGACATATATTAGCCAGCGCCTGTCCTGAGTTTTTCTCGGCCTAGGGCAGGAACTAATACGGGGGCCTCCATATACCACCTCATATATTTATAAAGTATATAATATAGTCTTATAAATACATATCAACTAAGAAGAAAATATTCAATGCTCTAAAATAACTTATATAGAATCTCTGAATGTCCCTGTTTTCGTACTTTATAGGCGATACTAAATCCCGCAAACTTGAAATTAAAATAAACGAACAATGGTTGAAGAGTGTAAGATTATGTAAACCTACAAATAAATTTAGTTTAATTACATTCTGTGAGCAGCTGGCAGGGGAAGAAGAAAAGGGAAGACGTGGGCAACAAGAAGGATGACGAAGGCAAGATTAGTAATCAGTAAAGTGTTCAGCTATTACATGATGATCCCCAAATGACAGCAACTAGAACATATATAGAAGAGCATGCAGGCTGGCAAGATCATCACGGACAACGGTAGAGGCAGCTCGCAGACCGCAGGATCTACACCGTGGACCTGCTCAGCCTGCGCCGCGTTGGCTCGTTTAGGGCCGTGCGCCATGAGGAGGTCCGCTGGCTACTACGCTCCGAGCGGCTTCGCCGGGGCAGCAGCAGCAATAGGCAGTGAACCTGAGCGAGATGGTGTCGGCCACTCGGCGTACGTGGCCGACGCGTCCATGCGTGGCATCAGCAGCAGCAAGTTCACGGACATGATGTTGTCGTCCATCGACACCATCATCCAGGAGCACCAAGACAGTAGAGGCGCCGTCGCCGACGAGGACTTGCTCGACATGCTGCTGACAGTGCTGAGAACATCAAGGCCGTCAACATCATCGTATGATTTCTAGCTCTTAATCAGAAAATCATGAGAGATAATTCACGACATATTTGGAGGGAGCAACGAGACTTCGGCAACCACAGCAACCACGCTCTAGTGGACCATGGCGGAGCTCATGAGGAACCCAAGAGTAATGCGCAAGGCGCAGGACAAGGTCTGGCGAGTCCTCGCCGGCCGGGCAGGAGATCATCACGGAGGACAGCCTGAGCGGTCTGCATTACCTTCTGCTCGTCATCAAGGAGGCTCTCCGACCGCAGCGTCCGGCACCGCTGCTAATCCCACGGGAGTGCTGGACGCCGTGCCGGGTCTGCGATTTGACGTGCCGGTGGGGGTTATGATCCTTGTCAACACGTGGGCCATCGGCAGGGAACTCAACGGCAGAGGAATTCTCGCCAGAGCGGTTCGAGGACAGCGGCGCCTTTGACTTAGTAACACACCCGGCCTAAAGTTACTGATTTACCCTTATATCAAAAAATAATAATAAAAAAAGATCTAGCCTCACATAGTTTGGTACTAGTCCTACCTATTTTTGGTACTAACTACTAACCTCATCTATTTGGTACTTCTAAGTACTTTGATATGGGTACCTCCTATTATTCTACCGTCTGATTTCGCCGTATGGATGGCTTATATTTTTTCGACCATTGTAAAATTTCTCTTTTTATGCTGAATTAGACCGTCTTGCACCGATTACTGCATTGTTCCACTAATGTTCATAGCCGCGGTTGCCGAGTTAATATTGCCTGTAGATGTACTGTTCATCCTTCATTTCTGCTTCCACATACTATGTCAGTATGCCTTTGTTAAGGCTGTGAAATATCCGTTTCATCCCACACCAAAGGATTTCGAGCCTCTAGGTCCATCATCGAACTGCGAGCGACCAGACTGAACAAGGTCAGCGGCGAGACGTGCTCACGGAGTCACCTTGCAAGCATCTCATCCCTACATCTCAGCTATCACTGTCTCCCATCACGTCTGCGCGCGCAGCGGAGGCGAAGCGCGCGCGCGTAATAACGTCGTAGTAACTTATAATTTGGAATGGGCAGAGTTCGATGAAATTTATACGATTGCCAAACGTCGTATAACTTATATCTGAGAATGAAGGAGGTGTACAAATTCACTGTGCCGGCGTTTGGCCCTGGGGTTGTGTACGACGTGGACTACCCCACGAGGCAGGAGCAGCTCTGGTTCTTCGCCGATGCTTTGCAAGTTAGAAAGCTCCGAGGCTATGTCCCTCTGCTGGTTTATGAAATTGAGGTGAGGGTGAGGCCGATCGCTTCCACTGTACTGCAGTTGATCCATTTTTATAATCTGATATTTACTGTCGTTACTAGCTTAGCTTCATCATCAAATAAAGTTTCCATCTAGATGATCTCAATTTCACAGTATCCAATAATGCTCTCTCTAATTTCTTGAATGCCATTCAATCAATCAATTGGCATCACACCAGCAGTTGTCTTCCTTCACTTGTTTGCTGATCTCCCTGAGTTTTTCTTTATTAGTTTCCAAAACAGTTGAAAGGAAGGATATTGCTGTCTGCTCCGTCCTTGTGATTTTGACCTGCGGATCATAATCATATATGTTTTCATATCATACTTTGCTCATAATAAAGGAAAAAAGAAGTATAACACTATTAGCTGTTGTAATCATATTTTTGCACACATATGCTAGATGATTGAATAACTTCACCTGCAAATTTTAAATCCTAATTAATAAACCACCCTGCAGGAGTACTTCTCAAAGTGGGGAGAAAGTGGCACTGTGGATTTGAAGTCTGAGTTGGAGCGCGTCGTCTTACTGACTGCTAGCCGATGCTTGCTGGGAAGGGAGGTGCGTGAAAAGCTCTTCGATGATGTCTGTGCTCTCTTCCGAGACCTTTGCATGGGGATGCAGCCAATAGCTTCATCTTCCCTTACCTCCCTACCCCTGCTCATCGTCGGCGTGACCGGGCACGGGCACGTTTGGGAGAAATATTCTCCACCATCATCAAGTCCCGCAAGGCCTCTGGGCGTTCCGAGGAGGAGGACATGCTGCAGTGCCTGATGGATTCCAAGTACAAGAACGGAAGACCCACCACAGTTATCACGGCCCTCTTTGGTGGACACCAAACCACCTCTATCACCTCCACCTGGACCGGGGCTTACCTCCTTCGGTTCAAGCGCTACTTGGCAGCGGCCGTGGAAGAGCCGATTGAGGTCATGAAGCGCCATGGCGACAAGATTGACTATGACGCCTTGGCAGAGATGGTCCTTCTCCACCGGTGTATCAAGGAGACTCTCCGGCTTCACCAGCCGCTAACCATGTTGCTTCGTCAGTTGCACCGTGACTTCACGGTCACCACCAAGGAAGGCCAAGAGTTTGACGTCCCAAAGGGCCACATGGTCGCGACGTCGACAGCCTTTGCTAACAGGCTCCCTCACATTTACAAGGACCATGAGTCGTACGACCCTGGCCGCTTCGGCCCCGGGAGGGAGGAGGACAAGGCTGGAGGCACCTTCTCGTACGTGTCCTTTGAAAGGATCAAGATGCTCAAGAGAGGGGTGAATTGGGCTTTTCTAAAAAATTAATTGCAAGAATTAAATCCTACCAGCCAAAGTTCACCCCTAGTGCCTACAAGTGTTCCTTGTGATTCTACCGGTAAAAGTTTTGCACCCTAAGTTCCAATCCTAATCTAGCATGGCAATTCTAGGAAAGTAAACCAAGCAATAAAAGTAATACAAAAAAGTAAATGCTTGAAAGTAAGGGCAAGGAACACGGCGATGTTTTCCCGAGGTATCGGAGAGTCGCCACTCCCCACTAGTCCTCGTTGGAGCACCCGCGCAAGGGTGTAGCTCCCCCTTGATCCGCGTAAGGATCAAGTGCTCTCTACGGGCTGATTCTTCGACACTCCGTCGCGGTGAATCGCCCAAAACCGCTCATAAGATGAGTTGGGTCATCCACAAGCTCCGCCGGATGATCACCAAACTCCCAATCACCACCAAACCATCTAGGTGATAGCGATCACCAAGAGTAACAAGCTAGAACTCTCACTTGACCACAACGAGCCTAATGAGAAGATGGATGCACACTTGCTACTCCCTAGTCACTAGTGAGGGACTCTCAAGCTTTGACTCTCAAATCACTACCCTCACTAGAGCTCTTGCACTCCCTTACACTCCAAAGGTGTTTCTCAGCTGAACAAATAAGCAAGAGACCTCCAAAAGAGGTGGAGGAGATGTATTTATATACCTCACAGACAAATCCAACCGTTACCTGCCAACTCAGCAAAAATACGCAATGACCGGACGCGCCGGTCGACCTGACCGGACGCGCCGTTCGATCGTAACGGTCAAAAACCTGAAACACTGGCTGAGTGACCGGACGCACCGATCAAGTGTGACCGGACGCGTCCAGTCGTGCAGGGAGCTTATTGTACTATGACCTGACGCACGACCGCGTCCGATCAGTGATGACCGGACGCGTCCAATCGTCAGAGTACCTTACTGGAACGTGACCGGACGCGCCCATCACTTCCCAGTCGCGTCCAATTAGGTGATTTCCCTCTTGTGACACGTGTCAGCCTGAACACCGCGTCCGGTCCTCGCAAGGACCGCGTCTGGTCAACAGCACTGAGACGCAGTAGCAGATGTGTACTGACCGGACGCGTCCGGTCAAGCCAGACACCGCGTGACGTCTCTAAACACTCCGAAACGCGACGCAACTTGAACCAAGTTGCTTCCAACTGAACTTTGAGCTATTCTAGAGCTACCTAGTGCTAAGTTTGACAAGTGTGCACCACACCTAAACAAAAGACTCACCTAGGTCAAGCTACTCGCTTATGCCCCCCTTTATAGTACGGCCAAAAGAAAAAACGAAGATCCTAACGACTATTCCGAATGTAACTCAACACCTTGACATCCGGAACTAACCGTCCTTAATCTTGACGTTAATCCTTTGAAAATCGAAACGATTTCCATCAAGGGGCATGAATACCAAAGTGTCCAAAGCAGTTATCAACCCCATGACCTAACTTACAGAGTTTCTACAAAACACACGTTAGTCATGGTAATAAAGCGTTGTCATCAATTGCCGAAACCAACTCTCGGGGCCTAGATGCTTTCAATATCCCCCTTTTTGGTGATTGATGACAACACTAAGATTCAGAAGATAAGAGTTGAGGTTTTCGAGCATGCTTGGTTCACATAAGCAAAAAGCAATAAGCACAAGGGGTTAGGAATTGCTTATGTGCCCCAAGCCAACAGTGTGTACTCATAAGATAAAACATGAAGCGTTAGTTCACATAAAGACATAGCTCAAAAGAAATCGGAGTAAGGCACGGAAGCACAACCTTATGAGCTATAACCAAATAAGTGACATGCTATAAAATAGAGACAAGATAGACCATATATGACTCAAAGTATCTCACAAGACCACATATCACAAAATGTAAGTACGGGAATGTAAACATGATGCATGAATGTAGCACACAAATAAAAACGAAAACCCTCTATCAAAACTCCCCCTAAATCTACTCTCTCTCCCCCTTTGGCATCAACCGCCAAAAAGCTAATCTAAGGACCCGATAGGGGAACAGACGGAGTCGAGTCAGGTGCCGAGGAGCGCGGAGTGATCACAAACTGAGAAGTATCTTCCTCGGACTCTGAGCTGTCAGGCTGACCCTCTGAAGAAGCACGTGGCTGTGAAGCGGTCTAGGTCTGAACAACAGGAGCAGGTACTGACGAAGACGTAGCAACTAGTGGAGCAGTCTCTGTGACCTAAGCCTAAAGTGAGCCAACAGCTGGAAGATCTGTCAAGGCAACAGACGAAGGTACAGTCTCTGTAGTGCCAGTCCCTGTCACTGGAGGAACAACTGCCTCTGAAGCGGACAACCCTGAAGAAGTCACTAGAGTGGTGTGCGAGGGCGTCGGCTGACTAGTCAACTCGCTGTATGAGACACTCAAGTCAGCAAACGGAGTGCCTGTTAGAAGGTGGGGGCGAGGCTGGTCTGAAGGAGTGAACCCCATCTGAATAGGCGTGTAGCTCGGGGACTGGAACGACTGGAGAACCTGCTGCTGTGGAGAGGTGAACTGGAAGCTCGGTTGTCCCTGACTCGAAGATCCACTGGACTGTAAAGCTGGAGTCAGGACAGATGCAGGAGGAGAAACCCCAACTGTAACCAAGTGACGCAGGAGCTCTAAGTACTACTGCTGGTTTGCTGCCTGCTGTCGCTGCATCTCGAACTGCTGACACTGTAGCTCAAGCTGCTGCCTCTGGAACTCATCCTGTCAAGCCTGAATCTGAGCAAAAGCGGTAGCTATGTCCTAAGCCTGTCTCTACATCTGAAGCTCCTGTCTCTCCTATGCCTGGGTCAGCCTCTCAAGTATAGCCACCATGGCTGGGTCTGAGCGGGAGGCTGAGCCTGAACCACCGACCTCATGATCATGAGGCCGAGGAGAGCGGTACCGGGGGATGAGCTGGTAATCCTCATCAGTGCTGTCAGAGGCCTCATCCTCAACTGGATCAGCAGGCTGAGCATCCAAATCAGCAAGCTCTGCCTCAGCAAGACCCTGAACGGTCGCGTCTTGCTCAGCTGCTGTTTCATGCACCTAAGGCTCTCTCGCTATCCTGGCACGGGTGCCTGCTCTCTAGTAACAGAAGCCCATAGCTGACGGATATCATACTCTGAAAAGCAGTGGTAGTGTCTGATATCTCAGCTCTAATCTCAGAAGGCAGCTCGCATGAAGATCTGATGAGAAAATATATCCAATGAGCATAGGGCAGCTGACGGTGTCCCTTGAAGCCTTCTGCCAAGGTGTCCTCCATCTCACATAGCATGAGATCCCAGATATCAAACGGTGTCTGTGAGAGAAGGTGATGTACTACCCACAACTGCATACGGTTCAATCCCTCTCTGTACCCCAGCCTCGGAAGGAGTGTACGTCTGACAATAGCATCCAAGACTCTGGCAAGAGGTGTCAAGCTGGCGGGTGTACGTCGGGACCCTTCGCCAAAAGGCTCATGAAAGCAGGGTCGGATCAAATCAGTAGGGGGCACTGTCCCGCCATGAGGGCGTCTCGGTGGAGCAGTCTGACCAAAGCATAGCTGATGTATCTTCGTGTCTGAAGCTGGGAGTCTGAGAATCTCCCATACTCTGGTGTTGTAAAGTCTGCGGTCACTGCCTCGGTGAAAGTCCTATGTTTGGTGTTGGTAATTAGTGACAATGCCTAAGTACTAATCCTATGCCTAAGTTGTATGTAGCATATGAGGATTAGTACATTCCAAGGTTGGTGGCAAGATGGACATTGTGATCATGAGTGGCCACACTTGGATTTGGACGCAACCCTACGTGATCAAGGCAAAGGTATATGCTTAAGGGTTGTGTTTTAGTAACCAAGACACCTAGTGGGTGTGGTTACATTATAGGATAGATAGCCGTACTATAAAGAGGGGAATGACGCGGCTATTGAACTCCTAAGTGCCTCTAGGTGTGCATTTCATATCATATGCATTTGGATACAACTAATAACGCCTCAAAAAATGATTGTGAAAATGCTAACACACATGCACATAGTGACGGTCACTTGGTGATGTTAGCACGTCTGCGAAGGCGGTGAAGTTTGAGCGGTAGAGAGGGTTTGGGGTCCTCTCTCCCTCCCGCCGAGCTTGCGAGGCGGGATTCAGGCGTTTTCAAGAAGTTGAAACGCCTATTTTCTACTACGCCGGAAGTCGGAAATCGAACGGAAAGCGAACGGAGGTCACAGTGGTGACCGGACGCTGGACCGGACGCGGTCACTGTTTGACCGGACGCGTCCGGTCAGTGTCCAGTGTCTTCGAGTGTTTCAGTTGTTTGATCGGACATGAGGCGCGTCCGGTCATAGTCGATCGGACGCGTCCGGTCGTCCAGGGAGCTTACTGGACTCCAACCGGACGCGGGCACTGTGGCGTCCGGTCGGTTCACCAGCGCGTCCGGTCACTGTTTCGTTGTGCGCGGCTCAGAGTTGACCAGCGCGTCCGGTCAGTCACGGGACTGGCGCGTCCAGTCGTGACCAGCGCATCCGGTCGCTGCGACCAGCGCGTCCGGTCAGTGTTTCGAAATCTAGCCGTTGCGTGACCGGCGCGTCCGGTCAGTTGGACCAGCGCGTCCGGTCAGCGCGACTGCTACTGATTTAAGTTCCTAACGGCTATATTCGAAGGGGTACGTCTATAAATACTCGTTGGCCGGCTCAAGGCTCTCACTCTTGGACATTTGACATACTTGTGAGCACTTTGAGCTAAGCAACTCCCCTCCCACTCATCTCTCTTGCTTCTTTGCATATTCGAAGTGAGATTGAGTGATCCAAGTGCATTTGCATTGTGAGATTGCATCTAGTTGGCACTTGGTGGTTGATTTGCTGCGGGATTCTTGTTTCTCTTGGTGGTTGCCGCCACCTAGACGGCTTGGAGCAGCTTGGAGGCGTTGGCAAGAGTTGGTGATTGTTCTTGGCCACCTCCGGTGATTGTGAGGGGTTTGTGCCTACCTCGGCGAAACGCCAAAGGCAACATTAGTAAATTGCTCGTGTCATTGCAACCTTTTGCCATTTGGTAGGTTCTTGTGGCGCCTTTTGAGAGGCTCGGTGTGAGACCGATTAGCCACCGAACCACGTGGTGAAGAGGGACACAACGGGGACTAGCGTGCCGACAAACACGTGAACCTCGGGATAAATCTTCGTGTCATCACTTTCATATTGTGATTGATTGATCCCGGTGTTCGGTTGTTTTGGTATTCATTGTTGATCATATTGGTTGGCTCAATACTTCGCCCCTCGGTGAAACCCTCCTAACTCAACTCCGCTTTACTTTCTTAGTTATCTTTGCTAGCTAGTTTGCTTTGCTAGAGTAGTTCTTTTGTGTAGCTTGCTAGTTGTAGTTGTAGTTACCTTCTCGTTTTAACTTGTGCGGTTGAGTGCCAATATACTAGAATTGTGAATTGGATAGGTGGCTTGCAAACACCCCTTTGGCTAAGCAAAACTCGCTTCTCGCTATTTGTTGTATTGATAAACTTGTTTAGCTTGTCTTTGTAGAAAATTTTAAAAGGCTATTCACCCCCCTCTAGCCATCAAGACCTTTCACTCGGAATACAAAGTGAATGAACTCATGTGTCGGGTCAATCCACAGTGAAGAATAGAACTCCCTGACGCAAGTGCCGCAGTATGATCCTGTCCGTCCAAGAAAATCTGATAAGCCCGGAAGAAAGGACAAGTGCGGACAAAGCTGCTCACCAACCACCTCAACAAGAGCCTAAAGACGACAGACCCTCTGAGGTCTAAAAGCAATCCCACTATCGACATATGCTCTGTAGAAGTCCTCCTGTAGGGGTGTGTAGAAGCCCTTTGACGCTCTAGAGTCCCGCACAGGTGGGAACCATCGACCAACCTCTACGAACCTCAGGGTCTACACCTGGCGTGTTGTAGCTCCCCTCAAGTCAAAGTGCTCGACTGGGGGGTGTCCTCGAGCCCTGGGAGGTGGGCATCCTCCACGACGCTGGCCCTCTGGCCTAGGAGTCACCTGAGCTCGCGTACGTCCTGAGCGACGACGCGGTGGAGTCTAAACTGGCTGCTCCTCTGTCTCCTCTGGAGCCTCTGCAGGTGGATCAACTGACATAGCCTCTGTCCCCTCTGTGGCCTCAGACCTTCAAGATGAAAGTGACGCTCGCCAATGTGAATCCCACTGCTCCTGCCTCCCCTCTCTGCTAGCTCTGCTGCATCTGCAATTGCCTGAGCGATCTTTGCATCTGTAAGAGTCTTCTTCTTCTTTCTGGTCATGGTCTTTATGTGCTTACCACGCGCAACCTCTATCAGATGAGGAGGACTCTCGTCCCCGTCACTAGGTGCACCCCCAGCGTTCTTGCAGCGAACCATACTGACCAACTGCTGAGAAACCCTGAAGATGAGGAACTGTCACTCAAGAGGCTTGGCCTCAATCTGTATCCGCAGGCTTGGCCTCGGATTCAATCACTAACCAGCTGTCACCCAACACACCGACAAAACTCGCTGAAAAGACGGAATAGATGGATCTACTATAAGCAACATATATATTCTAAAAGATAAGAAACCCTAAAGGTAGCAAGCATATGAGATAAGATATGAATCGAAAGCGATGGCTACCTCGGATCGACGAGAACTCGGTGAAAAGATGAGATGACCTTGACTCGCGAGAGTTCCCCGAAAACACCGGATGAGCGCTGAAAACGCCGAGACAAGTAAAGGTGGTAAGTAATTGAATGAAATTGTCACGGCAAACCCTAGCGACGGAATCAAAGGATTGAAAACGAGAATTCGATTTCACCTTTGAAAACGGGAGCGAGGGTTAGGGTTAGGGCGAGCCCGGAGGTGATGAAGGTGGCTTGATGGAGGAGGAGGCTCGGCCTAGGGTTTTGGCACGGGCGAGCAAGGGCAGAGCACGGTGGCTTGGCTCGGTGGTGGCACGCGCGAAGCAGAGGAGCAATGGCGGTGCGGCGAGCAGCGCGGCAACGGCGGCGCGGCGAGCAGCGCACAGAGCTAGGGCAGTGCGACAGTGGCGCGGGCTAGGGCAGCACGGCAGCGGCGCGGGCGAGACACGGTGGCGCGAGGCAGGGCGGCGCGCGGCGCGGGCGGCGGCGGAGGTGGCACAGGCGGCGGCGGAGGAGGCGCAGGCGGTGGCGGAGATGGCGCAGGCGGCGGTCCCGGCGAGCTAGGGCACGAGAACGCGAGATCGAGCGCGGCGGCGGGTCGAGAAGAAGATGAAACAGAAAAAGACGAAGAGTTATATGAGGACTTAGATCCGCTCACTGCGCACTGACCGGACACGGTGGGGCAGCGTCCGGTCACAGTCCAGTACGCTCCTGGAGCGACCGGACGCGTCCGGTTAGGGCTGACCGGACACGGACAGAGTCCGGTCGAAGGTCATCAGGGAAACTCATCGCGCATGACCGAACGCGGTGGTGGATACCGGGACCGGACACGGTGGTCAACAACGACGCGTCCGGTCGAGCGTCCGGTCACAGGTCCAAGAGAAAGTCTTCGGGATGACCGGACGCGCTGGTGGTCGCCGGGACCGGACGCGGTGGTGAAGCATCACTGCGTCCGGTGCAGCGTCCGGTCCAGCGTCCGGTCACTGTTTAACGCCTTTCTTCAATCCGATCTTCTACGCGACTTCTCCCAATCAAGTTCCAATTCAAAGAGACTCAAATAAACACCAATTGGAACCTGATATGAGTGACCTCACTCAAACCCTCAAGTTTTTCAAATAATTTGCCTTAGGCTAATATTGTTTTTAGAAAAATAGGCAATAAACACCCGAGGAGCAATGTATGGCCATGCAATAGAGTTTGTGAACCCTTAGGAGCGTCAAATGCTCTCTCTATTCATGGACGAACACAGAGGTTGCTCAAAGCCAAACCGAAAAGAAACGACTAAGCAACAACCATGCATATGCAATGCAATACAAGTAAGTAAAACTAGGTTGTTTGTCAAGTTTGATCCACGGTTAGGCTTCTTCACTCCTCCAAAGGAGGGTTATCATAACCATGTTAGACAAGCCCTAGATGCATTGCGGAGAATTTAAACATGGCATATAATACAATGCAATGCAAGGGACAACACAAGCTTATTTTTTAAAGTTACTAGAGTCAAGCACATTAAGTTCACTTCTCAACCTACAAAAGGTAGCCTCATCCAAAGGTTTAGTGAAGATATCCGCTAATTGATTTTCACTTCTTACACCTTCTGGTGATATATCATTTTTAGCAACATGATCTCTTAGAAAGTAGTGACGGATATCAATGTGCTTGGTGCGAGAGTGTTGTACCGGATTATTAGCAATTTTAATGGCACTTTCATTGTCACATAAAAGTGGCACCTTTTCAAGAACAACTCCATAGTCTAGGAGGGTTTGTTTCATGTATAAGATTTGTGCACAACAAGCCCCCACGGCAATGTATTCCGCCTCAGCGGTGGACAAAGCCACACTATTTTGCTTCTTAGATGACCAAGATACTAAGGACCTCTCAAGCAAATGGCACCCTCCGGATGTGCTTTTTCTATCAATTTTGCAACCGGCATAATCCGAGTCAAAATAGCCAACTAGTTGGAATCTAGCTCCTTTGCAATACCAAAGACCAATGCTTAGGGTGTGCTTAAGATATCTTAAAATTCTTTTTACGGCACTTAAGTGAGGTTCTTTAGGGCACGCTTGAAAGCGAGCACACATGCACACACTAAACATGATATCGGGCCTAGATGCGGTAAGATACAACAAGCTACCAATCATAGAACGGTAGAGAGTTTGATCAACCGATTTACCTCCCTCATCTAGGTTGAGATGTCCATTAGATGGCATTGGGGTCTTGATTGGCTTACATTCTTCCATCTTGAATCTCTTGAGTAGATCCTTGGTATACGTTTCTTGAGAGATGAAAATCCCTTCTCTCATTTGCTTGACTTGAAAACCAAGGAAAAATGTGATCTCACCAATCATAGACATCTCGAACTCCTTCGACATCAATTCACCAAATTCTTTGCAATAATCTTCATTTGTTGATCCGAAGATGATATCATCAACATAGACTTGACAAATGAAGATCTCCTCATTAAGCTTCTTGATGAATAGTATGGTGTCGACCTTCCCAATGGTGAAGCCCTTCTCAATGAGGAAGTCCCGGAGGCGCTCATACCACGCTCTAGGGGCTTGCTTGAGCCCATATAGCGCCTTGGACAACCTATAAACATGATTAGGATATCTAGGGTCTTCAAACCCGGGAGGTTGATTAACATAGACTAGTTCATTTATAAAGCCATTTAAGAATGCACTTTTCACATCCATTTGATATAGTTTCATATCATGATGTGATGCATATGCAAGAAGGATACGAATGGCTTCAAGTCTTGCAACGGGTGTAAAGGTCTCTCCAAAATCAAGACCTTCAACTTGAGAGAACCCCTTTGCAACTAGTTTTGCCTTGTTCCTCACTACTATGCCTTGGTCATCTTGCTTGTTGCGGAACACCCACTTGGTTCCAATGACTCTTGCACCTTTTGAATGCTCTTCAAGTGTCCACACTTGATTACGGGTGAAGTTGTTCAATTCTTCATACATAGCATTCACCCAATCCGGATCTTGAAGAGCTTCTTCTACATTCTTAGGTTCAACACAAGAGACAAAAGAGTGATGTTCAACAAAAGAAGCAAGCTTTTGAGATCGAGTCATTACTCCCTTTGTAGGACTCCCTATGATGAGATCTTGCGGATGTGCTTGAAGTAGAGGTGAGTTTCTTCTATCAACCACTTGAGGAGGGGAATGGGGAGCATCGACATCTTGAGCTTGTGCCTTGGCTTCTTCATGAGAGACATGAGTATCTTCATTTTCAACTCTCTCATTCTTGTCATCATCTTAAGGCACATTTGATGAAGATGGTGGATTGACAATTTGTACATCGTCTTCATCATCTTTTGGTTTGATGTCTCCCACCGGCATGTTCTTCATTGTCTCCCTCAATGGTTCATCACCTACATCATCACAATTCTCAATTGCTCCTTGGGAGCTGTTAGATTCATCAAATTCCACAGCATATGTTTCTTTAACCAAACCGGTAGCATGGTTAAATATTCTATATGCTTTGGACTTTGATGAGTAACCAACAAGAAAACCAATATCACAACGTCTTTGAAACTTCCCTAGGTGCTGACGCTTCTTGTAGATGTAGCATTTGCAACCAAACACCCATAAGAATGAGACGTTCGGCTTCTTCCCATTTAGCAACTCATAGGGGGTCTTGCCAAGAAACTTTTGTAGGAAGAGGCGATTTGAAGCATAGCATGTGGTGTTGATTGCCTCGGCCCACAACTTTTCCGGAGCGTTATACTCATCTAACATTGTTCTTGCAAGGGTGATTAAAGTCCGGTTCTTTCTCTCAACTACACCATTTTGTTGAGGAGTGTAGGTTGAAGAAACTTCATGCTTGATTCCAATCTCAACACAATAAGCTTCAATGTTTGTGTTGTCAAACTCTTTCCCATTATCACTTCTAATCTTCTTTATCTTAACTTCAAATTTATGTTGAGCTCTCTTTGTAAACTTCTTGAAATAATTGGCCACTTCAGATTTGTCATGAAGGAAGAAAGTCCAAGTGTACCTTGAGTAGTCATCCACTATCACAAGACAATAGAGATTTCCACCCAAGCTCTTGTAAGTTGTAGGACCAAACAAATCCATGTGTAGAAGTTCTAGCACTCTTGAAGTTGACATGTAAGCTTTGGTTGGATGAGTGTTTGCAACTTGTTTGCCAGCTTGACATGCACTACAAGGTTTGTCCTTTTCAAACTTTACATCCTTCAATCCTCTCACTAGTTCTTTCTTCAATAGCTTGTTGAGAGTGTTCATTTCAACATGAGCAAGCCTCCTATGCCAAAGCCATCCAAGTGAGGTCTTGGTGAACAAGCATGTCATCAAGTTTACATCATCAGAGGTGAAGTCAACAAGATAAATATTATTATATCTAAAGCCTTTGAATATCACTTGCTTGTCATCTATCTTTGAAACTACCACTTCATTAGGTGTGAACAAGCATTGGTACCCAAGGTCACAAAGTTACCCAACGGATAACAAGTTGAAACTCAATGAAGCAACATAGAGCACATTTGAGAGAGAGTGATCATTTGATATTGCAATCTTGCCTATACCCTTGACTTTGCTCTTTGAATTATCTCAAAATGTGATCTTCTCTTGACATACCCCATTCTCTTCAATTGAGGTGAACATACAAGGGTCACTGGTCATATGTTGAGTGCAACCACTATCAATAACCCAATGAGATCCACCGGTCTTGTAGTTCACCTATACACAAGAGATCAAGCTTTTTGTATAGGGACCCATACTTGAGAGGGACCCTTAATTTTCTCAACTAGTGACTTGGCAACCCATATTTTCTTAGGCCTATTCTTGTTTGGGGGACCCAAGAACATAACTTTCATCTTTCCACTTGAATCTTTTCTTAGCATGTAATGAGCATTGAAGGCAAAGGGTCTAGCATGCTTGGGCAAGAATTGTGGTGGTGGAGTTTTGCACTCATGAGCAAAATGGCCTTCTTGTCCACACTCAACACATCTCTTTGGCTTGGACTTTGACTTGCTTTGTTGTTGTTAAGCTTTAGCCTTCTTCTCTTGATTTCCCAAATAACCAATGCCACTTCTATCCATCTTCATAACGATGTTCATGAGTAGCTCACTTTGCAAATATTGGCCTCTTGTGAACTTGCTTAGGCCGGTCTTGAGATGCTCTTTCTCTTGCTTGAGCTTTTTGTTTTCTTCAATAAGTGACTCATTTGATGTTTGCTTCTCAAGAGCCATCAACCCTTTTAGCTTCTTGTTCTCATTTGCAAGCTTCTCATTTTCACTCTTGATCTTGGCATAATCATCATAGTTGTTGGACTCAACCACACTCTTGCCTTTGCTACTAGAGTCTTGCTCAATGCTTTCAATGATCAAGTCATCACATGATGTAGCTATATCAAACTTAAAAACTTTGTTAGTAGCATCATGTGTCTCAAGAGAAAGCTCATTAGCAACCACAAGACTATCATAGTCAATTTTCAATGTAGTGTATTTGTCTTTTAGAGAGTTGTGCCTAGTGTTGAGCTCATCATGCTTCTTCTCAAGTTTATCATGTTGATCTCTAAGCTCTTTGTTAGAAGTTTTGAGCTCCTTGAGAGTAGAAGACATAATTTCATTTTGATCTTTGAGCTCATCACTAGCCTTTTGTGCACTTTCAAGCTTAGATGAGAGTGATTCATTTTCATTTTGGAGCTCATCATTTTTATTTCTAGTTCTTCTTATGACTTTAGAGTATTTGTTCAATAATTTTACAAGTTCATCATAAGAAGGTGCATCATATTCATCATCACTATCACTATCATCATCATCGCTATCATGGTTTTGTACCTTTCGTTCACCCTTGGCCATAAGGCATAGGTGAGTTGTGGACAATGATGGTGAAGATGGCGGTGAAGGTGGTGATGAAGATGTCGGTGAAGATGATGGCCCAATTACAAATGCGGCAACCTTCTCTTTCTCATCATCACTCTCATCACCGGAGGACTCACATGATGATTCAATGTCGGTGAGCCAATCACCAACAATGTAGGCTTTTCCTCCCTTCTTCTTCTTGTGGAACTCTTTCTTCTTGCCATCCCTCTTCTTGTATGGCTTGTTTTTCTTCCTCTCTTCTTCTTCATCACTTGAATCATTCTTCTTGCCCTTGTTCTTGTTCTTGTACTTATCTTTTGGGGGGTCTAGGGCATTGATGAGCTAAGTGGCCAAGTTCACCACAATTGTAGCAATCCATCTCCAAGATAGGCTTTCTTTTGCTACTTGTGAAGAATTTCTTCTTCTTGCCATCGAACTTGATGCCACTCTTGTTGAGCTTCTTTAACATCTTGGTGGTCTTCTTCACCATGAGTGCAAGTGATGCATCATCAATATCACTTTCACTTGAGCTTTCTTGCACCATCATGGCTTGGCCCTTCTTCTTCTTCTTGTCATGGCTAGCTTTGAAGGCTAAGTCCTTCTTCTTGGAAGATGATGAGCCCTCTTCCGGAGTGATGTGCATGTACATCTCATGTGCATTGATTTTCCCCAATACTTGTGTCGGTGTTGCGGTGGAGAGATCACTTTGATGAAGCACGGTGACAATGTGACCATACTTCTCAATGGGAAGAAAACTCAAGATCCTCCTTGCAACATCCGATTGGCTCATTTGGGTGAGCCCAAGAGCATTGAGGTCCTCTACAAGAACATTCAATCGAGTGTACATGTCATTTGCGCTTTCTTTAGGAAGCATCTCAAAAGAATTGATTTTCTTTAAAGCAATATGATAGCATTCCTCATGCTCACTCTTAGTTCCCTCATGGAGAGCACAAAGGTTTTCCCACAATTCATGAGCATTCTTTGCATTACGCACACGATTGAAGATATCCTTGCCTAAGCCCCGGTAGAGTGCATTTTTGGCCTTTGCATTCCACCGGTCGTACTTCTCCTCGTCACTGTAACACCTCAAGTGTTTAGCTCCATAATTGCATTGCATTTGCATAAGCATAAGCATGCATCATTCATGTTATTTTATGTGATGCAACAAATGTGATTGTTTTTAGAAGTTTTGTTTGGCTCACATCATGTGATACTTGATAGTTGGTGTAACTAAAAGGTAGACTAGCCAATTATGTCTCACAACACCTTAGTTATACTTAGGGTAACTCTTGGAGCAAGGTTCATGTTGATCAAAATCACTAAAATGCCCTCCAAGAGGTGGTTGACCACCATTTAGCCCTAGGATGCTCTAGTTTGACCAATTAAAAAGTCTAGCTTAGAGACCTTGCATGGAGAAGCACCCTTAAGCAAAGTTGTAGGGAATTTTATGGGGAACAAAAGTCTCAATATGACCATCTCATGAAACTGACCTGAACATGCTCAAAAATGGCCCACAAGTCAGCTAGAGGGGCTGCCTCAACACTTAGAATTTTTCTAAGTCTCCAAGTGTCCCTCCAGTTTTACTGTGGCCTACTTTAGGAGCCTGTAGTTTGCAAACCAGGCCAAACCAGCTTCCACTCATATTGATAAACTTGTAGTCCTCATGTAGCTCTACAACATTGCCAACATCAACCCTACCTGGCTCTCAATGGTTTAGGAGATCTAGTGTCAAGAAGTTAGGGTTTCAGTCGGCTTCAGTCACTGAAACCACGTTTCAGTTTCAAGGGGCACCACTTTGGAGCTTTATAGTTTCAAATCCAAGCCGAATTTGTTCTGGAGCCAATTAGCAAAGTTGTTGACCTCACGAAGCCCTACAATTTTTATGTTATCACCTGCTCCTAACTCGAACCAGTTTGGGAGATAATTAGTGCCAAACTCGCTCTGTCAGTCGGTCGTGAAAGGCTCGGTTTCAGTCAACGAGCTCGAACACCGGCATGTCATGGCGCTCGGGCAGAAGAACGGCGACGCGTGGCGACCGAGCGCTGCCATTCCCTCCACATCGCGAGCCCAGGCGTGAGTTTGAACACCGAGTGGCCACCTCTCCCCCTCACTCGCGCTCATTCTCTTCTCCCTCCCTCTCGCTCTGGCCGGGCTCACCGAGGCGGAAACCGGAGACACCATTGCCGCCGCAGCCGTCTCCAAGCTCGCGTACTCACCACCGCTCGCCAAACCACGTCCGTCCCTCTGCCTCCCCGCCCTACACCTCCTCGACCTGTCGGTAGGTTGGATAGAGCCCGAGGTGAGCCGCATTGCCATCTCCGCCCGCTCCCAAAAGCTCACCGGAGCTCCGCCATGTTCGGGTCACCATGGCCAGCACCACACAGTAGTTCTCTGCCTGCCCTCACTCACGTTTTCTCCTCCCTGTCGCGTGTAGATGATAGGGTAAAGATGTTACCGCCAGCATCGGGATAGCCAGGCCAGAACGAGACCGTGCACGGCCGCGCCATGGCTGCCGGCCAGGTGCTCACGCGGTCCAGCGGTTCCGCTCCATCCCTGTCTGTGGGAGTGGTCTCGATAGGTCCGCTAGGAGTCCAAGAAGGTGATGCGCCCTTCGGTAGGTCGTGCAACGGCCGGGACTCGCCGGCGTATCGCCAGGCACCGCAGCCGTCCGCCATTGCCGTCCGCCTAGGTGCTGCGGTGCATCAACTTTGGGGAAAAGGGCAAGCCTCGGTGCGGTTTGGTTTGGGCAAGACGTCGGTGGACTTGGATTGGTCGGAGGAGCCACCGGCGGCGAGAAATCGCTCGCCGGAGCTCACTACCGTCGCGCCCCTGTCCCCTTTCGCTGACACGCGGGGGCCACCTGTCTGTTGCCGCACGCGGGCGGGAGCCCGAGCGGGCCGCGTCGGTCTCGGGCCGGCCCAACACTGTAGCGGTTAGGGTTCAGTTTTGATTTTCTTTCTTTTTGTCACAGATTTTTGTTGAGGTTTGGAAAATTTAGATCTAGGGTTTTACTTGCCCAAAATTTGTGAGATAAATTTTGTTAGGGTTTACATGATGTGTAGTATTTTAGAAAAATATAAATCTGGTATGTGATGTTTAGTTTTGGGGAGAATTAAATAGATCTTTCAAATGTGTTTTGAATTGAATGCAAACTTGTTAAATGTGTAACTTGAGCTGTATTATTCCAAAAATTATAAAATTTGGTGGGTAGGCTAATTTATACTTGCCCTAGCTCTGGTAAAAATTTGGGCATTAGTTCTTAAGTACTTTTCAAGTTATAAGGCTATCTTGTTATTCTAGGAAATAATTGAATGAATTTTAGTAATTTTTCTACATGTGCAATGTTCTTATAACTTTTTGGAGAATGTCTTGGTACCCTAAAGTGTCCAAGAAAATTATGAAATCTGTTGTTTGATACTTTTCAATATGATTTATTAATTATACAAAAATTAGCCTTTTGGACTTGTGAATGTTGTATAGGGAGTTTCTGTAAATAAATTTAGTTCAAATTTTTACAGTAGTCTCTTTTTGGGTCAGAGAGTCCCCTGTAATTTTAGTAGAATTTTAGGAGCGGTTTACATATATGTTTAAAATTCCACTTAATTAATTAAGTAAATTAAGAAATGAGTATAAATAAATGTTCTAGGTGGGCACACCCTACTTTTTGGTGTTTTTGTGACCTTTGTAAACTTATGGTAACTTTAGTTTGGTTTTAAGGGATGTTTGCCACATAAATAAATATTTAATCCTTTCAATTCTAGGTTTTCTGGACAGCTGGTAGTAATTCTAAGTTTGACCTTTGATAAAGATGGTTGCTGGAAAACTTGTAAATACCAAAGTTGTAGTAAACTTGATCAACTAGCTTGTGTCAAAATTTGGGAGCATTTGGCTTAGTAGTTTGAGAGTTATTGCTGTTTAAAGTGACAGTCCAGAATTGGTTACTCTCTGTTTAGAGAGGACAGATTCTGGAACTTATGAAATTCGACATGGAAAACTTAGGAATTTAGGGTTGAGGTCTGAAAATTAATTGCAGTGCATTTCCTAAGCTTTCCAGATTGTCTTAGAGCATAGCTTTTGGAGTTGGGAATCTCCAGTTATGTTAGAAACAAGTAGCTGCTGTCCAGAATGTTTTACTGTGGTATTTTGCTGTTGGATGTGGTAACATAAGTAATGCTACTCTTGTAATTGTTAGGTGTTAGGGCCTTAACCGAAGAAGAACAGCTATATCTTAGGTTGAGTAGATTAGGTGAGTACTTCTCTACCGGAGAGGAAATTTGCACCTACTATTTGAAGTGATTTGAATAGAGCTTTAAAAATGTTGTAATGCATTTCATTCCGAGCATACTGCATCTTTCATTATGCATCCATGAGATTTATTATGCACTCATGCAATAGGTGTTCCGGAGGGGGTAACACTCCTCGAGTTCAAGCAAGTGATACCGGAGGAAGTCCAGGACCAGCCGGAGCCAGCAGAGGAACCAACCGGCGGAGAAGCTCCCGCAGAAGACCTTCCTGAGTGCCCTGACCACCGGCCTTCGACCTTTCTCAAAGGCAAGCCCCGGTGCATGCTGAACCCATCATTTTATAAATCTATCTTGAGTACTTTTAATTGTTTAATGCATTAAGTTGTAGGAATTGTATGAAAACAATTGTTGCATTATACCTGCCCTTGTCCAGATATCGTACTTAAATCCTAATCTAGGTTTAGGCACGTGTCAATGCTTAGCCCTGCTTAGTACGGTAGAAGTCGGGTGATTTCCGGTCATCCGCGAGATGTAGGAAGGAGTCACGAGTGGATTTATGGCTATCGTTGATGGAACCATGCTTTAAAATGAAATTGAGACCGGGCGGGAATTCGATAGTATAGCTGCAAGACACTTCACGTCTTGGGTGTGGAGCCATGCCCGTCTGAGTCGTTTAAGGACCGATTCGCTGTACGTCCTTGAGTCATGTTGAACGCAGTCTAACACTTAGTTGGCCGGATAAGTCGTTCCGACCGCGAAGCCGAGTAATGTGGTTCAGGCCGGGAATCAAATGGTAGGTTGCTTCTTGGAGGAGAGAAAGGATGTGCTTGGGGACATTGGCGTGAGACCAAGGAGGGGTTAGAGTCCCTATCACCTGACAGAGTGTCGCCCTTGGGGTCGCGACATCATTCGGACCCGCGATTCCTGAACCATACGAAAGGTGGCTTGTGCGACCCTGGCAGGGGCCTGCGCGGTGAGTGTTAGAAATACCCCTCCAGCTGGATAGGAATTCGATTCGAATCACTGTCGCTCCCGGTTAGTGAGCACTTGACTTGAGCAGCGGTAACGTAGATCTCATTAATCGAACAGATGGTTAAGTGAATGATACATTGTTGCCACAATTTATACCTGCTATGGATAAAATGTTAATAATTGTTTGATGATAATCAAGTGTATGTGTAGTACAGGTGCTAAGATAGATGACAGGTAAATGCAAAAAATAACTGCTAGTACAGGTGATAAGAGTTTCCAACTACTTATGCCTTTTATGCAAAATGTGGTGTCAGCTAGCCTCTTGTGTAAGCCTTGCATAATCCTTGGTGTCATTTTATTTCTGGTTTATGACGGGTAAGTCTAGTTGAGTACATTCTAGTACTCAGGGTTTATTCCCCCCTGTTGCAGATGATATGCTCTATCAAGGCTTCTGCAAGACATGTCTCCACCCTGCGGGTGACGAAGACTAGATCACTAGGGCGTGATCATCTTTTATGGACTTTCCTCATGCTTTTGCGGGTTGTTGATCAACAAGACTGGCAGTAGTTAAACAACTGGTGTGTGTGTGTTATGCTTCTGCTACTTTTCAAACTTGGTTTGTAATAATTGCAACTCCGTGGTGTAAACTTATTTCCGAACTACTTGTGAAATGTAACGTATGATGTTGTATGTTGAATGATGCGATCTTGGTTGTAAGCAAGTTGGTTTGAAATCCTTCGTGATTTTGATTGACTACCGGGATTATATGGGCTCAAGTTCGAAAATTTGAGCGTTTCGGTGCTTGTTTTTGTACTTGTGCTCTTATAATTTGGTCGGTTCTATTACAGTCACCACTTGGGTTGGCGGGATCCTTGATAGCGGGAAGCCCTTGGGTTGCGCCTCTAAGACACCCAACATCTATGGCTTCGAGGTACGCCTCCATTCGGATTTTCTAATATAGAATATCATCCCCCTCAAAGGTGGTAGGTAGTCCTTCCCCGTTAGACATCTTGCTCTAGGCGGTAAAGCCTAAATTAGGAGCAACTCGGCTCCGATACCAATTGAAAGGATCAAGATGCCCAAGAGAGGGTGAATTGAGCTTTTCTAAAAAATTAATTACAAGAATTAAATCCTACAAGCCAAAGTTCACCCCTAGTACCTATAAGTGTTCCTTGTGATTCTACCGGTAAAAGTTTTGCACCCTAAGTTCCAATCCTAGTCTAGCATGGCAATTCTAGGAAAGTAAACCAAGCAATAAAAGTAATACGAGAAAGTAAATGCTTGAAAATAAGGGCAAGGAACACGGCGATGTTTTCCCGAGGTATCGGAGAGTCGCCACTCCCCACTAGTCCTCGTTGGAGCACCCGCGCAAGGGTGTAGCTCCCCCTTGATCCGCGCAAGGATCAAGTGCTCTCTACGGGCTGATTCTTCGACACTCTGTCGCGGTGAATCGTCCAAAACCGCTCACAAGATGAGTTGGGTCATCCACAAGCTCCGCCGAATGATCACCAAACTCCCAATCACCACTAAACCGTCTAGGTGATGGCGATCACCAAGAGTAACAAGCTAGAACTCTCACTTGACCACAACGAGCCTAATGAGAAGATGGATGCACACTTGCTACTCCCTAGTCACTAGTGAGGGACTCTCAAGCTTTGATTCTCAAATCACTACCCTCACTAGAGCTCTTGCACTCCCTTGCACTCCAAAGGTGTTTCTCAGCTGAACAAATGAGCAAGAGACCTCTAAAAGTGGTGGAGGGGATGTATTTATACACCCCACAGACAAATCCAACCGTTACCTGCCAACTCAGCAAAAATACACGATGACCGGACGCGCCGGTCGATCGTACCGGTCAAAAACCTAAAACACTGGCTGAGTGACCGGACGCACCGATCAAGGGTGACTGGACGCGTCCGGACATGCAGGGAGCTTACTGTACTTTGACCTGACGCGCGACCGCGTCCGATCAGTGATGATCGGACGCGTCCAATCGTCAGAGTACCTTACTGGAACGTGACCGGATGCGCTCATCACTTCCCAGTCGCGTCCGATTAGGTGATTTTCCTCTTGTGACACGTGTCAGCCTGAACACCGCATCTGGTCCTCGCAAGGACCGCGTCCAGTCAACAGCGCTGAGACGCAGTAGCAGATGTGTACTGACTGGACGCGTCCGGTCAAGTCAGACACCGCGTCCGGTCAAGGGAAAACGTCTCTAAACACTTCGAAATGCGACGCAACTTGAACCAAGTTGCTTCCAACTGAACTTTGAGGTATTCTAGAGCTACCTAGTGCTAAGTTTGACAAGTGTGCACCACACTTAAACAAAAGACTCACCTAGGTCAAGCTACTCGCTCATGCCCCCTTTTATAATACGGTCAAAAGAAAAAACGAAGATCCTAATGACTATTCCGAATATAACTCAACACCTTGACATCCGAAACTAACCGTCCTTAATCTTGATGTCAATCCTTTGAAAACCGAAACGATTTCCATCAAGAGGCATGAATACCAAAGTGCCTAAAGCCGTTATCAACCCCATGACTTAACTTACAGAGTTTCTGCAAAACACACGTTAGTCATGGTAATAAAGCGTTATCATCAATTGCCGAAACCAACTCTCGCGGCCTAGATGCTTTTATCCTTTGGTGGTGGCAGGCACGGTTGACTCGGCGAGTCCTTAGCGTACCTGGAGATGATGATATGGGCGCACCTGCTGAGGAACTTTGATCTTGAACTGGTGTCTCCGTTCCCAGAGAAGGACGGGAACGCGGCGGTCATCGGAATCAAGGGCGAGGTGTTGGTGAAGTACAAGCGCCGCAAGCTCACCGTCGACGGCTGAGGCGATGCCATGCATGTCCAGTGTGTACGGCATTTGCTCTTCACGGTTTGTCAGCACTCGTTTGCATTTGTGTGGGTTGTGGTGCGCTAGCCGTGCCTGCGTTTCCTGTCCGTGTGTATTGTTATATTATCTGTTCTGTTGAGATCATCGTGTTCATAGTTCTGTTAGAGATAAAGCTGAACTGATTGTAAATTTGTAATGAATAAATAAACTGGAAGTGTCATGCATCCATGAATATACAGCAGTGGTAGTTGTTCAGTCACTGACAATCTTTGCATTAGTGCATAGGCTGGCCTTGGGATTGGGAACCAGACTAAAGGCCGTGAACTAATCCCGGGCCATAGAACCGGGACTAAAGCCCATCCTTGAAATTTAAAAAATAGTTTAAATCCTGAGAGACCTCTCTTGTGGTGCGTGAGATTTAAGGATGGCAACGGATCGGGTTCGGATCGGGTGGAGTCTCCGTGCACCCAAAACCGAAACCCGAAGTCAAAACCCGAACCCGAACCGAACACCGATTTAGGTGGAAATCCATCACCAAAACCAAACCCGCGGATACCCGAAACCCGAATAGATACCCAAAACCCAAATGGATACCCGAAACCCACGGATAAATATACACATATTCACATGTATAAATAAGAGGCAACAAATAATAAATATTTTCATGAGTTATTTTTGAATAGATTTAATAATCTAAGTAAACAAGTTATTATTAGAATATTATAAAACATGAGTTTTAATATTCCAAATGATTTATTTTGGATATCTATTAGATATCCACGGATGGAAAACCAAACCCGAAACCGAACCCGAAAACCGTGGGTGAGAAATTATCCCCAAACCCGAACCCGCAGGACCCGAAACCAGCGGATATCCTCCCCGAACCCGATCCGCTGCCATCCTTAGTAAGATTCGAACCCAAGACCTCTTGCCTCGCGCATAAGTCCATTATCAACTCAACTGCACACCACATGTGATAGAGTCCTAGGTGGACCTTTAATCCTGGTTGGGAGACATTTAGTCCCGGTTTGTGTTCCTTTAGTCCGGGTTGATAACACCAACCGGGATAAAATGGCATTCGGTGTCTGTAAAATTTAGACCCAGGACTAATACTAACATTAACACTAAACTCCAACACAACCGAGACCTTGTTGGTAGGCCTGTAAGGGAAAAAACTCTTCCCAATAGCTACATATACGAAGAAAAAACGCTATCGAAATAAGCTGGTTACACATAGCTTCTGCATTTTAACCTAGCTTCTGTGTTTTTTAGTATAAAACTATAAAGGGCGTTACTAGTACCTAGACATCCGAAGCTGCTCCAAAATATCGGACGCATCCGGTCCTTCACATGGGAGGCTGTGACGCACGCGAAAAAAGCCCGCACTGCCTGTTTTTGCATGCTCTACTGCGTGGACCCCACAATGTCGCGCCACGAAAGCGTCTACCAGCCTTAAGAACCTGGATGGTGACCCACGGCAGCGCCCCAGCAACTGCAGCAAGTGGCTACGGTAGGTGGGTCCTATTACAACATATGCAACACCTGATCTACTTTTGCAACACCCAGATGAAACAATTGTAACATACGTCTAAAACACTTGAAACATACCAGAAAAAACTTTAAAACACCTATGCAAATATATGCAACACATCCAGCTAAAACACTTACAATATACGTACAAGAACACCTAAAACACTTGCATATATATGCAACATCTAGATCTACTTTGGAACATTCAAATGAAACACTTGCAACATATGTCTGAAACAGATAAGACATTTGAAACATACCCTTGAACATAAGTGTATAGTCATTGCAACATGTGCAGCATCCCGATCTAATTTGCAACATACCTTTGAAACATACGCTTGCAACATTTATTTTTAGTGCAACATCTACTTAATGCATGAAATGCATTTAGACTTCTAGATCCAAAGGAAAGGCGCTGGAGGCCGAGGCGGATTTGGGCCTAGGCCACTAGGGCCACGGCCCTAGGCGTGGCCCAAAGAATCCCTATAGTATATCTTATTTTCTGGCCCGATTCTGGTCATTGGGCCAAATATTCTATCCTACCGGCCCATTATAGAGAGGAGAGAGCCGATTGGCACGTGATTCGCGAGTGCGGCGCCCATCCAACTTCCTGACCTGCTTCTCCTCTGTGAGACAAGTGATTCTGTAGCCCGACACTAGCCGCCGGCCTCCACTGGTCCTCCCACTGGACGACCTCCACGGCTCCACCCCACCTGGGCCTAGCCACAACCCGCAACCGCAGGCTGTATCTGCACACTGCACGATGGCAACCCGGTGCGCGGCCGTGCCAACAGAGGCAGACGACAGGCAGCAGCAGGCCAGCATCTCGGCATCGGTCACCCATCGTTAAACGTTAAACGGTGAACGTTAAACGGTTAGGTCAGCAGCTAAGACAAAAAGGAGGGGGGGAGAGGGGGGTCTCCCTCTCTGACCCCTCTCTTGCATTGAAAGTCTTTCCTAGGAATACCATTAACTAGTACAGAAGAACTGCCAGTGGAAAGGATATCCTTGATCCAAGAACACCACCTTGGTGGAAAACCTTTGGCATCCAGCATCTGTAAAATAGTTGTGAGCTCAAACATGCCAAAAGCTTTCTTAAAATCTAATTTCAGCAAAGTAATTTCTCTCTTGGAGTGATGTCACTGATGCAAATATTCGAATGACCAAGCCAAACAGTCTTGTATGGTTCTTCCTTGTATAAAGCCATATTGATTTCTATGCACAACTTGGAGAATAACTCTCTGCAGTCTTGTTTCTTGGGTACTGGATTAATGAAACAGTAGTTGATGCACTGCAGATTAGCAGAATGATTGTAGAAGTCCATACAGAGATCAATCATGATATGCTGCTGCTCCCTGCCACGTACCGATCGGAGGTTGTACGAATGGACGATCGGAGGACGAGGCTTGAAGGCTGATCGGCGGCGAGGCACGAGGGAGAAGAGCGGATTGGCGCCGTGGCGGTGCTACAGTGTCGCGTTTACTGTTCACGCGATGTTTACTGTTCGCGCGACTAGGGAGGGTGGCGGCTAGGGTTTGGAAACTCCCGGCTCCCTAAGGGAAGCCGAGCAATAATAGATTGCTCTTGCTTAATTATTTCTCAACCAACGTTACAAATATATAGCCTATTCAGATCCTAATTTAGGGAAATAACTAAACTATTTTAAGGAAATATATAAATAGATAATCAGCCCACTAACGGGCCTAGCGCCCACTAACGGGCCTAGCGCTGAGCCCGACATAACATCTCTCCCCGCCTGGAGAAACAGCTCGTCCTCGAGCTGAAACCTGGTAGAAGCATTGTCAACCAACACCGGGCTCATGCTGGAACACTGCATCAATCGCCACCGCAGCTGGTACGTCGTCGTCGAGGAAGTCAGCCGACTCCAAGTAGAACAGTCGCTTACACTGATGGCCGCGGACGTAGGGCTCATCACAATTGTAACAAAGCCCTTGACGACGGCGCTCCAACAGCTCCTCCGGTGTGAGACGACGAAACGAGGGAGCTGGAGCGGGTAGGGGCGTGGGAACAGCCAGTGTAGCGCCAGTAGTCACCGAGGGACCCGCAACCGGGTGGCGCGGCGTCGGCAGACCCGGACGTGGAAGGGAAGGCGCCACGAACGAGTCTGCAGCTGGCTGCAGTGCTGCCGTAGCCGTGGCGCGGCTCTCAAAGGCGCGGGCCAGGAACATCACCGACTGGAGGTCGGGCGGGGCGCGCATCGCGACGTCCACCCGAATGTGTTCCGGGAGGCCGCCGACGAAGAGCTCCGCCTTCTGGCGCGTGGAGATGTCCCGGGAGTGCGCGAGAATCGCCTGGAAACGGTCCGCGAACTCCTGTACCGTGGAGTGGAATGGCAGCCGGCCCAGCTCAGCCAACCGCGAGCCGTAGATGGGTGGGCCGAAGCGAAGGCGGCACAACTCCTTGAAGCGCTCCCAGGAAGGCATGCCCTCGTCCAGCAAGAGGGCGTAGTACCACGTCTGAGCGACGCCAGTGAGGTGGTACGAGGCCATCCACGTCCGTTGCTCCACCGGGGTGCGCTGGCCCCAGAAAAATTGCTCACAATGTGTAAGCCAGTTCAGCGGATCAACGGAGCCGTCATACGTGGTGAAGTCCAACTTGTAACTCTTCGGCTGAAATTCCGCCGCGCCGAAAGCCGCGGGGGCAGCAGCTGCGCCGAACGCCGCGGGGGCGGCAGCCGCGCCGAAAGGCACTGGAGCGGCTGCCGATGGCGCTGTGCTGGGCACCGGGTGCGGCCATAAACTGGAGCCGTGGAAAAGGGGGCCGTCGACGCCGCCGTAGAGGGTGCCCGACGCAGGAACGCCCCCATGGCCAAAACCCGCGGTGATGTGGGGCGCCGGCGGAATGGCTGTACGCGCCGGCGGGGAGGAGTAGACCGGCAGCGACTCGCCCGTGAGCCATGCCGGTAACGGGGACGGTGAGTGGGGGAACTTGATCTCCTGGATCGGCACACCAGCGGGGGACATCAATGATGCCGGTAAAGTGGTGGCCGCCGTGTCGTCGGACGGCATCCCGTAGGTAGATGACGCTGGAGGAGGAGGCGGGGATGGCAGCAGCGGCTGCTGCGATGGCGGTGGCGGGGTCGGTTGCGGCCCTAGCAGGAAGCCATGGATCCCGGCCACCATCCTGCCGAGGTCGAGAACAGCCGCCGTCAGCTGCTCGTTCGTCATGACGGCCACGGCGGAGGACGAGGAACCCGTGGTCATCGGCAAGGACAGCTGTGGCACCAGGGCCGTCGTGGAGATCGGTAGCGGCGGCACAGCGGTGGGGATGGTGGTGGAAGGCAGGGGCGGCGTGGTGGTGGAGGGCAGCGGCGGCACGGTCGTGGAGGGCGGCTGGATCGACATGGCGAAGTCCGATACCAGGTTGATATGCTGCTGCTCCCTGCCACGTACCGATCGGAGGTTGTACGAATGGACGATCGGAGGACGAGGCTTGAAGGCTGATCGGCGGCGAGAAGCCAGCGGCGAGGCACGAGGGAGAAGAGCGGATTGGCGCCGTGGCGGTGCTACAGTGTCGCGTTTACTGTTCACGCGATGTTTACTGTTCGCGCGACTAGGGAGGGTGGCGGCTAGGGTTTGGAAACTCCCGGCTCCCTAAGGGAAGCCGAGCAATAATAGATTGCTCTTGCTTAATTATTTCTCAACCAACGTTACAAATATATAGCCTATTCAGATCCTAATTTAGGGAAATAACTAAACTATTTTAAGGAAATATATAAATAGATAATCAGCCCACTAACGGGCCTAGCGCCCACTAACGGGCCTAGCGCTGAGCCCGACATAACAAATCATATCCTTGAATTATGTTCCAACATTTCCAGAAGAAAAGGTCATTATACCCATCTGGCCCAGGGACCTTTACTATACCTTGCCACTCCAGTACCTTGCCAATTGTTTAAAATGACCATTGACTCAAGAAATCACCTAAAAGCAACATAGAGTCATACTGAATTATTGCAGAACTTACCAATTTCATGCTTGCCCTTGTAAGGACTTTCATTTCCATGGACAACATTCCTGAAACATTCAATTCCATCATAATTTATTTTATATGCAGGTAAAATGGAAGCACCTTCCAACTAAATTTTAACATGTGAGTTACATGATTAAATATTACAATTTAAAGACTTAGAAGAGGGCGTGGCTACCAACCTTCCAGTTTGAGCTGCAAGATCACCCCTTATAGTCCCTGGTTCAGCTTGAAGGGGGTTAGTAGCTCATATTAATTTACGAGCTGATGCAACAACACCGTCACCCTCCCAGGCCTTACAGGATAGAAGAACAAGATTGCAGCTGTGAACTCTGCATTGGTTGAAGTGTGGAGTTGCAAATATGTCTAACTCATAATAAAAATATATATACCATGCAGACAACATGGCCAAGAGTTATGCAATCTATCAGCTTAGGAAAGAAAGACCCATCCTTCAAATCCTTGTAATGCTCCTGAGAGATAATGAAGGGTGAATAAGACAGAGTATATGAAAAGCATTATAAGTGAGCTGGTTCAACATAATGGACTCCTCAGTAGTCAGTGTTTCCGTTTTGATGTGAAAACAAGCATAACATTGTGTGCACCAACGAATCACAGAAAGAATCAAAGAAAGGTTGACGTTTTAGTGAATGTTAAGAAAAAGATGAAAGTGTGAAGTTGGTGAAGAAGAGAGATGTAGGCAACGTCTCTATGGACGATTACTACAAAAAGAGGACAAGAAAGACCAGCCACGTGAAAAAAAAAGAATGATATGGTTTAGGCAAACTCATCCTGGCACTGCCAAAACCAACCACTTCACCATTTCCCCAACGGTCCATTGCCCAACCTCGAGTTAATGCAAGTACCCAATCAGACCAAGTACAAGGAGGCGACGATAGATGCGCCGCGGGACCTATTACTGTCAAAACTTCTTTTGCTATAATTTGTCGGTTCTATAATGCTATTTTACATTTGTTGATATTATGTATGGTATTGTATTATCGCAACCTTAATGTTAGCGTCCTGACCCCGTCGACGATTAATCCTGGCTTCGCTCCTGCCGCGGGACAGCGCGAACTCTGGCAGCGCTCCTGTTCCCTGCCGACGCCGTGCTCATAACCAGCCCAAGCCAGCCACGGGGCCTCACGGAAGCGGCGGCAAAGGAGAGGGACGCGGGACACCGTCAGTCGTAGCGCGCAGAAGGGCCGGCGAGTGGTCCCGGCATGGGGCGGCGCTGTCCTCGCGAGCGCAGCGATCTCCATCCTTTTCCATGATAATGGACAACGGTGGCAAGGTTCTCCCGGCAGCGGGCATGAATCTAGCAAAAGGGTGAGCAACACCTGGGTATCTAGCTGCAGATGCAGGAGGCCTTGACAGACTTGTGCTTGACGATAAGATTCCGATGGATTGACAAAGACCAAGATTTGACTCGTCACTTCAACGAGATGGCAGCCAAGATATGCTCAGAACAGGGCATGCCTCAAAAGACTTTCAAAACACTCTTGAAACCAAATGTTGGCCATGATCAACCTGGGCAGTGCCAAAATTTGGCCTAAAATGCTGTGTTTTGTTTATGGCCAAGCCAAATTCAGAGTAACGTATAAATTGAAATAATCGAACTACTTAAGTGTGTTGTGTGATTTGTTATATTTTCATTTATCTGGATACCAAATACACTGTGCTAATTACTCTCTATTTTCATGGGTCTGTTGTTGAAAAAAAATACCGGATTTACCCATGATACTGGATTTTCATGTCCTCATTTACCGTCCACAACATGAATGCGAGTTAGCTATGCAACACATTGCTCTTTTATGGACTCTTAGGTTTGAATGCTTTGGACCCTTAGTAGTACGGTCAAAGAAAAATAAAGACATACGTATTACACACTACTTCAACGTAGTATGTCCCCACGATCGTATCCTAATTCCTAGATTCGCTCTAGAGTATCCTTAGCCTCCACGAATCTCCTTTGCGCCATTCAATCTTCACAAACAAGTCTTGTGGTCAAGGCATGGCTGTTCATACTACGACTAACTCAACATTTAATCGTGCAAATAAAACACATGTTAGTCGCATCGACTTGTATTTATTAATCACCAAAATCGCATAATCGCCATAATAGGGACTAGTCGACTAGATGGTTCACGGTTCACACTCTAAGCTATTTCTCATTATAAACCTATGCATGCTACTCATTTTACGTACAATACTTGTTGAGTACGATGGTGCTCACACTTAATATTATTATTTTAGAAAAACGCAAAATCCCAGGACTTCTAGGTGTTCTAGGCACATACTTCCCTAGTCAACTGCATGTGCAAGATTAGATGTTTTGCTGCGAGTTATATCTAATTAAGAGATGTTTATCACTACTAAAAAAACATTTTCACCGCCCATACTTTCACCTCCGGATTTATTAAAACCGGCATTTATGCTTATCGCCATCGGTTCATAATATGAGCTGACGGTGGTGGGGTTAGGGCTCATCATTACCGTTGCCTCACCCTACATGATCCGCCAGTGAAAATATAAGGTGATAACCATGCTAGAACACAGTAAAATTCATAATTTTTCCAAATGAAGTCAGTTAAAGACAAACTTTGTATCAAAGTTGTAGATCTCGAGAAGATACACAGCATTGTAGTTGATGACTTTTTCATTTAAAATCATTTATGGCCCCAAAATTCTATTTTAAGTTCTTATATTTTAAAATTTAAAATTTTCTAAATGTCTAAACGAACTCGGATGCAGAAACGAATATGCAGTTGTATCTAAGAGATGTTTATCACTACTAGTTGATGTCCTTTTTATTTCAAATCATTTGCGGTCTTAAAATTCTATTTGAAGTTCTAAAAAATTAAAGTTCAAAATTTTAAAATTACATTGGATGGTAAAACAACCAGAAACAAATATGTAGATCTTGACGAGTTAAAACTTTTTTCATATGAATTCATTTAGGGTTTCAAATATTCATTACAATGTTCACTATAGCGAAGACAAAAGAAATGTACGTGCTACTTAGTCACAACTGAATGCTGAGGCTCGGTAGTAAGAAGAGTAATGCGCGAGGTCTTAGGTTCTGAGTTCTGAGTTAAAATAATTCTATTTTTGGCTCCGATTTATGATTTCTAGAAATGATTGGCAGTGATGGCCATTTTTATCACCAAATCTAGCTAGAAGAGAACTAACATATAATCCTCGACCAAAACTAATATGCAAGTGGATATATTACATCCATCATCGATCTTATGTCCTTTTTTTTCCAACAACGCTAGTTTTAAGTTATAATTTTTAGATGAAAATAGTAACTGGCTCAGCTCCAACTTTATCATTTTTTTCTGAAACCACCAGGATTCATTCGGTCTTCTACAATTATCAAACTTTAGCACATTGTTGTATCAGACCTACTACATTCTATTAAGCAGTGACCTCAGCTGCTCAGTCACTCCATTTGCCGCATGAAGAATATAGATGTTGAAGAACATGACTTAAGACCTTCAGCTGCACTGCTCAGATTCGATGAGCAATTTCCCTACAGGCTTTGCTCCAAGCAATGGTGGAAGCAAATTGTGTGATGAGTCATCAGCCAACAATTCAAACAAAGACCACGAAAAAAAACACTGGTCAGATCCAAAGGAGAGATGCGCCTGTGGTTCTATATATACTTAGTATAAGTGAATCCAGTTACATGGGTCGGTACCATTCACTCGTTCAGTGCATACAAGGACAAGTCCTTACATGATCCACTCAGGTCTAAAGACGCCCAAGCTGGGCCTTGTTGCGCTCTTGTGGTCTAACGCGGCCCGTATGGCTGGTGGAGACTTGTAGCTTCACGGCTTCGGTCTCTGATGATGAGTCTGTAGTGGCTAACAATGCGGGTTGCTCTCGACCAAAACGACAAAAGTCTGCCAGTGCAGTAGTGCATTTGTCACATCCGAGTTATATAGATCTGCCATTTGCTTGTTTGTTCGTTAATTTTACAGTTGAAGTTACAACTGAATCAGTCTGCATGAGCTTCACCAATTCATTGATATGTATGTTCCGTAATTTTTCATTTTCATTTTGGCCTTTGTGTTCATACTAAATTAACCATCGATATATGTTGTTGGATCTTCTCTCCTTTGCCTCTATTACGAAGCAACCTTTGCTTCTCGTCTCGCTCCCAGTCCCAGCTAAGCTAGATACATTCCTGCTTTTTCTCTTTTATTTATTCTTTGCCTCCACAGTGCTGCCAAGAATCTGAATGCTGCCTTAAGCTTTGGTCTTTAGTCGGTTCCTTTGCCGCTGCCAGGGTGCATGTTATGTTGTCCGAAACCTTATTTCCTCAGGCTCTCCTCTCCATCTGCTGAAACTATCCCATCTGGCTGCCCATTTCGCTGCACATCTGGTATAGTTTGAATTTGAACAACGAGGCCTTGATCGTTGTCTCTCTGCACAATTCCTGCAGGTTAGTGCAGCACGGTTAATTTCTTTTTTTGTTTTCTTCTGTTTCATTTCTTTGCAAAAGTGATACAAATTTAATTGATATGCATGCATGCATCCGTCAGATTTATGGGACGGGGACTCGGGGGAACACTAGATTTTTTATTAAAAAAAATCAAAGAACCACCACCCGTGCGCGCGTCATAATCGTGTGTATATCATTCAATTCGTTAGAATAGTATATACCACGTGTGCGCGCCATCCCTCCATTATCTTGTTGCATGAATATAGTAACCCAAATCCATAATGTATTCTAATGTAACACTAGTATGGTTTCTTTCACTTTTGATCTAGTATCTTTGTTTCATATTCCATGGGTATATGCAGTCACATTTCTCTATTCTTTTAAATTATATACTATAAAAAGGAGCTTTACTTCGATCTTGAACCTAACAGCTCATATGGGCCATTTGCTTAGGAGGGATGGAAAAATACATTTAAGAGATCCTCTTCTTATTAAGTCTTCTAAGTCGTTTTGGATATTTTTCATTTGATTGACCGACAGCGACTCCAATACTCAAGAGAAGAATAATGGCACGTCAAAAAGATTCCCTTAATGACGAGAGTTGGTATGAAGTTCATAAAATCAACAGCTATGCAATATTCATGGGATACCTGTCGATGGGTGTGAGGGGGCTTGGTTTGCTGGTGCTTACTTGGACCACGGTTGTCCTCCTTGGTGGCTTCGTCTCCATGCTGCAAAGGAAGGATTTTTGGTGTCTCACGGCTATCACGCTTGTCCAAACTGCCGGGTTAGTTTCCTTACTTCCTTAGTAATTAAGTCATTCATCTTTGCTCATTAAATTTTATCAATCCATATTTCATATCAAATCAATCTGAACTATTTCATGAGATAACCTTTGCATGGCTAGACGTCACTACTACACAAATCTTAATGGAGACGGTCAAAAACGATTAATGGAGGCATGCATTGCAACCGCCTCCAATCAAATGTCACAGTTAATCGTGACATTATGGAGGCGGTTGCCCTGCCCACCTCTGTAAATCAAACAAAAAAATAAAAAAGGAAAACTTGTGAACAGGCCCGCCGAGCCCATCCACGAGCCCGTCGAGCCCATCCACGGGCCGCCGTCGCCATGGCCACTCGCCGGAACCTGGACCGCGTGCACCGCCGGGATCTGACCACCCGCCACTAGATCCGAACGCCCACCGAGAGATCTGGTCGCCCGCCGCCGGATCTGCTCGCTTGCCGCCGCATCCGCCCCCTGTCGCCGCATCTGGAGGTGTGGTGGGGGGAGCGGGCCACCGCCGCCGCAAGGAGAAGGAGGGGCGCGCGGCGGCCAGAGTGGTAGAGGAGGAGCGTGCGCCGGCCGGAGGAGCAAGCGCCACCAGAGGAGGAGCAAGCACCAGATCCGGCCTCTTTGGCCGCGCTGCCGCCAGATCCGGCCTTCCACGTGCCGCCGGTGCCAGATCCAGAGGGGTAGAGGAGCACCCCGCCATGGTGGAGCCGCACTGTGGGAGGAGCGACGCGCCGTGATGGAGCGCCGCCCGCCGCACCGTGGGAGAAGGAGGGAGGGAGCCCGCTGCCGTGGAGCCACAGCACACCATGGGAGAGAGAGAGGGAGACCACATGGAAGAGGAGGAAGAGGGAGAGGGAGCCACCGGCATTATGGGAGAGGAAACGAGGAGAGGAGGAAGAGAGAGTGAAGGAAGAAACCCTAACTTCCTCTATTTATATCGAAGACGACTATCAGGCCTCGTCTAGGCCTATTGGGCCTATTGGGCCTCAGCCTTTTTAGGAGGCAGGCCTTATAGTGTGCCCGCCTTCGAAAATTGATTTATGGAGGCGGCTACCTTAAGATGATCGCCTCTAAAAATATGCAATTTTTTTGGAGGCAGTTGTCTTAAGACACCCGCCTCTGTAAATCGATTTTCCTCCGTTAATCGCAGGCATTAACCGCGGCGGTTGGATTTTGTGACCGTCTCCGTTAATAAAAGGGCACCGTCGATGGAACTCTGCTTATACTAAAGTGTGGGAAATTGGAAAACATCCCATACCCTTTGGGTCGGGTGACCTTTCGTGTATATATAGGCTGGAAACAGAGCATGCGTTACAAACTTACAATACAACACAATGGCATCTAATACCCACCCGCAGTCTAAGCAGAAGGATCATGGACACAGAGACTAATCCTAAACTCAGCAAACAATTGTATAGACAAGGATGGAAACCTGAACCCGTGATGTGAGGTTGGGCGTGTTGTTCCTCTCTCCCTCTCAGACCATATCTTCAGCCAATCCAACCCCTTTTTCTACCTAATCCACTAAACAAACGACAGATCTACCTTCTCCTCACACATATCTACAATTTCGTGGCTCTCTGAGGCCAGCTCATCGCTCTGGTGCTAGATGCCGAGGGTAGAGTCACGGGAGCCCACCTTGCTAGGCACGCCGCCGCAACCCCTGTGAGCCATCATTGGTTCGGACCTCACCAAGCTGTCCTCCTTCCTAGTTGCTACTCTTGTTTCCTCCCTAGCTGACGCTACCACTTGCCTCTACTGTGGACATCAGATGGGATGCCATTGTGAAATATAACTTGAAAAAAAACCTAAAAAATTGTATCTAAATTATCTACCTCCAATATTATGAAGATAATGCAAAGGATCTATAGTGCAAAGGATGACAACATATATCTGGGAGGTCCCCAATGGAGCCTTCACGTAAATCCTCATGAGACATGTAAGAAATAGATCACTCTTAGGAATTCTCACAAAGATCTACTCCCTCTGTCCCAAATTATAAGTCATTTCAATTTTCTTGGAGAGTCAGCGTATCTCAAATTTAACCAAATTTATATAATAAAATAATAACATTTAATGTCATAAAATAATAACATTAATTATATGTTTATAGTAATACCTATTTAATGTCATAACTCTTTGTAATTTTCTTTATAATTTTATTAACAGGGTCTTCGATTTCCTTTTAAAGGAAAAAGCAAGTGATATTGGCAATTCTTTGAATGGCTTGCTGGCTGCTGTTGGTGCTGCAGTTGTGAAACCATTCAAAAAAAAAGAAACAAACACTTCTGTGAAATCATCAAAAATTATTAAAGAAGACAAAGAATCATCGATTGCACGCTTCGTGGTTGGAGTTGTTTTATTTGTTGTCCAAGTGCTAGTGCTTGCTCTTGTCTTATGTCCTTTGGCAGTTCTGTATGTGCTTGGGCTGTATCTCTCTGCTGGAATTTCTTTATGGCGTATGATACAACACGACTATGGTAACCCTGATGGAGGCGACAACCTAAAGCCAGCTCTCAACGTCTTGTACTTCTTAGCTGTAGCCCAAGGTGTGGTTTACAGCTACAGGACCATCTATGATGTAGCAGCAAGAACCGGACTAGTGGAACAAGTGGCTGGTCATTATTCACTAGAGACAGACTTAGTTTTGGAGTACCTAGATGAAATTGTGGCAGGATGTATGAAGGATCCATCATTTGCGAGAGGAAGGAATCTCGTCACATATGCAGTGGACTTGTTGATGGAATCTAAGTCAAGAAACGGCTACATTTCTGGGGTTCTGATTCTTGGCAAAGTAATCCTCAAGACAAAGGCGACATGGTCCGATGGACAGTGCGGTCTGATAAAAGAACTAGTGGCTGGGTCAGCGTCATTTAGCCACGTGGTCCATCGACTGCTAGAGACATTTGGTCCGACAAGCCCATATAGCACAGAGATCAGGGTGCGAGCTGCCACGATAGTTGCAACCGTTGCTGGCAGCATCCATTTGGAGCAATTCCCAGCTCAAGGGACGATGATGATTGACTGCATATCGTCCCTGCTTGACACATTTGAGGAATACAGTCGACGACCTGAGGGATATGATGAGCGACAAGGCTGGTATATACCCAAGGAGTACGAGCGGGGATGGCTGCTAGATGACCAGGACCGTCGGTACCTACTGCATACCGACAAAATTCCAAAACTGATGGCCACTGACAGCAAAATACAGGGCTACAAAGGTCTGGTGGTGCAAGGCCTGAGTATCCTTCTGGGGCTCGCCGTGAATGAGGACAACTGCAGAGTCATCATAAGCAACACCCAAGGTCTGCTATCTAAGGCCATAGCGCCTCTTCTTGTCTTGGACCAACTCCACAGCGGCGACGACCAACATGATGATGAATGGTGCAGCATGGCAGAGGAATCACTAGAACTCATGAGACGGCTCATGGCTACTCCACCAGGAGAGACCGAAACAAAGTTGAGAAATGAGATGTCAGGCAACACCCAAGCGATCATCAGAGCCGTCAAAGGTATTCTAGAGTGCCTCAGGTGTCAAGTGCTGCTGAAAAGACAAGCCATAGAGGTCCTTCTACACCTGTCTGTGGATACACATACACCAGTCTCCATTATGCTTTTGCCCAGTGGAAGTGGAAGCAGCAGCAGCAGCAGCAGCAGCAGCAGCAGCACAATGTTCGTATGGATACTACTGCACATTTTTCTTGTGCCAGATTATCACTTTAATAGGATGTGCGGTTCTGCTCATTCCGTTAACAAGAGCAGTGACATCAAAAGATTAGCAGGTGAAGAGCTGCATGCCATGCTGTCTTCAGAAACGAGTACGCTGCAATCAGTTGGTGACGTCATTGGCAGCCTCGCCAGAACAGTTGCAGGTGCCGAGAACAATGCATACAGAATACATGCAGCAACGATCCTGGAGCATCTTTGTCGACATTACACCAAAAATGATGAAAATCTCAAGGAACTGAAGAAAGCCATGGCCAGTGTGATGGAAGAGGTAATTATTAAACTGTGCACAAACATTTTTTTTAAAAAAAATCCCTTTCATTTCCTATATTACTGGCATCATATTTTTATAGAGTACTGCAGTAGTCACTCTGAAGTCTGAACTACCATTATTGGTGCCTCAGGTGCTCAAAGAAATTGTCCATTGGCTCATGACTGCAGAAGTACAAGTTGTAACAGAAGCAAACAACGGCAGCAAGGTTCTTCTGATAGAGGGCCTGGAACAAGGTGGTGTTCTGCATGATGATAATGGACGACAGGAAAGCAGCTCTACTCCTCATCAGCAAAAGGGTGAGCAACACCAGGGAATCCAACTGCAGGAGGCCTTGGTGCGATTGTGCTCGGCGGTATACAACACATGGATATTGATTACAGACCAAGATTTGACTCGTCAGTTCAACGAGATGGCAGCCAAAATCTGTTCGGGACAGGGGATGGCTCACAAGACTTTCAGGGAACTTGGGCGCGAAGCACGAGACAAACTTCGAGAGGAGGAGAAGAGGGCTTCATGATTGGCGGTTGTACGTACGAGGACTAGTTGACTGCGCTCCAAAGCCTGAAGCCTCCAACACATACTTGTCAATTCCATTCCGCAGCTCATTCCGGTTTGGTCGTTGAAACAGAATGTTTCGGTACCGGGTCATACCGGTGTACCGTCTCAGATTATTATAAAAATAAATTAAAGATAAATATTTATCTCTTTTAGAATTCTTACAAATGTTAACATCTAATAAACAACATTTATTAGAGTTGCATAGCGCTTAAGAACAAATTGGAACCCAATGCAACCATAATACAGTATATGATATAAGCCTGGTGACCATGATTTTGCAAAAGAAAAAAAATCGAGTCAATTGATTGTGCCTGCATCCATTGAGAGGAGAGAGGAAATGTTTTCTATAGGCTATAGCAGCTTTATCGTCAAGGAGAGAGAGAGAGTGGTAGCAGTAGTACTATGGCCTTAGATGCACCTCAAAAGTTAGAATTTTTTCATTCTCTCTATCACATCAATCTTTGGATCTATGCATGAAGTAGTAAATGTAGGTAAAAAAATAACTAATTACACAGTTTAGTTAGAAATCACGAGATGAATCTTTTGAGCCTAGTTGGTCCACGATTGGACAATATTTACCAAATAAGATGAAAGTGGTACTATTCATCGGGTTCAAAAAATTTGCAATCTAAACGTGGCCTAGATAGCCAGAAACGAAGCAGGCAGTCAATCATCACGTCACTGCTCATCAGCTCGTTACAGGCCGGTACCGGAATAGGTGGAACGTGAGACTACCCACGGCGGCAAACGCAAAAGCTTATTGCAGTACAATTTTAACGTAAAAAACGCTACAGCAGAGGACGCTATAACTCACGGTATAGCTGCACACCGGCCTCCATCCGCTGCTTTTGCGGGTGATATGGAGCCACCGGTAAAGGACAGTGCGGGGCCCGCTCGAGGAGAGAGAAGGGGGCACATGCTGGTCGGGGAGGACAGCCACGCGTGAGAGAGCCAACAGAAGAAAGAGAGTGCGTAGGAGAGCGTGCCAACTTTTTTCCGTATGAAAAAATGTTATAACTCACAAACAAAAATACCAAATTAAATTCCGATTGCACCATTAAATTCGTTTTAATAAATCCTTTAAAACTAGATCTCACATGGATATATTTAGATAAAGTGACAAGTGAGTCCCACAGTAGATAGAGGATGATATAGAGGACGGATAAATGCGGAAGAATTGGGTATAGAGGAGAGAATCTTGGTGACTAGGATGTATAGATGATGAATATAAAGGTCCATGAGTGCGGATAGTCTGAATTCCAGCCGATACGAACTGAAATGGCCGGAACGGCTGGTATTTTTACCGGTACGGGATGGAGCTCTTTGCATCTAGAATGGGGCATTCCGGTCATTCCGGCCAATACTGGAATGGAATTGATAACCATGTCCAACATCCGCAAGCACTTTGCTCCATCAGGATTCTTAGTATAAATGTCTGAACACAAGAATGATATGTGCCCTTGTGGTTTGGTTTGCGATAAGTGATTGTCAACGAGATCCACGACCTAGGTTGAGTTTTTGACTAACCATAGCATGAGTTAGGTTGTGCGACATGTCTCTTGGCTTGTGATGTGCTGGTGTGGAGCTCGGAGGCGGTGGTCGACGGCGGGGTGAAGGTCAAGTAGGGACGTGCAGTGCCGATGGACCGAGAGCGGTGAAGGACGGACGTGAGGTTTGGACTGAGAGACCAGGAGGCTGGGTGACCAGCCGCGGTGGCTGACATCAGGGACATCGACAAGCGCAAGTGTACATAGGAGTGACCGTGTTGACCGAGTCAAGACGGCGAACGTGCGAGTCGAGCGGGGCTCAGAAGGACGTGGCACCCGGCCGGTCGAAGACGGCGGTGATACGTGTCGAGTGGCGGGAGATGCGTATGTAGTACGCTACTCACGGTGGTTTGGTGGTTTGGGCCTTAAAACTCCGACGGAGGTTCCGAGGAAGAACGGACGGCACGTGATGGCATCGAGGAGTTCGCGTCGAGACGAAGCTATCTCATGAAGGGCGCGGTGGTCGTCGGATCGATGAAGAAAAACTTGGACGAATTTACCCCTAGCGGGTATTTGGGATGAGTACTTCATGTGAGGGCATTTGTGTCTTTTGACGTGCGCCTATATATATATGTAAAGGGGCTGGTTGGACAGCCATCCTTAGAGGGTCACTCTCGTTTGTGTGGTGTTGAGAGGAGGCTAGGATTAGAGATGAGTGGCTCTTGTTCTTCAGCATTTTGTCTCTATAGCTTTGATTTGCTAGGAGTGGCTTGTAATCGGATATCTTGAGCTAATCCAAGGATCAATTTCGTGACCACTTGTTCCCCTCTTCAAATCTTCAAGTTTATCTTTTTCTATCATATTCGGAGCTATTGTTTGGGGAATTTTTGTTCATCAGATTTGAGAGCTTTTTGGTTTGATTCATGCGAGGACTTGTGGTGATGCTACCCTATGGGTGAATTGGATTAATTCCACTCGAGCACAGAGAAATCGAGCAAATTTCTGGGGGAAAAAGTTTGTTCTTAGGCGAAATCTGATTTTTCAGAGTTTAGGTTTAAATTGGGCGATAATTTCTTGGGAATAGCTCACCTACTCCATTGTGATCCTCTATGCGAAATTTGGGAACGAATCACAGAGCTTTGATCGAGTTTCTGTGTTTTTTGGTGCTCGCTCTTTTCTGTCCAGAGTCGTCTGTTCGTGCTGTTCTTGGCGCACAGGTGCAGTCCACGTGCGCACTGGCTCTTCCATCGGTCCAGATCGGTGTTTGATATGTCCGTGCTAGGTGTGTTTAGTCGGTGAAAAGTGGGTGAAAAGTTCCTGTAGCTCTTTTCGTTATTATTTGATAAATATTATTCAACCATGAAGTAACTAGGCTCAAAAGATTAATCTCGACATTTACAGATAAATTGTATAATTAGTTATTTTTTTATCTACATTTAATACTCCATGCATGTGTCCAAATATTTGATTTGATGGTGTGGAAGAGGAAATATTTTGGGTTTGCATGGGAACTAAACAGTGTTCCTGTCCAGAACACCTGCCGCGTTCTCTGATTGAAGCACCGGCGGCGCCCGGTGGTCAGGCGCAGCGGCGTGCAGCTCCACCGCCCGCGACTTTTTCCTTGCTGCTTGCCTGCTCGCTCTGTTCTCTCCATTGCTTTGATTTGTTCCCGTCTCCTGAAGCAGCAGGACAGAGACAGCAGCTGGACTTTGGCAATCAGGTAAGGAGGTAAGCAGTGACAGCTGGCTGCCATTTCATTTGCTTGCACAGGCAGTCCGTTCAATGATCAGAGAGTAGCAGCTCAGCGTGGTGTCATTTTTGGCAGCTGCACTTCGGCATCAGGTAGCCTGCTGCTGCTTTTATTCACTTGCACAATTGGAGCTATTCAGTGTTCACGTTACAGAATTTTCAGAGTAGCAGCTGGCGTGTTGTTCTTGTATGCATTGTGAATTCTATGATACAGTGATCACTAGTTAAATAATCATTGCATGCTTTGTCTTTAGTGCTTATTTACTCCAATGAGCAACATCTTGTCCTTGTTCATTCACAAGCTTTTAAGCTAGCTCATGTGATGTCTCGGTATGCATGCCTGAATGTAATGTGTTGATTTTAACTGGTCACTAGCACATGAGCAGCATGTGTTCAAGTTTTAGGTTGATCTAGTACCTTGCTATATCTTAATGTACGGAAAAAGTCTAATTGATCCTCCAACTATAGGAGGTGGTCTAGTTTACCTCCGAACTATGAAATGGTCTAATTTACCCTCTGAACTTTGCAAAACCGGCCAAATCACCCCCTCGGGCGGTTTAGGGCGGTGTTTTTGCTACAGTGTCAGCGGTTTTGCTACAGTAACAGCGGTTTTGTCTTTTCTTTTTTATTTATTTCGTCTGAATCTTTGAAAAATCATAGTAAATCACAGAAAAATCATAAAATGAAAAATCTAATTTTGTTGGACTCCACGTGAGTAGATCTACACAGTGAATATATAATATAGTATGCTTTAGTACAAAGTTTTTGCTGTAAATTTTGATCTATTTTTTCTGTAATTAATTTGAATAATTCATACAACAAAAATTTTGTACTAAAGCATACTATATTATATATTCACTATGTAGATCTACTCATGTGGAGTCCAATAAAATTGGATTTTTCATTTTATGATTTTTCTGTGATTTACTATGATTTTTCAAAGATTCAAACGAAATAAATAAAAAAGAAAAAGACAAAACCGATGTTACTGTAGCAAAACCACCGCCCAAAACCGCCCGAGGGGTGATTTGGCCGGTTTTGCAAAGTTCAGGGGGTAAATTAGACCATTTCATAGTTCGGGGGATGAACTAGACCACCCCTATAGTTGAGGGGGTCAATTAGACTTTTTCCTTAATGTACCAATCATTAGTTTGCTCTTCCTGATTTGAAATATATATATATATATATATATATATATATATGCATGTGTTTCAGCTTATATAATTTCTTAGGAGGCAGCTGCATGTATGCTTACATTGGCTTGCGTTAGCAAAAGTTTTTATCGCATTATTATTTTGCTTCCGTTTTGATTTGAGAAAGTTCATAATCGTTCCAACGGTCGATTTATCACATATTGGCATGTATGACCTTGGTGATTAGAAGAAAGGTGCTTTGGGTAACAATCGGGATATAAGCCAAGTTCTTTTTAGCAAAGAAATTTTTAGCGGCTCCCATTCACCCCCGCCCCCCCCTCTGGTCGTCATTTTCAGTCCTTCAGTTGGTATCAGAGCCAGTTAAGGATCATTCCATCTTAATTGGTTCCGTGATCCACGAAGGCGACTTGTTTGAGGGCAAAATTTGTCTCTGACTTTCTTTGTCAAGTTTTGAGCTTTCTTTTGCTAACACTAACGGTGCTTTGAGAAATGGCACCAAGCTCCTCTTCTTGTGTGCCTTTGTCTTCAGGTTTGAGTGATGCGGTTTCAGACGAGGATGACCACAAGTGGAGGAAGATGCGTGCAGAGCTTGACAAGGATGATCAAGTGATGGCATTGATGCAGCTCTTGATGAATGGGGTGAATCAAGAAGATCTTCTACATAAGCTTCACAAGATGAGTCGAGGTAGACTTGCCCAAGGTATAATTGGCTTGTTCACTCGTCTTTGTGCTCATGGCGAGTTGATTTTTGAGCTTAAGAAGAAGTTGTAAATGTCTTGGTTTGGTAGTGTAAATGCTTCTACTTCATGCAAGTCTAGTATATCTTTACCTTGTAGCTCTTGTGATAGCTTGCGCCTAGATCATGACAAGTTGAATAGAGAACTTAGGCATAATGTGATCCTTCTCAAGAGTGCTAATGAAGTGATTGACTTGCCTTGCTTTGCTTGTAAAGACTTTGCGCAAGGATCTTGATTGTGCTAGAGATGAACTTACTTTGCTTAAATCAAATGCTTCTTTACCATGTGCTTCTTGTGAGTCTTTGCTTGCTGAAATTAATGAATTAAAATTGACTCACTCCACATGTGTAGATGAACTTGAGCATGCTAGGGATAAAATTGATGAGATAAGTTCTAGGCCTTGTAGCTTGTGCTCTTTAAATGTGAATGATGATGCTTGCCTTACTTCTTGTGCTTGATGTAAATGATGATGTTTCTTCGACTGGTCTCATTTGCACATCATGCATTGAATTTGAAAATGAAGTTTTGGTTTTGAAACAAATGCGCGATGATATGAGCGCTAAGTTGGTTGAGCACAATGAGATGAGTGCCAACCTCGAGAAAGAGAATGAACTCTTGTGTACCACTTGTGCCGAGTGCATTGGGAAGGAGATGGAAAACTTGAAAAAAGCTCCTTGTGGTACTTGTGATCGTCTCAAGTTTGAAAATGAGGTTTTGGCTAAAAGATGCAAAAGTTTTTGTGCTAAGTCTTTAGATTCTCGCGATTCTTGCAACTCCGATGTTGGTGTTTCTAAGATTGCTTCTTTGCAACCGGAGTTGAGTTCTTGTGCTGCACGTGAATCTTTGGATGATGGCACTTGTGCTAAGGCTTCATATAGCTCTTCTATAGCTAGTCCTAAGTTTGTTGGTTCTTCGGGTAATGTCCAAGGGATTTCTCATGGCAAGGGTGCTTCTTGCATTTTTGGGACCCAAGTTCCCAAACCAACCTTCCATTGCACTTTTTGCAAGAAAAATGGACATTCATTCGATTTCTACTTTCGTCGTGTCAAACACGAGCGACGTGTTCGAGCTAAGGCTTTTAGGAAGCCATGTGGCCTCTCCCATGGCACGTGTGCTCCTAGTGTTTGCACCAAGTTAAGTGTTGGTGCTTGTTCTAAGTCCCAAGGGACTTCTCACTCGATGGAGAACGGTGTGCCTTCTAATAGGCCCTTGTACCGTTGCTCCTTTTGTGGGAAAGATGGGCATCAGGAGAGTTTTTGCTATCGGTGTGCCAAACGCATGCGACAAGCTCGTTCTTCTAGGCCTTTGAATGTTCATAGCCTTTCTCATGGCATGAACACTTGTAAGCCTAGTAAGAAGCCTCTTTTCATTGATGGATTTTATGACTCCTTCTCTAGTGGGCTAGGTCATGATTGTGGAAATGCATCTAGTGCTTCTTGTGTTGGTCCACGACATGCTTCTCATGATGCTTCTATTGGTTATTCTCATAAGATCTTTGGAGATGCTTACCTCTTTGCTAATGGTATCACTCGTTCTGTTTCTCGAGTTGTCCTTTTAACTAATGCTTCCAAGGGTGTTTCAAAATTGCATTTGAACCAACATTTGCATCATGCTAACCCACATGACAAGTTGAGTGCTCCGTTTATGCATGTGACCAAGTCTTGGGTTCCCAAGTATATGCTTGCTGACCCTTCGGGATCCAAGACTCGGTTTTCTTTGTCCTCTCATGTGTAGGTACGAGGATGTGGGGTGGAGAACATGCGCGTGGTGGAGCTTGATCCTTTGTATGGTGTGATTAAGACTTGATGGTTCTCTACACCCATTGTGATGGCCTCCAAGAGGCATGTGTTTTATTATGGTGCCTACATACACCTTGTGAGCTATCATATATACTCATGCCTTGTACATTCATGTTCTCCTACTTGTGGTATGAGATAGTTGTTCATGTGCTCATTTTACAGTTATGGTATGCGTCATACTTGTATTATGCTCGTGTAATTAGTCTAGCATGTTTTATCTTGTGTATCATATGCCATGCTAGCTTTGTATATATCTTGATGGATTAGCCATGTTTCATGTTAGTATGTGATCCTCATGAACATTTTTCCATGTTTTATCATATGCTTAAATTGTGTGATTGGTATGGTGTTCATTAGGTATCATTTTCAGTTGTTAGCTTTTGTATAGTTACCTCCCTGTTGACAAGTTTGCTAGCCCAAGCTTTTAGCCTCTACAATTAGAATTATGTTACATGTTTTTACTTCCCAATAGCCTTTCCCCCTAGCGGACCATGTTTTCCCTTTCATGGTGATCGCTTTGCTTCTTGGCCTAGGATGAGTGGTTTTTCAGCTAACCCTTTTTCTAAGCAAATGAGCCAACACTAGTATGCTTCACAGTTTACTAACCCCAGTGTTGAGTCGTTTGCCTATCCTATGGTTTTTTATTGAGCATGTTGGAGGACTGGAGAACATGTAGCTCATTGACTCCGGATGTTTACACCACATGACTGGATGTCTCAAATGGTTCTCCAACCTCAACCAAAGGTAAGTCCAGCGCTTTGAGTTTGGATTTTTTTTCCCTTTTTAGCTTGGGAAGCTTTGGATCTTGTATCTTAGTTTTTGGTTTTCTTTGCAGTTTAGCTTCTGTTTTTGACTTTTTGTATCATATTGCATCTTATTTCATCATGTACATTAGAGCATTTTGAGCTTTATGATTATAGTAGCTAGAGTGAGGTTATGCTCTACTTGGTATGTTATGCATGTACATGATGCTGCTTTTGGCTTAGGCTCCTTTTGATCAATTGATGCATGTTATGAACTAAGCTTGTTTTCCAATATGTGAACTTGACTAAAACTTGATGTAACATAAAATTGTTCACCGCTGAGATTGGCAACTAGCATGTGTAGGACTTGTTGAGATCCTTTATGCTATCACTTATATACTAGGTTGCTACGTCTCATGCCTTGAGTCATTCACTTGCTTGGACAACTTTTCTTGTGCTAAAATTTGAAAATCAAGCTAAGTGATGAGAAAAGATCAAGACGGGTTTGTACCGTCCTACGTCAAGGTATCGAAATAGCTTCCAATTGCACATTTGGATGAACTTGAGCCTTGTAGTGGATGCCGAAACTATTGTCTTAAGCTTCTGATTATCTATGACATAAGCTTGGCATGATTGCTAAGTTAGGCATGACGGTACAGATAACCTCTCGCACACACATGTTTTTGACTAATTCTTGTGTTAAGCTGCAAACTCCGATATAATTAAAATTTGAACACACAAGTCTTAGGTTCGTCTTTGACATGAGGTGTGACCGCTGCTTGGGGTAGTTCACCTTGTATACACTTGTTAGCACTAGGTTGATTTCCAGCTTATGCCTACTGTATGCTACCTTTAGTGGTGAACCCCTTCTTGAATTGCTTAAACTTGATCCAAATTGCTTAAATGCCATATTTCGTTTCACTTGATCAGTTTGAGCATTTGCTAGCACTTGTATTTGTTGCTACACACATGACAGCATCACCTAGAGCATCTTTTCAATCCGATTGCTATACTCCTGAAGCTTTTGCATTTTTGCATCCTTTGCATTCATAGCATGTTTTGAGGGGGAGTTGCAGTCTTTGGGCTTTAACTTGATAAGTGTATGTGTCAACAAGGGGGAGAAATAGCACACGACTCTGAGAGAAAGAGATCACACTCCAAGGGGGAGAGACACACAAAGGGGAGAGATACCAAACCTACCTCATGTTGAGTGCATGCATTCATATGGGGATTGCATTTGTTCAGGGGGAGTTGTACTTGAGTTGCTTTTACTAGATGTGTTGAGCCTTTGCCTCTTCAAGAGGGTCTAGTAGTTTTCTAGCGGTTTTGAGCTTTGCTAGTGGTGTTAAGCTCATTGCCTCTTCTTGAGGGCTAGCTATGTTTTACTTGGTTGCATCGAGCCGTTGCCCATGTCTTTGGGGACCAAATTTTGCTTTTTTCAAATGACCCTGTTTTGGCTTTTCTCTGGCTTTTGGTCATTTGGGTGAGCTCTTTGTTTTCTCTTCTTCTTTTCTTTTGCTCAAGTTGTTCGTGTGTTGGTGTTGACAATGCACTCATCAAGGGGGAGATTGCGAACACAAGGTTGATATGTGCCCTTATGGTTCGGTTTGCGATGAGTGATTATCAACGTAATCCATGACCTAGGTTGAGTTTGTGACTATGACGTGAGTTGGGTTATGCGACATGTCTCTTGGCTTGTGGTGTGCTGGTGTGGAGCTCGGAGGCGGTGGTCGACGGCGGGGTGAAGGTCAAGTAGGGACGTTCTGTGCCGATGGACCGGGAGCGGTGATGGACAGATGTGAGGCTTGGACTGAGAGACCAGGAGGCTGGGTGACCAGCCGCGGTGGCTGACATCAGGGACATCGACAAGCGTAAGTATACATGGGAGTGACTATGTTGACCGAGTCAAGACGGCGAACGTGCGAGTCGAGCAGGGCTTAGAAGGACTTGGCGCCCGGCCAGTCCAGGACGGCGGTGACACATGTCGAGTGGCGGGAGATGCGTATGGAGTACGCTACCTGCGGCGGTTTGGTGGTTTGGGCCTCAAAACCCCGACAGAGGTTCCGAGGAGGAACAGACGACACGTGGCGACATCGAGGAGTTCGTGTCGAGACGAAGCTATCGCATGAAGAGCGGGGTGGCCGTCGGATCGATGAAGAAAAACTTGAACGGATTTACCCCTAGCGGGTATTTGGGATGAGTACTTCGTGTGAGGGTATTTGTGTTTTTTGACGTGCGCCTATAAATATATATATATGTAAAGGGGCTGGTTGGGCAGCCATCCTTAGAGGGTCACTCTCGTTTGTGTGGTGTTGAGAGGAGGCTAGGATTAGAGATATGAGTGGCTCTTGTTCTTGAGCATTTTATCATCCATAGGTTTGATTTGCTAGGAGTAACTTGTAATCGGATATCTTAAGCTAATCTAATGATCAATTTCGTGACCACCTGTTCCCCTCTTCCAATCTACAAGTTTATCTTTTTCTATCATATTCGGAGCTATTGTTTGGGGGAATTTTTGTTCATCGGATTTGAGAGCTTTTTGGTTTGATTCATGCGAGGACTTGTGGTGATGCTACCCTATGGGTGAATTGGATTAATTCCACTCGAGCACAGAGAAATCGAGCAAATTTCTGGGGGAAAAAGTTCGTTCTTAGGCGAAATCTGATTTTTCCAGAGTCTGAGTTTAAATTGGGCGATGATTTCTTGGGAATAGCTCACCTGCTCCATTGTGATCCTCTGTGCGAAATTTGGGAACGAATCATAGAGCTTTGATCGAGTTTCTGCGTTTTTTTGTGCTCGCTCTTTTCTGTCCAGAGGCGTCTGTTCGTGCTGTTCTTGGCGCACAGGTGCAGTCCGCGTGCGCACTGGCTCTTCCATCGATCCAGATCGGTGTTTGATATGTCCGTGCTAGTGTTCCTGTCCAGAGCACCTGCCGCGTTCTCTGATTGAAGCACCGGCGGCGCCCGGTGGTCAGGCGCAGCGGCGTGCAGCTCCACCGCCCGCGACTTTTTCCTTGCTGCTTGCCTGCTCGCTCTGTTCTCTCCATTGCTTTGATTTGTTCCCGTCTCCTGAAGCAGCAGGACAGAGACAGCAGCTGCACTTTGGCAATCAGGTACTCCCTCCGTCCCACAAATAATTGTACGTTTTTGACTTCTACACTTCTTGTTTGACCGTTCGTCTTATTTAAAAAATTTTAATAAATATTATTTGTTTTGTTACGACTTATTCAATCATTAGAGATATTTTCATAATGTTTTATTTCTTTTATTATTTGCACAAAAAATTTAAATAAGACGAACGGTCAAACAACAAGTATAGAAGTCAAAAATGTACAATTATTTATGGGACGGAGGGAGTAAGGAGGTAAGCAGTGACAGCTGGCTGCCATTTCATTTGCTTGCACAGGCAGTCCGTTCAATGATCAGAGAGTAGCAGCTCAGCGTGGTGTCATTTTTAGCAGCTGCACTTCGGCATCAGGTAGCCTGCTGCTGCTTTTATTCACTTGCACAATTGGAGCTATTCAGTGTTCACGTTTGCCATTAGATCTATTTTGTTTTCAAAATATCCACATTTGCCATCATGAAAATAATATAGACTAACCCCTAAAATTTGTCTAAATTACCTCACCTATACCACTATAAAACATACAACAAAGTGACCACTAAATTTGCATCTAATTATCCGCCTGCTATTATCATAGATAATCTAAGTTACCTTTTAGATTAAATTTGTGTTTAAACTACCATTTATGCCAATGTTAAACAAAAACTAAAATATGACCCTCATGTTACCGCTATCATGAAAAATGCTAATAAATCACCCAATTTTGTTATTATTACTAATAAATTAAAAACTGACTGTATCAAATACATGTTATGGCATCAAGTAGATCAATTACACGCATAAGCGTATATATATGTTTCAGGTATCATAAAAAATTCTCTTAATGGATTATATATGATGATACTAACAAATTGTTTAACATTATAATAATATATCTAGGTTGTATAGTTTTGAAAATCATTACTTTAAATAAATATATACATTTTAACTACAACTTAGTATAATTAAGTAGGTATTCTATTTTTATAATAAAGCAATCGCCAACACTACTTATAAATTACTTATAATTCTATAAGCAATAACCTCAACCTCTTGAGAAGTGGGGAGGTTAGTACGTACAAAACGTAGTTTTGACATTTCTTGTCTTTGAGGTACCTTATAGATATAATGATTATAACTTTTATATAAATATTAATGTCCTATTGAAGTGTCCTATTGAAGTTAGTTTGATTACCCCATCTCAATTGAAGCTCTACCATTACTATAATATACTAGTCCATAAACTCATGCTCTCGCATGACCTAAAATCTTATCAGACATAAGCATTATTACTATTTAATACTGTGACTAATATTTTTTTAGATTGCATGTATGCTTTTATCTTTTGTCCATTTTATAACATAGTAGACATAACTGATACTGCTCTATAATGTCTATATAGTTATAAACTTTTGCCTAACTCATAACCATTATTGCGATTTGCATTGTGCTTTATAGATCAGTTTGGTGGCATTCTTGCAATGGTACACGTCTTCGCCTTTCTTCCGATAATTAATAACCTCGCTTGCAACACTATATTAACAGGGTCTTCGATTTCCTTTTAAAGGAAAGGCAAGTGACATTGTCAATTCTTTAAAGGGCTCGATGGTTGCTGTAGTTGTCGCAGTCTTGAGACCACTCAAAAAAGATACAAACACTCCTAGTACTTTAAAGATTAAAGACAGAACTATCGCTTGCACGCATCACTACTGGAAAATAGATCTTTGTCAAGTGTTTTTTTTCATGCACTCGGCAAAGAAGCTCTTTGCCGAGTGCCAGTGAGTCAACACTCGGCAAAGAGCTTCTTTGCCGAGTGTCAGATTTGGCATTCGGCAAAGACCTCTTTGCCGAGTGTTTTTTTGTTGACACTCGGCAAAGAGATTTTTTAAAATACATTTTGAGGTAGTTAATTAACTCAAATAAAAAAGTTTTCAACTACAAAGTTGTTTAACTCATCAAGATGTATAATGTTTATTTTGGTCATTTGTTCATTTGACAAAATAAAAGTAAATTTGTTCAAAAATCTTACATGTCTCTCATAAGTTTCATGAAACTATATTGTCACACCCGGTTTTAAAGAACTAAACCAGGTCAGCCATATGTGTGCCCAGGAAGTCCACACATACGTCAGAATGAAAAAATATCAGAAACAATGTTATTTATTTAACGTACACATAGCTATAATAACACTTACATTCGAGTATCACGGAACGATGACTAAACTTCAAACTCTATTCCTCTCAGAGACGGCTGACTAGGGATTCTATATGCTAAGCTCTTCTGAAAAACTTCTGGAAACTTCACTATATTTATTCTTCTTCTGAGCAGCACCTTACTATACACTAGGGTGTGGTGAAAATAGCAAGAGTGAGTCCATGTCGAACTCAACAAGTATAACCCAGGGTTCATGAGGCACAAAAAGGCTAGACACTGTTTGACTACATTTAGCTTTTATTCATTACATAATTGGCAATTGAGTAGCATCAAGATAATCCAAATCTCATTAATGAACAAATGATCAATTGTAATAAAAATAATAAAATAGCATTAACATGGCATAATAATAACAACAACAGTATTAAGCATGATATATCAATGGTGATCATTTATTCTGTAAGAATACCCAAGGCCGCTCCTGTCCGTGAGCACGGCTAGTATACCAGTTTATTAAACTCTGCGCAGAGGTGTACACTTTCACTGTAAGTCATGATTTTCAAATGCATGGGATAGCTAGTCCCAAAACACCGAAAATCATATAAAGTCATTCAAAAGTTCGTCTAACAAGCTAAGGCCGCTAAGGATTCCCAATTGAAAAGCATGAACCCCCTCCAAGGGGCGACTTACAAAAGACTGCACCCACCTTAGCAGGCCGAGATCATACTAGACATGACCCCTCTTGAACCTTTTGGCAACCACTAACAAACTAGAAAAGGTCTCTTAAACAACTAGAGCCAGAGCCATATAGCCCTTATAACTGTACTGTCAATCTCGGTTAATGCTTATAGATAAGTCCTTACGGAGAGTAACTAGAGCAACAATATAACCCCTTGCTCTAGCCCCCTGTCAACAGTAGTAAAATCATCTTTAAAAGTTGATCGCATAAGTCATTAGTCCAATTACAAGATCATCGTTCATAATTAAGCGCTAGCAATAGCTACCCAAATGCACAACCCATAGGTGACAAGGAAACAAGATATCAATAGCTAAGTTATAATCTCTATAATTGTTAAGGAAGACACATGCATATGTATGATAATTTTAATGAATAGGACAACAAGGATGGTCCCATGTTATACTTGCCTTATACGCTTGCTCAAACTTTCTCATACTTTGCTTCTGGTCATCACCCTTTGATCTTCTGTGCTCACAAGTGGTTCTCGTTCTACTCGTAACAAACACCACACATAGGCAAACATACAAACAACAAATAGAGACAACTGAGAGCAGTACACCACACAAGACAAGACAAGACAAAACAACAAACTAAAAGAGAGCTAGTTCTACGGTCATGAGATCACAAGAAACGTCGATAATGAAACTATCGTTAAAAAGAATGACTAATGGGAGTTTATATTATAAAATAAAAGCCTACATGCTTCGTTGATTTTAACTAAACAAAACCATGGGAAATATATTAATTTAGATTAGTCATTGTACATTTTAAATGGAAGACCGAGCTAAATCTAGTCATGTTTTAATTACAAATATTTCAATGTCCTTTATATACCGATTATTCTGCAAAAACAAAGTGACTTGTGAGAACATCTAATGGCGTACAGCGTGTTTTCACTAAGTACAGTTAAAAACATATTTAAATTAACAATTAATCATACTAATAATTGTATATAAAACAACCGAAGTATGAAACCTATGTTGCTTTTAATTAGGAAGCTATTAAATAAATATATTAATCTAATCACTATTTAAATTAATAAATTCATAATCAGGTGACATGATAAAGGTTACCACTACTGCAAAGAGCGCGACGACCCGAATCTAACGCAACTGGAATGACTCGAACGGGAATTAAAACGAAGAAATGGTGGGGATCGATCGATAATTATAGGTGATGTATTTCTATAGTATTTCTGGATTTATTTTTCTAAAGGAAAACGGCAATAGGGTGTGTGTGACGTGATCATGTCAATAATGTGATGTCATCAAGCTAACGTCAACAAGCTAGCAACAGAAACCACGTAATTGGAGCAAACTAGAGCTAAGGCACGGCCACGGTTTTGCACGAACAGGGCCTAGAGACCTTGATTTTACTTAATGAAAAAAAACAGCGGAGGATATAGTGAGAGATGGCAAACTCACCCAGGGACTCATATCGGGCGGAGATGTCTTAGAGGCGAGCAACTCGATGGGGGCGGCGGCAGCTACCTTCACGGAAGCCTCTTCAGAAGGACGGGCACAGACGTGTGAGTCATGCAAAGCTATATCGGCGTGCCGACTCGTCCACGGCATCAAGGTCGATCATACGGGGCTGATTAGTGGCAGCGCCGATTGATGAACTTAAACGGCGGCGCTTTGTTGACGAGAGCTAGGGCATGGCTTGGATGAGTTAGATGAGAAATTAACGGAGCATACTACAGGACAGGATATGTATTGCTGGGGTTTATCAAGGACAAGATACGCGTCTTGTCGTGCGAGTCCTGAGTCAATGTGGTGGTTCGCTTGCACCTGGTTCGGCGGCAGAAGGAGCCTGGGAAGATCAGCCTATGCCTATGTACATGGCCCGAAGACAAACCAACGTCCAGATAATAAGGAAGTAAATAAAGAATGGTCGGTTGTTTTCTTTGAAAAGATCATTATTTTATATATTATATTACATTTTGCTTTCCATATTTACTTCAATCGGACAAGGCATTGTGTATCACACGACTCAGGTGCTAAGTATATGTGTTCACCCTGAACTCTTGGCATGGCCTCGTCGCTCAACAGCTCACGTGACAATCCAATCCATTGATGCACAACAATTTGACCTTGCTTGTTTGTTTGAAATGATGCACGTACAGGCACATGAAGCCGTAATATCTTCATGACTTCTATAATTGGTTTGTATGGCTGCACGGACTCCACACTTGCGTGTGTTGATGCAGACCATCGTCGCAGTGCTCCAGCGTCAGCCATGTATCCAGCCTGCCGCGATGAGGTGTCGGGCATTGAAGGGCGTCCGATGGTGGAGTCGACGTTGTACGACGATTGGACACATCCGCAGGCTAGGCGCGCCGATCAGCTTGACCAGCCAGTCGTAATGATTCACTTCTCCGATCTCATGGTTGAAGAAGTCATCGCGAGCGTGCGGACGGGGCTCTGCTCGAGGCACATTGGGGCCTCATACATTGTAGGACGATCTCGATCTATTAGGCTACACTGTATGTGCAGGAGGACGAGGCGGTCGGATTTGGCTCTGGCGCTCTGCGTACCAAAGCACGCGAGAAGCCGAATGGACGGACGCCTGAGCGGCTTTGGCTGCTGTCGGACACGGTAGGTTTGAACCCAAACTATGGAAAGAGAACAGAAAACCTGGGAGAGACGAGTCGATAATGATAGGCCGAGAGAAAGAATTCCCATATTAATAAAGTAAAGAGAAGGTTTAGCAAAAGCACGAAAAATCTCGAGATAGATTGGAACATGATGAACCTAATTAAATTATTTGGAGGAGAAGAAGATTTTGGGAAGCGCCAACAAAAAGTTAAGCTCGGAGAAACATGGAATCTGATTCCAGAAAAGCTGGAGATAAATGGTCATCTTGTAAACGTGTTTTGGAAACTCCACGCACTCACAACACATAGTCAAGCCATATGCTAAAATTACATCAACTAAGCCCATCTAATTAGTTTAGAAAAATTTTAAAGATTCTCATTTTTTCCAATAACTAATCGATGCTATCGTAAACTAAACTTGGGAAATTTTATCTGAATATTAAAACTTTTTTTTGAATTAGTGTTTGTGACATATATAAGAGAGATATAAGAGTTGTGAACAATTTTAGAATCACCATGTCAGATGAACAAATGACCAAACACCCAAAATAAAGTTTGTAGATCTTGAGAAGTTATAGAATGTTGTAGTAGAAAACTTTTTCATTTGAGTTCATCTTGTCATGCTGAACTGCGTTTGAATTTTGAAAATTTAAAATTCGATTTTTTTAAACAACCTCGGATGGAAAACACTCAAAATAAAGTTTGTAGATCTCGAAAAGTTATGAAACTTTGTAGTTGAAAACTTTTCATTTGAGTTCATATTGTCATGGTAAATTACGTTTGAATTTCTCAAATTTGAAATTCAAATTTCGTAAACGGCCTCGGATGGAAAAACTTCCTAAATGAAAAGTGTAGATCTTGAAAAGTTATGAAACTATGTAGTTGACAACTTTTTAATTTGAAGTCGTTTAGGGTCTCTAACAAGCAAATTATTCTCGGTTTAGTACAATATGTGGGGAACTAAAATTATATATATAGACACATGTGATAGTGTAGTGCAGTGGTTAAGGCAGGAACCGCGTGAGGGAGAGGTCACGAGTTCGAATCCCACTGGCCGCGAAGCGCACGATTTTCGCGTGAAAGATGCCGCGACTTGCGACTTCCACGGAGACGGGCGGGCACTAGCCGGTGGGTCCCTCCCCCAATTAAAAAAAATTTCTCTATTTTTTTTGAGTTTTTTTCGATTTGCAATTTGCCGAATGTCGGGGGCACTCGACAAAGCCTTTGCTAAATATAAAAGGGGAGGCACTCGGCAAAGAATCTGAGTCCGGTAGTGCATGCCGCTAGCAGTTGTTTTATCGGTTGTCCAAGTGTTTGTGCTTGTCATTGTCTTATGTCCTCTGGCCATTCTATATGTGTTTGGGCTTTATCTCTCTGCTAGAATTTCTTTATGGCGTCTCATACAACATGACTATGGCAACGCCGATGGAGGCGCCAACCTAAAGCTAGCTATCAACGTCTTGTACTCCTTAGCCGTGTCCCAAGGTGTGTTTACGGCTACAGGGCCCATCTATGATTTAATGGCAAGAACCGGACTAGTGAAAATTGTGGCCGATTATTATTCACTAGAGACGGACCAAGTTTCAGAGTACCTAGACGAAACTGAGGCAGGATGTACGAAGGATCCGTCGATTGTAACAGGTAGGAACCTCATCACATATGCTGTGGACTTATTGATGGATTCTAAGTCAAGGTACGGCTACATTTCTGGGGTTCTGATTCTTGGCACAGAAAGATCCCCCGGACGCGGTCTGATAAAAGAACTAGTGGCTGGATCAACATCCTTTAGTCATGTGATCCAGCGACTCCTAGAGACATTTGGTCCGAGAAGCCCATATAGCACTGAGATCAGGCTGCGAGCTGCTAGGATAGTGGCAACTGTTGCTGGCAGCATCCATTTGGACCAGTTCCCTCAAGGTATGATGATCGAGTGCATATCATCCCTGCTCGACACGCTTGAGGAATACAGTTGGCGACCTGAGGGATATAGGCGACATACAATTCTACCCAAAGAGTACGAGGGACTGGCTGCTAGATGAAGAGGAGGTGTCCTACAGTTACTTTGTCAACGCAATTCCAAGAGCTACGGAGGAAAGTGACAGTCGTAACCCGCTCCAGGGCTATAGAGGTCTGGTAGTGCTAGGGCTGCGCATCCACCAGAAGTTCGCTGCCAACGAGAACAACTACAGAGTCATAAGCAACACTGGAGGCCTGCTATCCAAGGCGATGGCGCCCCTAATTTCAGACCAACTGCACGGGGACCATCATGATGAATGGTCCAGCATAGCAGAGGAGTCTCTAGAATTCTTGAATCGGTTGATGGCTACTCTAGGAGGGACCGAAATAACAAAGCTGACAAGTGAGATCTCAAGCAGCAGCCAAGCGGCGATCATGAGAACCCTAACTAAGGTGCCACAAATGTCACATGTTGCTAAAAAGACAAGCCGCACAGATCCTCTTACATCTGTCTCCGGATACACCGACCTCCATTGTGCCCGGTGCAACTGGAAGCAGCAGCAGGATAATATTCCTATGGACACTGCTGCACATTTTTCTTCTGCCAGATTATCAGTTTGTTGGCAGGATGCGTGGTGCCACTCATTTGTTACCTACACCAAAAGATTAGCAGGTGAAAAGATTCAAGCCATGATATCTTCGAAAATGGAGGCAAGTGACACGAGTATCCTACCATCAGTTGTTGGTGACGTTATTGGCAGCCTCGCCAGAACAGTTGCAGGTGCCGAAAACAATGCATACAGAATACATGCAGCAACGATCCTGGAGCATCTTCGTCAATAGTACACCAAGGATGATGAAAATCTCAAGGAGCTGAAGAAAGCCATGGCTAATGTGATGCCAGAGGTAATTTTTTAGAAAAGGGAATATATTAATATCCCGGCTTCTGCATCGATTAATGCATATGGCTGTTATGCCAGAGGTAATTAGCCTGTGCACAAATATTTTTTGTAAAAACAAAATCGGTTTCATTCCTATACTACTGACATCATGTATATCTGTATAGAGTACTACCGTTGTCACTTTGAAGTCTGAACTACCATTATTGGTGCCTCAGGTGCTCAAAGAAATTGTTCTTCTGGCAGAGGAGGGCCTGGACTTAGAACAAGGTGGTGGTGTTCCGCATGATAATGATAATGATAATGAACAGGAAAGCAGCTCTTCTCCTCATCAGCAACACCAGCGAATCCAACTGCAGGAGGCCTTGTTACAATTGTGCTGGGAGATACACAGGGAATGGATATTGATTGATAAAGACCAAGATTTGACTCGTCAGTTCAATGAGATCGCAGCCAAGTTATGTTTGGGACAGGGGATGCCTGACAAGACTTTCAGAGAACTTGAGGGTGAAGCACAAGAGAAACTTCGAGAGGAGAAGGAGAGGGCCTCAAGTGAAATAGAAACCTGAGTAAGACGACTAGTTGATAGCGCTCCAAAACCTGAAGCCTCCAACATCCCCATGTGCTTTGCTCCGTGAGGATTATCGGTATAAATATTAATGTCCTATTGAAGTGTCCTATTGATTCTCCGCACTCGTGGTACTCTAAATTCATCTCTAAAAGGTCTGGTCATCAAGATTCTCTCCTCTATACTCAATTCTACCGCACCCATCCATCCTCTATATCATCCTCTATCCACTGTAGAGCCCACTTATCACTTTATCTAAATATATCCATGTGAGATCTAGTTTTGAAGAATTTATTGAAACGAATTTAATGGTGCAATCGGAATTTAATTTGGTTTTTTGTTTGTGAGTTATAACATTTTTTAAGTGTTGAAATAGTGGGACCCACCTAAGATTTTTTTTCTCTCCCATCCTCCCACCCGTCATCGCGCTCTCTCCCCTCCTCCTCTGACACATGCACCGGTAAAGGACGTCCGGGACCACGCTATATATGGCGTATGGAGAGTGCCACCTCTTTTTTAGCGTGCTGCATAGAGTACCGGCTGCAGCACTTTTTTACGGTAAATCTCACTGAACGTTGGCGAAGCGGACCGGATACAGAACGCGGTGCGGTCAGTCTAATACGGGGGCCTCCATATACCTCCTCATATATTTATAAAGTATATAATATAGTCTTATAAATACATATCAACTAAGAAGAAAATATTCAATGCTCTAAAATAACTTATATAGAATCTCTGAATGTCCTTGTTTTCGTACTTTATAGGCGATACTAAATCTCGCAAACTTGAAATTAAAATAAACGAATAATGGTTGAAGAGTGTAAGATTATGTAAACCTACAAATAAATTTAGTTTAATTACATTCTGAGAGCAGCTGGCAGAGGAAGAAGAAAAGGGAAGACGTGGGCGACAAGAAGGATGACGAAGGCAAGACTAGTAATCAGTGAAGTGTTCAGCTATTACATGATGATCCCCAAATGACAGCAACTAGAACATATATAGAAGAGCATGCAGGATGGCAAGAGGCAGCAAAGGTGCGCAAGCAAGCACCCACTCATTTGAGCTGGGCTGATTAGCTTGTCCATTCCCCTCCATTCCACCAGGCATTGGGCTTTCCTGCCCGATGTCTACGGCTCTACGCCGAGGAGCGTTCCCCTGCTCTGCTTCAGAAGATGATGATGGAATAGATGCCCGAGGCTTGCTCTTCACATTCCCACCCCCTTGAGATGCCGCTTGCCCCCAAGCAGGCGCATAGGGGATGATTTGCTACGTGTACTCCAAGTCTTCCCAAGTGGCAAGCTGTGGAGGCCAACAAGAACACTGCAACAAAGACTGTTGTACCGAGATTTGTCAAGGAATGCAGTCTTTAGCTGAGATACATGAAACAGTGAACCAATGAACCGATGTCTCACCGGTTCGATCTCTGGTCCGGTCCTAATAAGTATGAGAGATGCAATGAGTAGAGTAGTGATATGATGCACCAGATTGTATATTACGAGGCAACCTTTGCTTGCTCGTCTCCCTCCCAGCTAAGCTAGATACGTTCCTTTTTCTCTTTTATTTATTCTTTGCCTCCTCGATGCAGCCAAGAATCTGAATGCTGGCCTAAGCTTTGGTCTTTGTTAGTCAGTTCCCTTTCCGCTTTCCGCCCTGCCTTGGGTGTTGTTATCTTGTCCGAAACCTTATTTCAACACCAGGCTCTCGTCTCCATCTGCTGAAACTATCCATCTGAGCTGGCTGCCAATTTCGCTGCCCATCCGGTTTAGTTTGAATTTGAACAAGGAGGCCTCGATCGTTATCTCTGTGCATGCGCAATTATTCCTGCAGGTTAGTGAAACCAGCGCTGTTAATTTCACTTCAGGGTTTTTCGTTTTTCTTTTTTTTTTCTCCTTCTGTTTCTTTTCTTTTGCAAAAGTGACGCAAATTTAATTGCCACATGCATAGGTTACTCGGGAACACCCAACGTGTGAAATATAGTTTGTGTATTTCTTAAAAAAAATCAAAGCAGAAACACCCAACGTGTGTGCGTCATAATCGTTTGTGTATATCAATTGTTAGAATAGTCTATTACGTAGCACACACAAGCCATACAGGCACACACCCATCCCTCCGATAACTTGTTGGATGAATACAGTAATGACGACGAATGAGACAGGAAGACATAAATCCATAATGTAGTCGAACGTAACAATAGTACGGCTTGTTCCACTTTTTATCCAGTATATCTTTGTTGTTTCATATTCCATGGGTATGTAGTCCATTTCTCTTTTTTAATTTATATATATACTATAAAAAGGAGTTTTACTACCATCTTGAACCTAACAGCTCATATATATGGGTCATTTGTTTAGGAGGGATGGAAAAATAAGAGACATTTAAGAGACCCTCTTCTTATTAAGTCTTCTAAGTCATTTTGCATATTTTTCATTTGACCAACAGCGACTCCAATCCTCAAGAGAAGACTAATGGCCCGTCAAAAAAATTCCTTTGGTGACAAAGATTGGCCAGAGGTTGAGGGAATCAACAGCTATGCAATATTCATGGGATACCTATTGATGGGCGTGAGGGGGCTTGGTTTGCTGGTGCTTACATGGACCACGGTTGTCCTCCTCGGTGGCTTTGTCTCCATGCTGCGAAAGAAAGATTTTTGGTGTCTCACAGCTATCACGTTAGTCCAAACTGCTGGGTTAGTTTCCTTACATCCTTAGTAATTAAGCCATTCTTCTTTGCTCATTAAATTTTACCACTCCTTATTTCATATCAAATCAATCTGAACTGTTTCATGAGATAACCTTTACATGACTAGAGGGGACTCTGCTTTTACTAAAGTGTAGAAAATTGGAAAACATCTTGTACCCTTTGGGTTGAGTGACCCTGTGTGTATATAGGCCAGAAACAGAGCGTGTGTTACAATACAACACAATTACATCAAATACCCACCTACAGTACGTCTAAGCAGGAGGATCATGGATGCAAAGACTGAACCTAAACTCAGTACGCAGTTGTATAGGCAAGTACGGAATCCTGGAAAGCATGATGTGAGGTCGGGCACGACGTTCCCCACTGCTCTTCTCCCCCCTCTTAGACCAAATCCTTAGCCAAATATCCACTAAGCATGTGTTTGGTTCTGAGTCAATGAGGAATGGGATAGCCCTTCCCTATTTCTGGGGATAGGACCGTCTTCGTCCCGTGTTAAGTTGCAAGGGTTGGGACCGTCCCCATTTTGTGTTTTGTTCTAGGACATCTAATATGGGATAAGCCATCTGACACATGGGGTCCATTCGTCATTCTCTTCACCCCCCAGTGGGGCCCACTCGTCCCTCTTCATCCCCATGGCCTTCTCGTTTTGATGGACTAGAGTTGTCCTAGTTTTTGAAGAATATGTCGCGAACATTCCCTAGTGGATATCCCCCATCCCACTTGCATTACCTCTCAACCAAACACCACCAAAACTGGGACTGCACCATCCCATCCTCTATTGTCGCACCAACCAAACACAACCTAAACAAACGACGTATCCACCTTCTCATGCAGATCTATAGTTTCATGGATATCTAAGGCCAGCTCGTCGCTTTGGTGCTAGATGTCGTAGAGTCACGGGAGCCAACCTGGCTAGGCATGCCGCTGCCGCTGCTACTGCCGCTGCCCACGCTAGCCATCAAGGGTTCGGCCCTCACCAAGCTGTCCTCCTCCATAATTGCTACTATTGTTTACTCTCTAGCTGCGTCCGTCACAGCACCTATTGCCACCACCATGTTGTCTTCTGTGACGCTATGACCTGTCTTCGCTATGGACATCAGATGGGATTCCATTATGAAATATAATATAACCCTCCCCCCTAAATTTGTATCTAAATTATCCACCTCCACTATTATGAAAGATAATACCAAGGATCTATAGTGCAAAAGGATGACAACACATATCTTGGAGGTCCCCAATGGAGCTTTTACCTTAATCCTCGTGAGACATTCGAGAAATAGATAAACCTTAGGAATTCTCACAAAAATCACAAAGATGTAGCCATCAAATTTCAAGATTCTAATCGGATAACAATGTCATTAGATCTATTTTGTTTTCTAAATAATTATCTACCTCTGCAATCATGAAAACAATATACAGTAACCTCTTATTCTGTATATAAATTACCTCATACATTAAAGTAACCCTAAGTTTGTATCTAATTACCCACCTGGCATTATGATAGATAATCTAAGTTACCCCTTAGATTTGTGTCTAGATTACCATTTAGGTCAATGTTAAACAAAAAATTGTGCCCTCATCGTACCAACATCTGCTATAATGAAAAATGCTCACAAATTACCCACTTCTGTTTTACTAATGAATTAAAAACGGACTATATCAAATACATGTTATGCCATCACAATGATCAAGTACACACATGAGTGATAAATATACATGTTATGTGTTTTTGGTATCATAAAAAAATATTTTATTGTCTTACATATGAATGATATTAGCAAATTATTTAAAATTATCATAATATCCATATATAATTATGGGCACTCTATTTTTTATAGTAAAGCAATACCCCAGTACTACTACACTTATAATTCTATAAGCAACAAGCAATCTCAACCCCTTGAGAAGTGGGTACGTTAGTACATATACCAATAATAGTTATGACCTTTCTAGTCTTTGAGGTTCTTTTTAGGTAGACAATAATTATAAGGCTTAAATACTAATATTCTATTAAATATATACCATTACCCCCATCTCAATGAACCTCTACCATTATTATAATATACTAGTCCATCAACTATGTGTTCTCACACGGATTAGAATCTTAATAGACAAGCACTATTACTATTTAATACAACAGACTAATAAAAATTACTTATATTAAATTGTACTGTTTTATCTTTGTTCATTTTATAACGCAGTAGACATATCATTGTCATCTGGAAACAGATACGACTCTATAGTCTCTATATATCTAGTTGTTATAAACTTGCCCAACTCATCAACATTATCCCGATTCACATTGTCCTCAATAAATCAGTTTGGTGGCATTAATTCTTGCAATGGCACACGGATTCGCCTTTCTTGGTATAATTAATAATCTCGCTCGCAAAACTTTATTTACAGGGTCTTTGATTTCCTTTTAAAGGAAAAGGCAAGTGACGTTGGCAATTCTTTGAAGGGCATGATGGTTGCTGTAGTTACCGCGGTCGTGAGACCATTCAAAAAACACGCAAACACTTCTATGAATTCATCACAAATTATTGAAGAAGACAAAGAACCATCGATTGCACGCATCGTGGTAGCAGTTGTTTTATCAGTTGTCCAAGTGCTAGTGCTTGCCATTGTCTTATGTCCTCTGGCGGTTCTGTATGTGCTTGGGCTTTATCTCTCTGCTGGAATTTCTTTATGGCGTCTGATACAACATGACTATGGTAACCCTGATGGAGGCGCCAACCTAAAGCCAGCACTCAACGTCTTGTACTCCTTAGCGGTAGCCCAAGGTGTGGTTTATAGCTACAGGGCCATCTATGATGTAGCAGCAAGAACCGGACTAGTGGAAGAAGTGGCTGGTCGTTATTATTCACTAGAGTCAGACATAGTTTCGGAGTACCTAGATGAAACTGTGGCAGGATGTACGAAGGATCCATCATTTGCGAGAGGAAGGAATCTCGTCACATATGCAGTGGAGTTGTTGATGGAATCTAAGTCAAGGTACGACTACGTTTCTGGGATCCTGATTCTTAGCACAGTTACTCGCCGGAGCGAACAGTTAGGTCTTCTAAAACAACTACTGACTGGATCAGCATCCTTCAGCCATGTGGTCCAGCGACTGGTAGAGACATTTGGTCCGACAAGCCCATATAGCACAGAGATCAGGGTGCGAGCTGCCACGATAGTGGCAACCGTTGCTGGCAGCATCCGTTTGGACCAACTCCCTCAAGGCATGATAGAGTGCATATCATCCCTGCTCGACACATTTGAGGAATACAGTTGGCGACCTGAGGGGTATGAGCGACTTACGGATCTACCCAAGGAGTACGCGCGGTACTGGTTGCTAGATGAAGAGGAGCAGTGGTACAGTTACCGTGTCGACGCAATTCCAAAAGCAACACCAGAAAGTGATAGTGGTAACCCGCTCCAGGGCTACAAAGGTCTGGTGGTGCAAGGCCTTCGTATACTCCAGAAGCTCGCTGCCAACGAGAACAACTTCAGAGTCATAAGCAACAGTGAAGGTCTGCTATCCAAGACGATGGCCATCATGATGAATGGTCCAGCATAGCAGCGGAATCACTACAATTCATGAATCGGTTCATGGCTACTCTAGGGGGAGGGACCGAAACAACAAAGATGAGAAGTGAGATCTCAAGCAACATCCAAGCGATCTTCAGAACCCTAGGGTGCCACAAATGTCGAGTGTTGCTGAAGAGACAAGCCGCACAGGTCCTCTTACAACTGTCTCCGGATACACCGCCCTCCATTGTGCCCCGTCGAAGCAGCAGCATAATATTCGCATGGACACTGCTGGACATTTTTCTTCTGCCAGATTATCACTTTGACAGGATGCGCGGTTCCACTCACTTGGCAAAGAAGAGCAGTGACATCGTAACATTAGCAGGTGAAAAGATGCAGGCCATGATATCTTCGAAAACGGAGGCAAGTGGCACGAGTATGCTACCATCAGTTGTTGGTGACGTCATTGGTAGCCTCGCCAGAACTGTTGCAGGTGCCGAAAACAAGGCATACAGAATACATGCAGCAACGATCCTGGGGCATCTCTGTGGAAATTACCCCAAGAAAGATGAAAATCTCCAGGAGCTGAAGAAAGCCATGTCCAGTGTGATGCCAGAGGTAATTAACCTGTGCACAAATATATATTTTTTTAAAAAAATACAAAATCCGTTTCATTCCTATATTACTGGCATCATGCTTGTATATTTGTATAGAGTGCTACCGTTGTCACTCTGAAGTCCGAACTAACATTATTGGTGCCTCAGGTGATCAAAGAAATTGTCCATTGGCCCACGACTGAAGAAAAACAAGTTGTAACAGAAGTAAACAAGGGCGGCAAAGTTCTTCTGATAGAGGGCCCGGACCTAGAGCAAGGTGGTGTTCCGCATGGTAATGATAATGGAGAGGAAAGCAGCTCTACCCCTTATTATCAGCAAAAGGGTGAGCAACACCAGGGAATCCAGCTGCAGGAGGCCTTGATACATCTGTGCTGGGCAATAGAAGGCGTGTGGATTGATGAAGACCAAGATTTGACTCGTCAGTTCAACGAGATCGCAGCCAAGATATGTTCAAGACAGGGGATGCCTCACAAGACTTTCAGAGAACTTGTGGACGAAGCACGAGAGAAACTTCGAGATGAGAAGAAGAGGGCTTCAGAATTGGCGGCTGGACGTACCAGTTAGTTCCTCAAGTGAAACAGAAACCTGAGTAAGAGAACTAGTTGACTGCGCTCCAATACCTGAAGCCTTCAACATCCGCATGCACTTTGCTCCGTCAGGGTTTCTCAGTACAAATGTCGTGTGTGTACTTTGTTAAGTTTCATTTGCCTGGGGAGACCATGTTATTGTGCTAACTATATATCCACTGTTTTCATGTGTCTATTTTTTAATAAACTAAAAGTGGGATTTGTGCTGGTGCATGAATATTTTATTTAGGGCTAATTTGAAAACTCAAATCCCCTTGGGATCCCGTGACTTTTCTAAGGGTGGGAAGTCCATGGGAAATAATTTGAATAATTATTTAGTTATTCGTGGAGGGGTTTTCCATCTATGGTTATGCCTCCCCTTAGCTTCCAAATTAGCCCTTATGATGTTTGTGTTTCTTTTCTTCTATTTTCTTATTACTAGCATATAATAAGAATCCATTGTCATTGTGTGCATTTTATGGTATTTGTGTTTCTTTTCTTCTATTTTCTCACCATAGATCACAGGAATCCATTGTCACTGTGCATTTATAGGACTGACAGTGACACGTCTATATTATATTAGCGCTAATTTCATTGTTGCTGGGTATTATTGCCGACGACAACCTTGTCCAGACGCAAACCTGTGAAGAACTGCATCCGCAGCGCAAAATAACCAGTTTTCGCTACACTGCACTTTCACCATCAATGCCAAAACTATTTTACTTTCACCCACATCTTGTTTTTCTCATGCAAGAAGGGTATTTAAGTCTTTTTGCATGATAATATGTTCCATGTATACCATTGTATCCGAAATAGAACAAAATGCGATGTGATTTGTAATTTTCTTGCCTGTATTTCATTCACGAAAATAGCTTCTCAACATGAACAACTCATCTAAGGTTTCAGTCGCACAAATCCTCAATATTGCAAAAAGCAACCTCCGGGTAAAGTTTAAAAGGTACCGATAATTTGAGCCCTCATAAGCTAATTTACTTAGCCGAACTAAACTCATACTCTGTCACACCCAAAATTTCCTATTTTGGGTTGTGCATAAAAACACTAAATAAAATAAATGATTTCAATATTTGAATAAATTTATTAGATAAGTTAAGTTGTTGCTAATTTAAATATAGAAAATTGTGGTTTTAAACTTTTCCATATTAATTTGGTAATGTGGTGTTTGTGTGATGCTTGTCTTTGGTATTGGTGAGTGCTATTATTTTCAAAATAACATAGGACGACGATTACTTCTCATCGGAAAACTTTTTGGCATTTTCTGAATTTAAAATATCAATTTCCGTGAGCTTAATCTTTTCTATTGATCTCTTCATTAATCTTTTCATGAGTCCAAACTCATTTGGTTGAGTTCCTTATCTCTCCGAGAGTCTTCAGGATTTTTCCCGTGATTTTTCTAAGCTCCGGGTTATTTTTCGCGGCCAAAAAGGTAATTTTAGATTTTTCTGGAATTATTTTATTCCCGGAATTAAAATAATCCTGAAATTAAGAAATTCCGAAAAATTTCCAAACCTTACGACTATATATATATATATATGCCGGCGTAGCCCTCGACGCCTTGGTTTCAGAAGTACAACCCTTATCGCGAGCCGTCGCTCGTAGCTCCCTCCACCCCTCGCCGAAGTTCTTCATCTACCGCTTGCGTTCCGGCGAACTCTCCGACGAGCTTTTCCGGCCAAACCGTCGCGTCCCGACGCCAGCCAGCACCACCAAGAGGCAGCCATCATCGTTCTCTACACCGTGGTATATCCGTTTGCACGAATCCATCGCCGTTTCATCGAGTTCCCATCTCATCTGGCTTCTCTCCGGCGTGGCTGACCGGAGCTCCTCCAAGCCCAAGGTAGAAGATGATACTATTTACAATTTTGCCACTAATCTTGTTTTGATCATAAAATCTCTGTTTTAACTCTGATTTGACCCATTCAAGTTGCGTTAGATTCGTATTTGCGAGCTCTACATGTTAGTGTAGCTGTACAGTAGGTTTGAAAAGATTAATTTTCGAGTTTATATTAAAATAATTATTTATCTATAGGAAATCTTAGAAAATTCATAACTTTCACGTTTTAAATCCGAATTTCGTGATTTTTACGTCTGTGTGATCGTAATAACGTGTAGAAGAGTTTTACAAACTTTTTATACTGTTTTGCTATTGTTGGTGTACTGTTTTAATTATGTCTCTTTGTTTGCTTCGTGTATGATTGCTCGGATGATTGTGTGTTGATGCTTGATGATCGAGTATAAATGGTGAGCAGTTTCTTGACGATTAGGAGTATTATTTTGAGCCAGACCAGCAGTATCATCAGGAAAGCTTTGATCAAGGCAAGTATAACATGGGACTATCCTTGTTGTCCTATTCACTAAAATTATCATACATATGCATGTGTCCTCCTTACCAACCATAGAGATTATAACTTAGCTATTGATATCTTGTTTCCTTGTCACCCATGGGTTGTGCATTTGGGTAGCTATTGCTAGTGCTTAATTATGAACAATGATCTTGTAATTTGATTAATGGATTAAGCAACCAACCATTAAGATGATTTTATTACTATTGAAAAGGGGGCTAGAGCATGTGGGTTATTTTGATGCTCTTGTTTCTCTCCATAAGGACTTATCTATACGTACAACTGTGAGAGATGTATGGCTCTGGCTCTAGTTGTTCAAGAGATCTTTTCTAGCTTGTCAGTAGTTACCTTAAATGGCGTAAGAATGGCTTGACACGTTGGGTGTAGGACAACCTCTATTTTATGAGTATAGCCGAGAAGAAATTGTGCCATTTGAAAAGGGGTCCTTACATCTGCCTGCCGAGTGAATCTAATGGCCCTAACTTGTTAGACGAACTTTTGAATGGCTTTATATGGTTTTCAGTGCTTTGGGAGTAATTAACCCATGCATTTAAAAATCATGACTCACAGTGAAAGTGTACACCTCTGCGCAGAGTTAAAAACTGGTATACTAGCCGTGCCCACGGATACGGGCGGCCTTGGAACATCTACAGATAGCTGATCACCATTGTTATATCATGCTTAATTATTGTTGTTATTATTATGCTCATGTTAATGCTATTCATTATCCTTATTACAATTGATCATTGGTTCATTAATGGGAATTGGAATACCTTGATGCTACTCAGTTGCTAATTATATGATGATTAAAAGCTAAACACAGTCAAACAGTGTCTAGCCTTTTTGAGCCTCATGAACCCTGTGTTATACTTGTTGAGTTCGACATGGACTCACTCTTGCTATTTCTCCAATACCCCAGTGTGTAGTAAGGTGTTGCTCAGAAAAAGGATAAAGATGTAGTGGGGTTTTCAGAAGTCTTTCAGAAGTGTTTGGCATACGGAACCACCAGTCAGCCGTCCCTGAGAAGAATGGAGCCTGAAGTTTAGTCACCGTTCCGCGATACTCCGATGTAAGTGTTAATATAGCTATGTATACGTTATATAATAACATTGTTTCTGATACTTTTTCATTCTGACATATGTGTGGACTTCCTAGGCATACATATGATTAGCCTGGTTTTGTTGTTTAGAAAACCGGGTGTGACATACTCTCATGGCTCCTTCAATCAAGTTGAACAGAAAAAAACATTGAATACAACTCTCGAAGTGATTAGCAAGGGCTACTCTATAAGCCACGGTGTTTGAACTGATTCCCATTGGCAGAGCTCGCCTTCTTTGAACCATAGAGCTGCAAGTAGGAAAGTAGTTTGAGCTCGTCATCTCATATTGTTAACAATAATAGCTGGCACGCCAAAACAGGTCCAAGCTAATATGCTAGCCATATCACTAAGTACATGACACCATCAGTTTCATCATATTCTTAATCCTCCTCCTGATTATAATGTCAACTAATCCAATCCTCAGTGCAGTTCTCACAGTTTGAACAAAACATTACTATACCTTGCCATTCCAGTACATTAATTGCCAATTGTTTAAAATGATTATTGACTCAGGAAATCACCTAAACGCAACATAGCATCATACTGAAATTATTGCAGAACTTACCAATTTCACGCTTGCCATTATCAGGACTATCACTTCCGTGGACAACATTCCTGAAACGTTCAGTTCCATCATAATTTATTTGATATATGCCGGTAAAGTGTAAGCATGTTCCAACTAAAGTTTAACAGGTTACATGATTAAATATTACAATATATAGACATGGAAGAGGGTGGCTGCCAACCTTCCAGTTTGAACTGCAAGATCACCCCTTATGGTCCCTGGTTCAGCTTGAAGGGGGTTAGTAGCTCCTATTAATTTGCGAGCTGATGCAACAACACCATCACCCTCCCAGGCCTTACAGGATAGAGAACAAGATTCTAGCTGTGAACTCTGCATTGGTGAAAGTGTGGAGTTGCGAAAAATATGTCTAGCTCATAAGAAAAATATATACCATGCAGACAACAGGACCAGAAGTTATGTAATCGATCAGTTTAGGAAAGAAAGGTTTATCCTTCAAATCCTTGTAATGCTCCTGAGAGAAAAGGAAGGGTGAACAAGACAGTATATGAAATTATAAGTGAGCTGATGCAACATAATGAAGTCATGGGTCTATTTTGATGTGAAAACAAAAATAACATTGTGTGCACCAACGAAGTACAGAAAGAATTCAAGAAAGGTTGACTAGATTCCATTCGCTTTTTAGTGAATGTTAAGAAAAAGATGAAAGTGTGAAGTTAATGAAGAAGAGAGATGTGGGCATTGTCTTTATCAACGATTTGTACAAAAAGAACACAAGAAAGAGCAGCCACTTGAAGAAAGAGCAGCCGCATTTAGGGTCTAGGATTAATCGCCTTCATCTCCTATTCCTCCCCGTGCCTCCAATTTGTCGAATCGTGGCCGCTAGGGTTGTCTTTCGCGTGCGCTGACGTGCACACTCACTGTCGGCCGTGGCAAGCACCGCGCGGGTCATTCCGTTGTTGCAAAAAGCTTCGGGATGGATGCGCCCTTTTCTCCGCTTCCGCCCGGTGGTCTCTAGGGTCGATTTGGTGGCCGTTGGGCCCCGTTTCCCCTGCACCGGCGAGCTCCCCGCCGCCGCCAATGGCGGAGCCACCGTCTCCACCCCCAACTCAAGCGGTCGCGCCCTTCTTCCCCTCCTCCATCTAATTCCCACCACCCATCTCAAGATCAACGGCCAGAATCGACTGATACCCCTTCGTGGGGATTTTTGCTAAAGAGACCTCCACCTTTCTCGTATTTGAACCCGCAGTCCTCGGCTATTTGGATAAATCCGAGTTTTGATTTATTTTAAATCCAAAAATAGTTTGATCTATTTACAGAATTGCCACTGCGGTAAAAGCTTATAAAATTGTCGTTTTAGCTCCGTTTCGACCCGTTCAACTTGCGTTGGGTTCGTAATTTCATAATCTACGCATTAGTGCTACTGTTAGACATGTTAGAAGCTTTTGAATTTCTCGATTAAGTCTAATTTAATAGTCAGCTTTTGAAACCTTAAATAGCTCGTAACTTTTGCGTTGTAGCTCCGTTTTTTGTGCACTTCGCGTCGTTGTAATCGTAGCGAGACGTAGAATATTTTCATAAACTTTTTATCTTGTTTTTATACTGCTGGTGTACTGATCCAATTATAGGTTTATTTGCTATGCATGAATGCTCCTGAAATGTGTATGTTGCCGTGTTGGTCGAGTTCAGATGGTGAGGAGTACGTTAGGAACCAGGAGTACCTCGAAGACCAGCAGGAGTGTGCTAACTAAGGCAAGTATAGCATGGTCTTACCATGATGTCCTATTCATTATATAATCTACTCATTATGCATGTGTCTAATCTTACTCGACTATAAGGACTTCCTAGCTATTAATGATCTGTACCTTAATTCCTATGGGGTTATTATTTGCATATGGGTAGAATGCTAGTGCTCTATTTAAACATGATCAATACCAGGACTAATGGAACAAACGGATAAACATGATGGTAACAGTTGAACTATAGGGTGAAGGTGCAAATGATGTTGATCATGTTGCCCTAAACCCTCCGTAAGGACTTATCTAATCGGCAAAAGCTGGGATTGACAGTGCAACCGTGAGAGTCATATGGCTCTGGCTTTAGCTCAGTAATAGGATCTTTTCTAGCTTGTTAGAGGTTACCCAAAAGGGCGCAAGAGGGGCTTGCCACTTTGGGTATAGAACTGCCTCTGTTCTAATGTCTATAACCTGCGGGAATTATGCCATCGAAAGGAGTTCTCTATATCTGTCTGCTGAGGAAACCTCGCGGCCCTAACTTGTTAGAAGAGACCTATGAAAGACTTCATAGTGTACCCTGTCCGTTCAGCTTGGTAGTGTTATGAGAGTCATTAACCCGGGCATATGGGCAACACGACTCACGGGTAAAGATGCACAACCTCTACAGAGTCTTAGAACTGTTATAACAGTCGTGCTCACGGTCACGAACGGCCTAGAAAACTTATAGAATAAATGGTTACTTGTTATAATGTTAATTCATGATGATGATGATGATATAATGTTGATCAATGACTCTATTTAATTCTAGTATATGATCATGTGGGTTAACTTGGGAGCTTAAGCATAATTTGATATTGATCAAGGACAAAATGTTGACTCACTAAAATGCTAAATGCAGTAAACCGTGTCTGTCTTTTGAGCCTCATGAATCCCCATGTTATGCGGAGTACGAAATGTACTCACGCTTGTTTATTTTTCATTACTTTGGAAAAATCCCAGATGGGTACCAGATTGCTAGAGATTGGAGTAGTTAGGCTTGTGATCAACCAGTCAGTTATCCCTGTAGAGTGTAGTTTTCACCTGAAGACCGGAGTTGTCTTTCCGCTGTTTGTTATCTAAGGTGATATCTTTTATAATAAGTACGTTATATATTAAGCATTGTCATTTGATATTATCTTTATTTGTTGCTATATGTGATATTTGACTTTCTGCGCTCACATATGATGTATATCTGGTTTTGTTCTTAAAACCGGATGCTACAACATATAATCCTCGACCAAAACTAATATGCAAGTGGATATATTACATCCATCGTCGATCTTATGTCCTTTTTCCAACAACGCCAGTTTAAGTAATAATTTTTAGATGAAAATGGTAACTGGTTGAGCTCCAACATCATTACTTTTTTCCGAAACCACCAAGATTCATTCGATCTTCTGCAATTATCAAACTTTAGCACATTGTTGCATCAGACCTACTACATTCAATTAAACATTGATCTCGGCTGCTCACAGTCGCTCCATTTGCCACCTGAAGAATACTATAGATGTTGGAGAACATGACTTAAGGCCGCCTTCAGTTGCACTGCTCAGATTCGATGAGCAATTTCCCTACAGGATTTCCTCCAAAGCAGAGATGGAAGCAAATTGTGTGATGAGTCATCAGCCAATAATTCAAACAAAGACCATGAAAAAAATACACTGGTCAGATCCAAAATAGCGCCGAGCCTGTGGTTCTATACTACGTAATATACGTGAATACAGTTATACATGAGCTGGGTACCGTTCACTCCTTGAGTGCGTACAAGCGCAAGTCTTTACATGATCCACTCACGCTCAAGCTGTGACTTCTTGTTCTTGTTGTCCAACGCGGCCCGTACGGCTGGTGGAGACTTGTAGCTTCACTGCTTCAGTCTCTGATGATTTTTTTTTCTTTTTTGGCGAAGGTTCAGTCTCTGATGATAAGTCTGTAGTGTCTAACGATGCGGGTTGCTCTCGATCAAAACGACAAAAGTCTGCCGGTATATATATATATATATATATATATATATATATATATATATATATATATATATATATATATATTTTTGTTTGTTCGTTCGTTGTGCGAGCTCACCAATTTATTCATTGCTATATATGTCCCAGAAGTTTTTGTTTTAATTTTGGCCTTTGCGTTCATACTAAATAATTTACCATATGTTATTGGATCTCCTCTCCTTTGCCTCAGTATCAACCGAGATAACAACGTAGTTTTCAGATCTGAGTGCACACCATGCCGGCGCCCACGTAGTTTCAGATCTGAGTGCACACCATGGCGGCGCCCGACACCCCCCTCCCCCACTCCATCCAAGCACCGACAATTGCTAGTGCGCGCCTCCCACCATCACAGGCGAGTCCGGGAACATCTCCGCATGGTGTGGCGGCGACCGACACCCCCTGCCCCCGACGCTTCCGGTGCGTGCCTCCCGCCATCGCGGGTGAGTCCGGGAACAGATCCGCGCGGTGTGGCGGCGGTCGGCACCCCACCTCCGTCCAGGCATGGATGCTTGGTGGTGCGTGCCTCCCACCATCGTGGGCGAGTTCCGAAACGGCTCTGTGAGGTGTGGCGGTGGCCAGAACCCCCTCCGTCTAGGCACAGACGCTTGCCGGTGCACACCTCCCACCGTCACAGGCGAGTCTGCGAACGGCTCCGCGCGGTGTGGCGGCGGCCGGCACCCCCCTCAGACGCACGCCGGTGCGCGCCTCCCACCATCGTGGGCGAGTCTGGAAATGGCTCCGCATGGTGTGGCGGCGACCAGCACCCCTCCACTTCGTCGAGGCGCGAACACTTGCTGGTGTGCGCCTCCCACTTACGTGGGCGAGTCCGGGAATGGCTCCACGCAGCGTGGCGGCGGCCGGCACCCTCCTCCATCCACGCGTGGACGCTTGCCCATGCGCGTGCCTTCCACTATCGAGGGCGAGTCCGGAAACAGCTCTACGCCGCCGTCCACCCCCCCCCCCCCCCCGCCGCTCCGTCCAACGTGGACGCTTGCCGGTGCGCGCCTCCCTCTGTAAAGGGCGGATCAATGGGAGCATTATCAAAGGTTCTAGGTAAAAAGCTCAACTCAGATTAGTCTGGGACAGCGACGAGGATTTTCTTTTTGAAGGCGTCACATGAAAAACCTATTGCGCTGCTGCTTCTCCTATAGATCGGCCCAATCAATGCAGTTACCCCCGGCACAAGGCTCAGGCGAAAGCCTTGCTAAGCTCCTACTTGGCTGACGATGATTACGTTTTGACGTCATTCACCTCCTTGGAGACATCGTCGAAGAGCTCCTATGAGTTGGTGTGGTAGTCTATGCAATTCGCTAGTATATGTATGGTTCTTCCACTTTTCGCCCTGGTGCTAGGGCATATTAGTGTTGTTGTTGTTTTTTCCTCCTAAACATTTGTAAAACATAAAAAGAGTTGATTTGGGGTTGTATATATATATATATATATATATATATATATATATATATATATATATATATATTGGGAGAGTATACTCTATAGCTAATTACAAAATAAGTTATTTTGTAGCCACCTCTATTTACGATAATTTTATATACTAATTTACGACAATGTCAGTATATATTTACGATAGTTGAGTTACTATAACACGTAGGGATATTTACCATAATGTCATAGTAAATCATATTGTAAGGAGTTACTATAATATCGTAAATTAGCATAGCAATTATCGTAACTCAAAGTGGCTACAGAATAAATTATTTTGTAGCCAGCTATAAGGTAATAGCTCTCTCTCTCTCTCTCTCTCTCTATATATATATATATATATATATATATATATAGAGAGAGAGAGAGAGAGAGCTGGCTAATCCCCGCTGACATTAAAAAATACCGTAGCTTGAGATCCATGCTTCGAATACATGCAGCCAATGTACCGTTGCAGATTGTATATTACGAAGCAACCTTTGCTTGCTCGTCTCGCTTCCAGGTCCCCGCTAAGCGCTAAGCTAGATACGTTCCTTTTTCTCTTTTATTTATTCTTTGCCCCCTCAATGCTACCAAGAACTAGCAGGAACCCCCCGAAGTTGCGCGGGCTAGGAAGCATCATAATGTGCATTGTTATCATTAATATAAGCAAAAGGGCATACGCAGGAGAGAATTGGTAAGATATAACGATATTGCATAAGTGACCCAGTTGTTCTGATATCAGCAACTAAAAATATGGTCACATGATCGTGGTGTCTATGCACTCTGGAGATACAACCAAGATGTACTCATGTATTGTAACCTTACCAACTGGTGCAGCAGAGGGAACTTGAGAAGGTGAGGGGATAACAGTTAGAAATGTGCTGCCACAATTATGGTGAAACATAACTGGAATTTACAGCTTACGGGAATCGATAAAGCTAACAAATACTGTCTTCTTTGTCCCATCTATAGGTAGCTGAGGCAGTGTCGTTTATCCTCATGGAGATTGATCAAACCTGTGACATGCGTAGCAGCTAGGTATTTAAGCTACAGGATTATGAGTAGTAATAGTTAAGATGTACACTAACAATGTAGGCAGCAATGTGACCATCCATTAATATTTCTGGGTTTGGATACAGCAGTGTTAGTCTAAACGTTAAACGGTGAACGGTCAGTCACCCATCGTTTAGCAAAAAGTCGATATACACGGCCGTTTAAACGGCCTTTTAAACGGTCGAAACGGTTTTGCACGGCTTTACACGGCTAATCGGCCTACACGGTTACCCATCAAGTAGCGTTTACACGCCGTGTAAACGGCCTACACGGCCGTGTAGGCGAACAGTGGGATACAGTGAGCCTAAAAGGTTTGTATATGAGCATCCATTAATGTCTCTGTTTGTACATATTGTAGTAAACGTATGTTTTTGACATATGGGGGCACAACTGTAGTGGTAGGATTTGTTGGTTGTGTGAAGTGTAAATGTAGGTGGTAGGGAAAATATTATAATTCTACATGTTACCTCATGGAAAGGTGCTCCAATCAGTCATGGTGTTTTGGATTGGAGGGAATAGTCTGTTATGTAGATATGCAAAAGGTCTGAAAACATCTAGGTATTGATAAATATGTATGGGTCATGTCATGAAGAACTCTTCAGGAAAAATTCATTACTTTATAAGATGAGGGGCATGAGTTTTTAGTCCTTCATAATTCAAAATTGACTTTGGGGTGACACCATGGCAATGATACCCACTTGGAAGAATTCTGTGTGCAGCAAGCAGAGTCCAATGAGCCAAAAAGTACCAAAGTTTCGATTTAAGAGGTAGTTTGCCTTTCATTCAGAACTACTGAACCTGGTAACTGTCTGAATATCTAAGGAACACAATGGTACGAAATATGGTAGAAAACAGTCGGAGAAGTATAACCGGTAGGAAAATAGATTATTCTGAATGCATTTTATTACCTGATCAAAAGGTGGTGGAATCTGTCAATGTTGTTTTGGAGTGAAGGCAATAGCAGCCTATCATGTAGATATCAAAAAGGAACTCTGAAAATATATGCAGAAATGATTTGCAGGTTAAAACAGGCCTGTATTACAAATAGTGAAACTAATTAAAACACATTAACATAAACTACAAATACATATATGTTTTTCACAAATCACAAATCTGACTATGTGTCATGACTTGTGTGGCAGTATGTTATCACCCACGACTCATTACAGGGCAGATGCTAGTGGTGGATTTTTGTTAGTTGTGGTAGTATATATATATGCAGTTCAGCCATGCCTCAAAGACTGAACAACTGATGTACTACTTTACACACGAAACAACCCATGTTAACATGAAAGGAGGAATTGTGTAGGCAATGAAGTAAATGCAATTTCTTTACAGATCAGGAGGCAAGCGCATAAATTTTAGAAAGGAAATTTAGAAGGCTTTATATAATTGGTGTGCACATGTAAGCACAAATATTTGGATTCACATCTGCATGTGATTTCCCAAAAGAGAAAGGAAAAGAGAAAATTAAAAGGAGATATCACATAGCAAACATGCTGTTGTCATAGAAGAAGCAGCTGTACAATAGGCTCAGCATGGTTTACGAAAATGTGAAGCTTGACATCAAAGACAGGAAAACATTAGATCTGATATACATAGCAGTAGACACCATCACTGGGAACTAAAAATAAAATTTTGAGATCACCTGGCCGTCGTCTGAGGCGGCGTGTTTGTGAGTCTGCCATTCTGAAATCCGAAGGTGAAATAGAGGGATCGTCATAATGTAGTTGTCCACTGGTATGGCCGGCTATATCAGAAAGGGAAATTAATGAGTGGCTGTGTATATGTCTATGACGGCAAACGCTGAATCAGCATAGCAAATTGAAGCAGCAGCGTTGAGAACGACAATATTACCTATATTTGGGTCTGAAGAGAGGAAACATGAGAAATAGAGGAAAGTTAGGCACAACACATAGGTTGTACGTGGATCCTGACCTGGATCAGATTCAGCGCTGGTGGTGCCGCCTCCGTGCGGATGGCCGGCCGGCTGCAGGCTGCCTGTACAGTAGCACCGCGGCGGGAAGGGAGGCATGTACGGAGGCTGATCCCCGTGCTGGGGCATGGAAATCCCCTTCGTTTGTCCAAGATGGTACACCAACAAAAGAAACGAAATGCTAAGATTGGCATTCAACAGTTGGTAGACCTGAATACAGGTAGGAGAGGAAATAGCAGGCAAGGATGAAATCTGAGCACGATTCTTCACTTTGGGGAAAAAGGGGGGAAATCCATCACCTGTAGCAGTCCATGGACGCCACATGCTGCCTAGGATCTGTTCTTTGTTGTTGCCTGGGGTAGCATGCGTCTCCAGGCTGGTACGCGGGGGGTGGCCGCAGCGTCGCGCTGCGGCGGGGGTCGCCGGCATCGGTGTGCTATGCCGTCGTCGTGGGCCAGCGCGGGACGCGGGCCGAAGGCGGCAGGGGAGGGCGGCGTGGGCGTGACGGCTCCGGGCTGCGCCTGCGGCTGGAGCCAGGGAAAGGCAGGGGAAGGGGAGGGGCGCAGACCGCGGGCGGCAGGATTACTTCGCCGGTCACAGCGCCAGGGATCGGTGCGGCGCTCGGCGGGGTGGGCGCGGCGGCGGAGGTGGGAGGGCCCGAGGAGAAGCATCGGGAGAGCAGATGTGTGGGAGGCCTTTTGTGATCCGCACTGTTTATAACGGGTATGAACAGTGTTTCGTGATCCGATATTGTTGCAAGGAACAGTGTTCTTGTGGACGGTGAACATGGAAAAAGGCGACGTGGACTCACTGTGAACGTTTTGGTCTACACAGGTAGTGTTTCGTGATGAGTTACTGTTGCGAGGAACAGTGTTCTATGGGCGACGTGGACTCACTGGTGAACGTTTTGGTATATAGTCATAAAATTAAAGGATAGATCCGAATGCTGGCCGAAGCTTTGGGCCCTATTCATCTGGCTTATAATCCGTCTTTTTTCAGCTTGTTTTTTTAGCCGGAACAATATTTTTCTCTCACAACAAATCAGCCAACAGTGTTTTCAGCTAGCTTATCAGCACAGCCGAACCGAACCTTGGTCTTTAGTCAGTTCCTTTTTCGCCCTGCCTAAACATGGCAACAGGTATAAAATACCCACATGCCCGCAGGCAATAGACCCAATGGGCAAGGATACGCGTGCATGAGTTTGCCCGCGGGCACGGATGCGGGTATGCCTCTGTAACGGATCAACGTAATTATACGAAATTAAGTAAGAAAATCTTCCACCGAGGCGGTTAATTTAACAAACTTAAGCCGTATAACTCGAGATTCCGTGAAATCACGAAGGATTTCAAACCAACCAACATACAACCAGGATCGTACTGATTTAGCAGCCACAGTTCACACGATACATAAAGTTGACCATAACAGTAGGATACATCGGAGTTCGGAAATAAAAGTTATTACAACATAGTTCAACATAAAGTAGCGGAAGCAAATAGTTTTACGCACACACACTTAGTTCAGTTACAGTGCCAGTAGATAGTCATGGTCCACAAAAGCAGTAGATAAGACAAGCAGAAAGACCCTTGCCCAAGGTCTAGTTGTCACCCATCGCCGGATACAGACAGTTGGAGCAGTACCCGTAGTACATCTGACCATCTGCAACAACAATGGGAACAACGCCCTGAGTACGAGAATGTACTCAGCTAGACTTACCCGTCATAAACCAGAAATAACATGACACCAAGGAGCATGCAAGGCTTTATATAGTGGACTGGCTTGACTCATTTACAAAAAGCATAAGTTATTATGAATAACTGAAGATAAGTACTTTTAGCATGATTTTAGGATAACCTATTCAAGCTAGGTAAGCACCTATTGCTAAAACAATCACTTGATTAACCCTTAACATCAAAGGTTACCATCTCAGGTTTAGCATTTCCAACATTAACCACCTAACCATCCGTGTTCCATCATTAACACTACGATGCCGTAGCTCGAGTCAAGTGCTCACTAACCGGGAGCGACGGCGATTCGAATCGAATTTCTATCCAGCTGGAGATTTATTCCTCACACAAACCATGCTTTCCCCGTCAGGGTCGCGTAGATCACCAATGACACTTTCCAAGAAGCCGCGGGATAACAATCATGGATCGCACTACCCAGGGACCGCCCGACTGCCAGGACGCACCTTGGGCTCACTCTTCGCGTCCCCGTACACCCCCCTTCAACACTAGTCTGCCAACCCGAGTTTATCCCGGCTCGAAAAGTGTCACTAGCTTCGCGGTCGAAAGGTACTTTATTCGGCCAGCTAAATGTGAGGCATGCGTTCAACATGACAAGAGGGACAAGCAACGATCGGTCCTTAATCGACACAAACAAAATCACTATAGTCCAAAACCCTATAAGACCCCGCCCGGTCTCCGCTTATCCATAACACTTGGTTACTTTTTCAGATTCACAAATACTGCTAACCATAGCCAGGTATTCACCTATAGCTCGCAGGTGACAGGAAATCACCCGACTTCTACCGATCTAAGCATGGCTAAGCAATTTACTCGATCCTGACCTAATAAGGTAACAGTAATCTGGTGGACAAGGATAGTAATGCAACAACGGTTTCACTCAACTCCTATAACTTAATGCAACAATATATAATTATAATTTAGGTAATAAAGAATAGCTTTTTATAAAATAGGAGACTTATAATGCTCCGGGGCTTGCCTCTTTCGAACGAGCTAGGATGGTGGTCGACGCACTCCGGCAGTTCCTCACCTGGCTCTTCCTCCTCGGGCACCTCCTGTGCCTGGGGCTCTTGCTGGTCCGTCCAAGCCTGCTCCTCCGGTACTGCTGCCTGCGACTCCTCCTGCGATCCTGTATGATGCAAGTGCATAAGTACATGCGAATGATGCATCGGATTATGATGGAGTGATGGGATGACATGAGATGCAGAAGAGCACATGGAATGAGCAGTTAAGATAAAACTTCATCTTCTACAAAGTAGTCCACGTCATCCAAGAACATGTACCCTAAAGCATGCACATTGCGGTTCCACTAATTATCATACACCTTACACAAGCAAGTGACCCTAAATGACCAAACCTTACCAACCTAACTCATCCACAACATCAGCAAGACATAGTGATGCTTCAAAGATACACCAAACATATTTTATTATTCTTAATTTCTCATAAGAATAATTATTTATTCCCTATTTAACTAGGGTTGCACAGCAACACCTATCTCTGGTGTAGATAAAAATCTACAAAAATTACAGTAGAGTGCCCTTACTCTAACTAACCTACCACTAAATTTTCATGAGAATTGGATATGTAAAACTGCCTGTACAAAATAAACAAATTATAGCCTAAAAGTGAGCATGAAATTATTTTATACTAGAAAAAGTATCAAACAACAGATTTCACATTTTTCCTAGGTTACTAACAGTAAACTAACATACTACAAAATTTATCATATGTATGTTGTATACAAATTTTGCTCTCTACTAAAAATAACAAATATTATCAATTAAAAGCATTTGAACTACACTTCAAAAATTTCCCACAGAACATGCTTCACTAGCATTTTTTTAAAAAGCACATCACTAATAAGGACTAATGTAACAAGAATCACATTTTTCCCTTTATTATTTTATTTACTACACTTTTTCTAAGATAACAGCATATATAACAATTAAATAAAATTGCACAGTAAAGTGTCACAAAAATAACATAAGATATTTTTAAACTGTAGATCTATTCAAAAGGAACATTTCAAAATTTGTTTCATGATTTTTGGAGCTATAAATCTTGAGATACAATTTTTGGAAGCCTTTTTCAAATTTTCTGGAAATCAATTTCTTTAAAACCGAAAATCAAAACCGGCCTTAAACGCTACGTGCACCCCGCTGTGACACCCGGAACCGAAACGCTGAGACAGACAGGCGGGACCCACGGGTCAGACGGGCCCACCCGTCAGCCGTAGCCGGCCAGAGGCGGCGCGGATGGCCGGGATCTCGCCGCCGGCGAGTCCTCCGACGACGACGGGGAGGGCACCACCGTGTTCCTCACAGTGACGCGAATCCAGCGGTGCCTAAAGGGTGGCCAGACGAGCTCGGCATCGAGCTCGCCGGCGAGCATGGCGGCTCGGTGGCGCGGGACGCCGTCGGCCGGCCAACTCCGACCGAGAGGGGCCGCGCGGTGAGGTCAGTGAGACTCGTGGTGCAAATGCGGTGCTCGTGCGCTCGAGAAGTGGGTGAGAAGGGGCGTGGAGGTGTGCGGCCCACGGAGCGGGTCGCTCCGGTGAGCTCGGCCGGAACTCCGGCGAGCCATTACCGCGGATGGAGGCCGAATCCGTGTAGGCCGAGGCGAGCACCGGATGCGCAACGACAAGGCGCAGCGAGGGCGAAGACGGAGGCGGAGGCGGTGAGCCGGAGCGGCGGCTAAGGCGGTTGCGGAGCTCGGGAGCCGGCGATGGCGTGGCGGAGCTCTGCTGCTGCTGCTGCTGGCGGGCGAGGGAGAATGGAGAGAGTAACCGAGGCGGACGAGCGCGCGGAGGAGGGTAAGCGGGCGCGGACGCTGCGGGGGCCACAGGGCGCGTGTCGCGCGGCTTCGACGGCGTACGGCCACGCGGCGGCCGAACGCTGCCGCGGCGCCACGACGCCACACACGGGCGCGCGCGCGGGAGCGGGAGGGAGACGACGCGGGCGCGGGCCGGGCCACCAGCGAAGCTGGGCCGAAAGGGAAGCCGAAGTCCACAAGTGAAAAATCCGATTTTTCTTTTATAATTAATATTTTTAGATTATTTTTTTGTTTCAAATTCAAATTTGGAGATGAAAAAGGGGTTTTCAGAATTTTGGCCCAAAATAAAAGTTGTTCAAAATTTTATTCTCTACAACTTTCATGTAGAGCACTTTTCAAAATTCTCAATAGATTTTGAATTTGGGATTTAAAGCTAATTTAAAATCAAAAACTCATTTATTTAGAATATTTTTAAAACAGAATTTGAGGAAAACTTGAATTCAAAATTTGCTCCAATAATCAAGTTGATTTATTCTAGATTATATAAAATTGCTACTTCTCAAAAGTACACCAACTTTTTGACACTTAAATCAAACTTAGGGTTCCCATTTATTTGTTTTTCAAATTTAATTTGAAAGAGCTACAATTCAAATAATGCTAATCATGCAATGATGTTGAATGCTTATGCTTTGAAATGATAATGCATGCTTAACACCTAGGGGTGTTACAGCCTCCAAACCCGATGGATATTAGCTGACGGGTAAGAAAATATTCTACCCGTGCCCGTATAGCCGCCACACCTGCTCTACAACCGTATCTAGCTTTTTAAAATGAAAACAAAGGAGAGCACTGGCTGCCACCCGCCTTATCCCAAACCTATCCACACAACCACACGCACGCAAGGCTCTCCCAATCCTATCCACACACGCGTGCAAGGAGACAGGGAGCCGCGCACACACGCAGGCAGCCACGAGCGAGTGCCAGCACACGGACGCGGACGGAGAGCTGGTGGCCGGCGACGAGCAGTGCAGCTGTGCGGGCGACGAGCAGCGCGGCTGTGCAGGTGGCAAGCAGCCACGTCCCTTCGCGGACCAAGCTCAAGCTCGACAGGGCCTGCTACTTCGCCTTCTTCACTCAGGCTGCGACGGCCGCGGGGAAGGAGACCAAGCGTCCAAGCCAGGCGCTGCCTGGGGAGGTGATGGTGGCGGCGCAGCTCGCGCGGATGGGAGCTGGCGAGCTGCCCCCCGCCTAGCAGCCGTTGTCGCCCATCCCGTCTCACCGACGGGCCGTCTTCCTCCGGATCTGGCAGGCACACGGGCAAGCTATTCCCGCGGATAGCGGGTGTGGGCACAGGAGGACACCCGTGGCGGGTGACGGGCGCGGGCACGCGACACTGGTATTCGCGGGCATTCTGTCCGTTGCCATCTTTAGCCCTGCCAGGGTGTTATCAGGCTCTCCTCTCCATGTGCTGAAACTATCCCATCTGGCTGCCCAATTTCGCTGCACATCCGGTATAGTTTGAATTCGAGCAAGGAGGCCTCGATCGTTATCTCTCTACGCAATTTCTGCAGGTTAGTTAAATCAGAGATTCTAATTTCATTTCAGGTTTTTTCTTTTTTTTTGGTTTTCTCTTCTGTTTCTTTTCTTTGCAAAAGTAGTGATACAAAATTAATTGGCAAACATGCATGCATCCGTCAGATTTATGGGACTGGGACTCGGGAACAGCAGATTTTTTTAAAAAAAATCAAACATGCGCGCGTCATATAATCGTCTGTATATCATTCGTTTGAATAGTATATACCACGTAGCACACAGGCCAATATATAGCCATCCCTCCGATAACTTGTTGTATGAATATAGTAATGACGAATGAGACAGGAATTATGTATATCGTTTGTGTATTTTGTTGTTTCATATTCCATGGGTATATAGTCCATTTCTCTCTCACTTTTTTTTAATTTATATACTATAAAAAGGAGTTTTACTACCATCTTGAACCTAACAGCTCATATGGGTCATCTGTTTAAGAGGGATGGAAAAATAAGAGACATTTAAGAGACCCTCTTCTTATTAAGTATTCTAAGTCGTTTTGCATATTTTTCATTTGACCGACACCGACTCCAATCCTCAAGAGAAGAATAATGGCCCGTCAAAAAAATTCCGTTTATGATAAGCATTGGCATGAGGTTGAGCGAATCAATAGCTACGCAATATTCATGGGATATCTGCTGATGGGTGTGAGGGGGCTTGGTTTGCTTGTGCTTACATGGACCACGGTTGTCCTCCTCGGTGGCTTCGTCTCCATGCTGCAAAAGAAGGATTTTTGGTGTCTCACAGCTATCACGCTAGTCCAAACTGCCGGGTTAGTTTCCTTACCTCCTTAATAATTAAGTTGTTCTTCTTTGCTCATTAAATTTGATCAGTCCGTATTTCATATCAAATCTATCTGAATTGTTTTTGGAGATAACCTTTGTATGACTAGAAGGAACTCTGTTTTTACTAAAGTCTAGAAAATTGGAAAACATCACGTAGCTTTTGGGTCGAGTGACCTTTCGTGTATATAACTATATATAGGCCAGTAATGGAGCATGTGAGCATCTCCAACAACTTAGAAAAAATCACTTGGTAAATCTTGAGTTTTAGCAAGTTGCTAATTTATTTGGCAAGTGAAAAAAAGACCTCTCTCCAACAACTTCTTAAAACTCACTTGCCAAAATGAAGAAGCCCGCTAACGGACGAAGAGCCCCGCTAAGCGAACGAAGAGCCCCGCTAGCGAACGAAGAGCCCCGTTAACTTTTCTCGTCACAACGGCGGCCCGGGCTCGTCCCCGGCGCCTCACCGGCGGCCGCGGCACCTCCTCCCCACGCCGGCGAGGAACAGCAGCACTGGCGGCGGTCCTCCTTGCTCCGGCCAGCCCCGCCCCTCGGCTCCAGCCCCGAGGCCATCCCGGAGCGTCGCCGAGGCCCCGAGATCGGGATAGCAAGTCCTTTCCGCGCGCGTATTCTTCCGCGTGTGAGGCCAGTGAATAGCAAGTGCGGATAAATAGCAAGTTGGTTTGAGGAGTTGTTGGAGAAGGAATTTTGTGATTTTGCCAAAATTATAAGAATAGCAACCTGTTTTAAGGAGTTGTTGGAGATGCTCTTACAATACAACATAGTTACATCTAATACCCACACAGAGTCTAAGCAATAGGATCATATGGATGCAAATACTAACCTAAACTCAGTAAACAATTGTATAGACAAGGACGGAACGTGTCGTTCCCCACCACTCTTCTCCCTCTCTCATACCAAATCTTCAGCCAATCCAACCCCTTTTCTACCTAATCCACTAAACAAACAATAGATCCACCTTCTCACACAAATCTACTATTTCATGGCTCTCTGAGGCCAGCTCGTCGCTCTGGTGCTAGATACCGGGGGTTGAATCATGGGAACCAACCTGGCTAGGCATGCTGCCACCGCAGCCCCCGCGCACCGGCCATCATAGGTTTGGTGCTAACCAAGATGTCCTCCTCCCTAGTTGCTACTCTTGTTTCGTCCCTAGCTGGTTCTGTCACAGCACCTATTGCCACCACCATGTTGCTGCCACATGTCTTGTAACATCCCGGCTCAGGACTTAATAGGGTTAATAGGATACTCATTCCAACAAGTTGTAACTTCTTTTTCGGAAGTCCATCTCCAAAGAACTCTGAAGTTAAGCGTGCTTGGCCTAGAGCAATTTCAGGATGGGTGACCGACCAGGAAGTCCTTCTCGGGTGCGCACGAGTGAGGACAAAGTGCGCAGAAAAGACTTGTGTGGGTCTGTGAGGGCAGTCTATGTCTTAGAAAAGTTGCCAGATGTAAGCGGGTCCAGCCTCGTAGAGGCGGGACGTTACAGAATGATATCGGAGCCTACTCTTGTGGTTTCACGGGCGCATGTGTCGCAGTTGCGCAAGCATGGTGTGCATGGCTGGAGTGGACCTAAAGTGGTCACACAGCATGGCACATGCGCTGACACTGGACACACGAATGTGGCCAAGAGGGGACGTTTCTAGCTTAGGATTGACTGACGAGGACGTCGGTCTCTTAAGGGGGTGAGGATGTAACATCCCGGCCCAGGACTTAACAGGATTAATAGGATACTCATACCAACAAGTTGTAACTTCTTCTCGAAAGCCCATCTCCAAAGAACTCTGAGGTTAAGCGTACTTGGTCTAGAGCAATTTCAGGATGAGTGACCGACCGGAAAGTCCTTCCCGGGTGCGCACGAGTGAGGACAAAGTGTGCAGAAAAGACTTGTGTGGGTCTGTGAGGGCAGTCTATGTCTTAAAAAAGCTGTCAGATGTAAGCGGGCCCAGCCTCGTAGAGGCGGGATGTTACATGTCTCTATTGTGGACATCAGATGTGATGCCATTGTGAAATATAATGAAAAAACCCTACATTTGTATCTAAATTATCCAACTCTACTATTGTGAAAGATAATGCAAATGATCTATAATGCAACGGATGACAACACCTCTTGGAGGTCACCAATGGAGTCTTCACGATAATCCTCAGGAGACGTGCAAGAGATAGATAAATCTTAGGAATTTTCACAAAAATCACAAAGATCTGGCCATCAATTTTCAAGACTCTAATCACCATGGGTAATAATAATCATTAGATCTATTCTATTTTCTAAATAATTATCCACCTCTGCCATCATAAAAAACAATATAGAGTAACCTCGTAATCTGCAATCTGTATATAGACTACCTCTATGCCATTATAAAATAAAGGGAACTGTTCTGATACTCCCTCTTGTAAAAATGACATGAATCTCAAAGCAGCCAAATTAAAGAAATTAATTATTTTCTATTTAATTTGTTGGCTGGGTCACGGTTGGGCTTAGCCTGTCCAACCTTGCCCTCAGCCCGGCCCGTCCGCTCTGCTCCGTTAATTCGTTGGAGACAACGGTGTCGTGAGCAAGAGGCTGGCGGACGCTCTCTACTCCCCGTCCTCCCCCGATCAGGATGTGCCCTGCCGTGCCACTGGTCGTCATAGATGTCATATGTAGCACCCGGTTTTAAGAACAAAACCAGATACACACCATATGTGAGCCCAGGAAGTCAAATATCACATATAGCTACAAATAAGGGTAATATCAAATGACAATGCTTAAAATATAACGTACTTAGTATAAAAGATATAACCTTATATAGCAAACAACGGAAAGACAACTCCGGTCTTCAGGTGAAGACTCCACTCCATAGGGATATCTGACTGGTTGATCACAAGCCTAACTGCTCCAATCTTTGGCAAACTAGTACCCATCCAAGATTTTTCCAAAGTATTAAAAAATAAACAAGAGTGAGTACATTTCGTACTCCACAAGCATAACATGGGGATTCATGAGGCTCAAAAGGCAAACACGGTTTACTACATTTAGCATTTTAGTAAGTCAACATTTTATCATTGGTCAATATCAACTTATGCTTAAGCTCCCAAACTAACCTACATGATCATATACTAGAATTAATAGAGTCATTGAACATCATTATAACATCATCATCATCATCATCATCATGAATTAACAACATTACAGGTAACCATTTATTCTGTGAGTTTTCCGGGCCGCTCGTGACTGTGAGCACGGCTGTTATAACAATTTTAACACTCTGCAGAGGTTGTGCATCTTTACCCGTGAGTCATGTTGCCCAAATACCCGGGTTAATTACTCCCATAACACTACTAAGGTGAGCGGGCAGGGTACACTATGAAGCCTTTCATAGGTCTCTTCTAATAAGTTAGGGCTGCGAGGTTTCCTCGGCAGGCAGATATAGAGAACCCCTTTCGATGGCACAATTCCCGCAGGCTATACACATCAGTCATCAGAACAGAGGCAGTTCTATACCCAAAGTGGCAAGCCCCTCTTGCGCCCTTTCGGGTAACCTCTAACAAGTTAGAAAAGATCTTATTACTGAGCTAAAGCCAGAGCCATGTGACTCTCACGGTTGCACTGTCAATCCCAGCTTTTGCCGACAGATAAGTCCTTACGGAGGATTTAGGGCAACATGATCAACATCATTTGCACCATCACCCTATAGTTCAATTGTTACCAACATGTTTATCCATTTGTTCCATTAGTCATAGTATTGATCATGTTTAAAAATAGCACTAGCAGTCTACCCATATGCAAAGAATCCCATAGGAATCAAGGTACAGGTCATCAATAGCTAGAAGTCCTTGTAGTCGAGCAATGTTGGACACATGCATAATGAGTAGATTATATAATGAATAGGACATCAAGGTAAGCACATGCTATACTTTCCTTAGTTAGCACACTCCTGCTGGTCCTGCTGGTCTTCGAACTTCTCCTAGTTCCCAACGTACTCCTCACCGTCTGAACTCGACCAACACGGCAACATACACATTTCAGGAGCATTCATGCATAGCAAACAAACCTATAATTAGAACAGTACACCAGCAGTATAAAAACAAGATAAAAAGTATATGAAAATATTCTACGTCTTGCTACAATCACATTAACGCGAAGTGCACGAAAAACGAAGCTACAACGCAAAAGTTACGAGCTATTTAAGGTTCCAAAAGCTAGCTATTAAACTAGACTTAATCGAGAAATTCAAAAGCTTCTAATAGGTCTAACAGTAGCACTAATGCGTAGATTATGAAATTACGAACCTAACGCAAGTTGAATGGGTCAAATCGGAGCTAAAATGGAGTTTTTATGAGCAAAATAGTGTAGTGGCATTTCTGTAAATAAATTGAACACATTTCGTAATAAAATAAATCAAAATTCAGTTTTTAAATCGAGCTGAGGACTGCGGGCATGATTATTGAAAAGGATGGGGTTTCTTTAGCAAAATGACCCACGAAGGGGTACGGTTGATCTTGGGCCACCGGATTAGAATCAGACGGCTCGGATTTGATGGAGGGGAGGAAAGGTGGCGCGACTCACCGGAGAAGACGAGCCCGCGGCGGCGCTCCATGGCCGGCGATGAGGACCTCGCCGACGGGCGCGGTTAGAGTGCTACGGGCCTCGTCTCGCCAAGCCGAGAGCACCGGAAGAGAGCGGGGGTGAAGGCGAATCCGTCCTGAGGCAAAACACGGCCAGAGGTCGCCCCGCGTGGCGTGCGCGCCATGGCCGACGGCGAGGAGCTCGCCGGCGTGATGCAATCGAGCGCTACGGAGCTCCATTTTTTAGTTAAATGCAACGGGGAGGATGCGGAGGAGATGGCGAACTCGACCATGCCATTTGCGCGGCTGGGAAGATGACCGATGCGGTGGCTGCCATGGCCGGTGGCGAGGAGCTCACCGACGCACGCGGATTCGCCCCTAGTGGCCAATATTTGTGACGGCAACGGCTCGGGGAGAGAGAGAGAGGGGCACGGGGAAGCTCACCACGGTGAAACCGAAGGCGGGGAGGGAGCGGGTGTGGCGGACCACGGCGGGAGGCGGACGAGCACTCCGGTGGGACGCTGCCGCGCAGTGGGTGCAATTCTACGAGCGAGAGTGGAGCAGGGAGTGGCGTCGGGTGCGGGTCCCCTTTTGAAGGCCGGGCGCGGGGTGGGACGCTCCCACAACGCGAGGAGCAGACGTGGGGCAGTGGCGGTTGTCTAAGCGGTGCACGCGGGAGCGAAGGAGGAGATTGGGGAAGGAGCTGACGGGCGGGGCCCGGCTGCCAGGGACAGTGGGCACGGGAGCGCGAAGGTGGGCCGCGCACTACTTCACGGGCCGGCCCAGGAAGGAAATGAGGAGGGAGGGGAAGGAAAAAGGGCGCGCGGGCCGGGGAAAAGGCGAGCGAGCCGGCGGCTGACTGGGCCATATGGCCGAAAAGGAGAAAAGGAAGGTGAAAATGAAGTTTTTTTTTCAAATTAATTTTCCAAATCCATTTTCAAAAGGTTTTTGAATCTCTTTTGAACTGTGGATCAAACCAATCATCACAAAAATAAAATGCATCGGCATGAGTGCATGAACGTGTATCTATCCTTATGATAAATTTTAATTTCATAAAAAAATATTGCACTAGGTTTAAATGTCCACAAAATACTTATTTAAATTAACTTAGCTAATTTATAAAAATGCAAATTTTCAGGTGTTACATCATAGTCGTCGTCATCATTATCCATATCAACCGTGAGCTCAGGGCCAAGATATGGCGCCCTGACCTCGGTGAAACCCTCGGGCAGGTCCGTCTCTTCCAAGACAGCGAAACTCGGGAGAGACAGGACGGGGACATCGTCGGTGAAGTAAGTTGAGGGGCCGTCCGTAGTCCTCCGAGTAGGGCGACGTGAGGAACGTCGAGGACGGCACAGGGTGTGACGGTGGTGAAGGCGTGCAGGTTGCCGCCGCTGCGCGGGAAGAGCACGGACGCCTGGCAGGGCGCGTGGCAGCGTCGTGCAGCCGGCCGGGAAGCAGAAGATGCCAATCTGCGTGATGAGCAGGGACAGAAGGCAAGGCAAAACACACAGGAACGGGATCAGTACAAGCACAACACAACACAACCGACCACAAGCTCCAGCTAAACAGCAGCCCTGCTTACCGAGAAATCGTGACATTGGTGTATGTGCACGTAGGTGATCCACGTGAACGCCGGCGCCAGCAGGAGGTGAGGACCGCTCTTGGCCCTTGGGGCTCAGCTAGTCGTCGGACTAGGATGAGGACGACGTCGGCTTCTCCCCGTCGTCGGCTGCATCCACGCCATCTGAACCACGGGCTGGGCTCAGGGCTGGGTTGGACTGGCTAAGCCCCACCGTCGCACTGAAGCCAGCGTGCGGCACCGCGCTGATTGCTTTGGTATTAGGGTGTTGGCCCATCTAAACCTGGCCCATTAATCCTATGCGAATCTGGATGCAGAGTGGACGGCGATTAGACCGCCATTAATCCTATGCGAATCTGGATGCAGAGTGGACGGCGATTAGACCGTGTCGCACGATCGGACTCTCTGCGGCACCGCCGCATAGAATTTCTCTTCCAACCGTGACCCAGGCAACAAATCTCAATTTCTTTAATCGACTGCTTTGATATTCGTGTCATTATTAGAAGAGGGAGTACCGGAGTAGTTTCCATAAAATATACATTAAAGTAACCTCTAAAATTTGCATCTATACCCAGCTGCCATTATGATAGATATTCTAAGGGAAGTGGCTAATGCACGCACGTGCATGCTATAAGCAAGTCGCACGCACACTCCATTTACGGAAAGTGTTCTCAAAGTATTTAATAATCATTTCTATTTTAGTAAATTTGCTTTTCCACTAATTTTTTTTTCTCTCTGTGGCGCTTTCTACTTCCCACAACAGATTCGCTGCTCCTAGATTTGTCATGCATCATTTAGCCCACATCTAAAAACGTTATAAAATTAACATGTTCACCCAAGCAAGCCAAAAAATCAAATATAAATTATTCATCACATGTCGATCTAGACATCTTGAGATGTTTTGTCTAGCATCTCAGTCATCTTAGAATGGATAGGAAAAAAGTACATATTATTAAGTATTTTAGAACACAGTGACAAGCAGAAAAATATACAACAGTAGGCAACTTATATAACACGAACTGACAAGTAGGGAAACAAATATCATCGGCCCTAGAGACCATACATTAGATGTTGGTAACATATATACATTCTGCTGCACCAGCATCTGCACCTGCATGTCGATGTTGAGTAACTCATCAAAGTTGAACTCGCCACCGGTACTCCGGATCAACGCGTGGCTGCTGCACACCATGCTCCTCCACGCCTCCGAACATCGTCACGGGATTCACGCCTTGGGGAACAGCAACAGCATGACCATAGCAGGGCATCGCTGGGTAAGCATTGGTGAACTCTTTCATATTGAGCAACTCCTTGACGTTGAACTCGTCACCGTCGACGTGCTCTGCCTCCAACTCAATGCAGTATAAAAACAAGTGTACTAAAATCCAGCATATTTTATCCACTATCATGGGACTAACGCAGTATAAAAACATACAATAGCAACACAAAAACACTTCTAGCATGGATAGAGTTCTCTATTTCAGGAACCATATAAGAAATTTATAGCTAATTTGTCCAATAGAAAACATTATCTCTCCCCCCAAACACCAGCACATGCCTGTCTTCGTGAAGCTATATCAGCATCTCTCCCCCTCAAACCAAATGCATATCTAACTGAAGCTCAAGTTTTTCTACATATGCAACTGAAGCTCTAGTTCTAGCATATGCACCATCCTGAAAAAAGCACATGCACATGAGAAAAAGTATAGGCAAAATATATTACTTACATTAGGCAATCCAGATATTAAGATTGGACAATTTTATTGGTTTGAACTAAGCAACTATGCCAACTAAGCAAAAGTGTACGAAATATCAACATATCTCTCCCAAAAAAAACAGCACCACATGCATGTCTGCTTGGAGCTCCACTTGTTCTAGCAGAACAAACATCAGGGGCGAAAAATATGAAAGCACATACACATCACAAAAAAAAGTCACACACTTCATATGACACGTATGCAAATTTGGTGACACACTTCATATGACAATGTCAATTAATCCAGACCAAAGATGAAAAGCTAGCTAAAACAGAGTTTAGTCAAGCAATTATCATTAGTTAAGCAATTTAATATCAGATTAATCTAATATCATTAGTTAAGCAATTTACTATCACTAGGTAGGCAATTTAATATCACAAGTTAAACAATTTAATATCTTTAGTCAGATAACTTATTAGTAATCTGGTAGCAATTATGTGTGTCCAACATAAGAAAAATGTGCCTATAACCTCTGTTAGACTAGAGTAGAACTGGCTAACAGCGTTAAGCGTACTTTTTTCTGCAAAGGACAAAAGAAGAGGAAAAAAATAGGTGTAAACAAGGGGATGACACACCTCACACCCAAATTTTGGGGGAAAAATAAAAAGGAGTGAAACTGAACAAGTGGAACAGGCCTCCATAAGATTCATACAAACTTGTGCAGGCCAACGGATTTGGAAAATAACAGGTAGATTTAAACAACAAACAAAAGGATGTTTGCAACCCACAGCCCTACCTCCACTCCCATCCCCGCCCCTATTTTATTTGCAAAAAAAGTACACAATGAAGTTCATTATTGTATATGGGATTCTCTGTCTCACAGTTACAGTCCATAAAAGAAGTGCATGACAAGGTGTACCAGTGTCAAGAAAGAGAACAAAAACCAGCATAGCAACAGAGATTAATGGCATACCGCTTGATCGGCTAAACAATAACGGCCTTCCAGACCTAAAAAAAACAGCAGCTGTTTGGTATGCCACAGTGAGCATTGCATTGGGGAAAGGATAAATAAATCAATACAAACACCAAGCAGCTGCAAAAAGAAGCTAGGTGAACATGGCAAGCCGCTGCTCAAATCCAAAAAAACAGAGCTAAGCTATGCAGTGCCAAAATGCTGCTTATGTTGCCTAATAGTGGCCTAGCTGAGGTTGGAGTTGCTATGACCTGCAGACAAGAACTAGGGCAACCAATCAATAGAGAAAGCAGGCATCCGAGAAAGCACAACAAGCAGCATTTTCTTAGACAATGTTGTAGTGGATTGTATTTTCCTAGACAATTTAAGTGTCATTCGTTAAGCAACAATGTCTTCATATATAAGCAATTTATGTATTCCGAAAAGGCAAGTATAGTGTTCTGCAGCCCACAGACCCACCACCCTGATTTATTTGCAAAAAAATACACAGCTCTCTTTTCATTTTTTATGCATCGAACCTGCTTGTGTAACGGGCAAAATTGCAGATCAAATAGAGGCAAGGTGATGATGTCAAAAGCTAGTTTTGTACAAAAGGCAGACTAGTTTAATGACTGAAAAAAAAGAAAGAATGATCTTTCAGCAATAATATTTCACCTGCATTAGTCAGCACCGCTCCCAATCTGCGCTTCCCCTACTCGACAAAATGGAATTTGAGGCTTCTCCTTGTCACCTGTGCATGATTAGACAGGTGCTCTGTAATCAATTCCTCTGTTAGAGCAGAGACCAGATTATAACCCCAACCACACCACTCTTCTGATTGCCAAGGTTACACAAGTCAACTAGTAACACATCGACCTTAGAAACAATTAGGAATTTCTCAAAATAGCGCGGCAAAGCAAAATGGGTTGCTACTAATTATCAGCCCAAAAAAATACTAATGAACATGTGAAATAAATATCAAGCTTACTAGACAAAAGCAAAGCAAAAGCCTATGAAGCACAAGCCAACAAATACAAAGAAATTAAGCTTGAGCCTTGGACTACACACGTAAGCTAGCTAGAGATAAAAGCTAATTTACTAAATCATCTCACTTCCAAAAGGATGTCCTGCGGAACACAAATAGCTAAGCAAAGGAGGGCACGTGCTAGAGGAAACTAGTCTACGAAAGCAACACTGTAACTGAAATAAGCACACAAATGCAACTAACTTTGCCGAACTGAATTTTGGAGAGTAGTTTCATCAAAAAAAATGGAGACTACAAAAAATTCCAAGCTTACTAACCGAATATGAAGCTCGACAGATAGCAGTCAAACCAAGCAGCTAGCTTACCTCCTTACCGATTGCTGCCACTGAACAAAAACAACAGCTATTGTCGGTTTGCTCCTGTAGTATAGTTGCTGATCTGCAGCAAAGAAAACACAGGAAACTGCAAGCTGCTGCTGTTGCACTGATGCTGAACTGAAAACAGAGCTAGAGCTGCTACTGATATAGCGCTACTTACCAGCCAACACAGGCAAGCACCAGAGGTCCAACTTGTCAAGCGCAAGTCTAAAAGCAATTGTTAGCTTGTTGCTGTTGTTCACCTGCAAACCGAGCTGCACCTGCATATTGAAGTTGCCACAAAAAAATAGTTGTTGTCCCTCTGCTCCTACAGAAGTGGTTGCTAAATTGCAGTGACAAAATAACCAGAAGAAAAAGCACGAGCAGCAGCTGCTGATTGATCTGAGAGAGTTAGAGCAACCAAGCACTGGACATCAACTGCACGCACATGCTTGATAGGGATGAAGGACACGAATCTAAGCTGAAATAGCACCTGCGCAGCCTCCAGTGTGCATCCAACAACACACTGCAATGGATAGCCAATTCATGTTAGTAGCTAGGTATTTCACAATGAATATAGCACCAGCAACATAGAAATTAATTGAGGGACAGGTAAAGATTAACATGTAGAGATGCACACTGCCACAAAATAAAACCATTACACTATGCTTGGAGCAATCCAGCATGTAAATAAATGAGCTAGAGGGCAACAAGTATATGGATCTTCTTTCTAGTACAATCAGGTTAAGGAATTCAACCTCACTATACAACTGATGTCATCTGAATAAAAAAATATAAAACTGCAGCAAATTAGCCACACTCACCTACTACAACCATTTCATTTCTGGTTATAAAGTGCAGAGAAAGGTAACTTGTCCTTAAACACACTCACCTAATACTACAATACTGCTGCAATTAACCAGCAAATTAGTGAATGTCAAGGAGCAGAGATACAAAAATGTAAAATACACCAACATCATCACGCCCAATTAAGAAGCCAAGGTTGCATAAATTACAATTAAATAGTTCAAATGTACTATAATAACAGGAACCACGAATCGCAAAGCAAAAGCAAAACCTAACCCTAGATCCACGATTTGCAGCACCTAAACAAGACATGCACAGATCCATTTGAGGGAGGAGCTCACCATGGGATGTATGCCCGATCTGGAACTGCAGTGCTCGTACGGCAGCGAGGGGAAGGGGACAGCGCAGACAACGTCAGAGTCCGACCAGGGGCATGGCCAGTAGCAGCCGGCGGCGGCGGAGGCCGTGCAGCTCAGTCTGCCCGGTTAAAGCTTCAACGCGGCAGCCAGCTAGCCCAGCCTGGGCAGCAGCGCTGTGGCCAGCCAGCCCGCCCTGCGCGGCGGCGTTGCTCCTAGCCCGCCTGGCTGGGGAGCAGCTTCCTAGCTCTCGGGGCGAGTGGAGCAGGGGCGCAGAGCATTGGCTTGGGGAGGAGAAGGGGCACGCAGAGGAGGAGGATGCGGAGGGAGCCGGCGTCGACTTTGGGGAGGACCGGAGGAGAGAGGTCGTGCGTGGAGAAGAACGTAGAAGATGAGCGGTGTGGAGACGAGTGTGTGCGGTCGAGCGTGCGTCGGGGTGGGCGTGCTGGTAGCAAATAATACGGCCCTTGATGAACTATCGACGGTGGGAGGAGCGTGCGTGCGAGTTGATGACGGCACGCATGGCTGAAACAAAGTCTTTACCTATTCTAAGTTACCCCTTAGATTTATGTCTAAATTGCCATTTATATCAATGTTAAACAAAAACTAAAATATGCCCTCATCTTACCAACATCTGCTATCACGAAAAATGCTCATAAATTACCCACTTGTATTTTACTAATGAATAAAAACCCAACTAAATCAAATACATGTTATGTCATCACATATATAGATCAGGTACGCACGAGTGATAAATATATATGTTATGTTTTAGGTATCATAAAAATTCTCTTAGATAGGCACTCTATTTTTTATAATAAAGTAATATGCCAATACTGCTACCCTTATAATTCTATAAGCAACCTCAACCTATTGAGAAGTGGGGAGGTTAGTACATACCAATAATAGTTATGACCTTTCTAGTCTTTTAGGTTCTTTTTAGGTAGATAATGATTATAAGGCTTAAATATTAATATTCTATTGAAGTTAGCACCATTACCCCTATCTCAACTAGGCCTCTACCATTACTATAACAGATGATGCCCGCATGCTGCTGCGGTAATTTTATAATGCTTTTTACATGATAATTCACGGAGCTAAAAATGTAGAGCTTTGTGTTAGAAACTCATGACACTCATATTCCTGATTTCTAAAGAAACCATGTATAGTAGTTAGGTAAAACCGCGGAGAGATTTTAAGCTAGTAAATAAAGTTCCCACTCTACGCAATTACAGATGAGCCTGCACTTCCAAAAAAGATGCTGCTAGAGAAGTGTATAAACTGATGAGGCACCACGCCTTCCCAAGTAGTACATACTGATGCAAATGGAGCGAGAACCCTTGCATGTATGCCATTGTCGGGTCTGTACGACTGGATCAACTTGCAACGGCACCACCAGCGACTTCTCTGGCCCCATCCCCTCGGCTCCTGCAGGTGCCATAGACGCGTGCTCGCCCAAGCATAGCATGTGTCCACACTCCACACCCCGGCTTCCAGCCGCCATGGCATTGCCGCACGTCCTGCTCACCATGGCGCCTCCATTTATAACCTGCAAGGCTGCAGATTTCCGCAGATTCATCAATCATCAATCACTAAAATTTTATGTCGAGGCGCTCATTTGTATACAGGTCTGCGGTATGAACTAATCACGTGCAGCCTGCACGTGCCACCACCGACCGCCCCCTCCTCAGGCACCATTCCCCTAAAGGCTAACACTCCTATTAGTTTTAGTACAGATAAAGTGACTAGAAAATATTGAGACTACTATTTACACAAAGCAAACTATCGTTACTTATGGTTTGTAAAAAAAATTCTTTTATCGTACCTCACCTTTATTTTCTTTTTTTTAGTATGAACTGCCTTCTCTCGCCGAGCATATGTACCTTTGCAAGCCGCTACAACGAGTGTAAAACATAATTTTTTTTATCCGATATACGTGGCGCCGCACCTAGGGCGAGTAAAAAGAGAGCGTTGGGGAGGCCCTTGCTTGTTCACATACACACGCTGGTGCTGCTCGATGGTTTCCTCAATGGTGGGAAGCAGCCAGAGCACACCTACCAGACGACCTGCAACTGCAAGATCCGGAGGTAGCAGGTGGCGCCATGTAACTCAAAACACAGGAGGGGAAGAAGGGAGGGAGCAGCTGGTGGAACGAACCTGACAGAGGAATAATCGGTGAGCTGTTGCCGATTTCAACAGTCCCAAGCGCCGCTTTGAGAAGCACATGGTGGCTCACCAAGTCATCAATCTGCCGCAGTTACGCAGCGCCATCCACGATTTGCTTGCCTCCACGGGTTCCCAAGTTTGAGCCTGCAGGGCATGGCCGATAGCCCGACACTGCATCCTCATCTAGTCCGCTGGTGCAGCACTACCGCCGTCTCGAGAAAGCTTGGGCAGGGGAGATGAAAGGCTTACAAATCCAAAAGATAAGGAAGGAATATAAATACTACTGTTGCACCGCGCCGCGCCATCGTCGCGCCACGCCGCTGCAGATCTCGCGCCGTTGCTGTGGAAGGAGGCCGCTGCACCACGCCGGAGTTGTTGTTGAGGGGGAGAGGGAGGGCGCCGGGAGAGGCGACCGGCGGCATGAGCCAAGAGAAAGCCGCAACAGGGAGGAGCAGAAGCATCGGGCGAGGTAGGCGCGGGAGGGAGCGGAGGAGCGGGGAACTGCGGTCTAGGAGCGAAGCGCGAGAGGGAGTCGGACCGTGAGCGGCGGAGGATGGGGAAAGCTCACAGGTGTTGAGGGTATTTATTTTATACGTAGGGTTTGTAATCCAATGGCCAGCGAACAATACAAGACATCCCACGGGTTGCTAGTTTTCGGGCTACGGTAGTGCCGGCCTGTTATCGCCGACATGGTGGCTCAGGCATGGCACTATGACCGGGCCGTGCTAGGCACGGGATGATGTGAGCCGGGCCGTATCGTGCCTAGGCTGGCCCATCGTGCTCGGCCCAGCTGGCCAAGTATAGTGATTCATCTCTCCATAAATGAATCTCGACGGCTTGGTTGCCCAACAATTTTCCAGTGCATCAATTGCTGGTGGAGTTCGTCTTTGTCTCTTCTGATTCCGAGGAGCTAACTCGGTAGTGGAGAGAGGATGAGGACGCTAGTAAATTTAGGATGACAGAGCTTGGCGATTTGGTGAGTGGGCCCGTGGGATGTCGTGGCTTCACGAAATCCTAGGAAAATCATCTAGTGAGGATATCCTATTTAAGTATTTAAGTATAGTAGATAGTAGATATACTAGTCCATCAACTCTGTGCTCTCACACAGACTAGAATCTTAACAGACAAGCATTATTTCTATTTAATACCTCTAACTAATAAAAATTACTTGTATTAAATTGTACTGTTTTATCTTTGTTCATTTTATGACACAGTAGACATAGTAGATACTACTCTATAGTGTCTATCTAGTTGTTACAAACTTGTTCAACTCATCACCATTATTGCGATTCCATTCTTATTGTCCTCTATAAATCAGTTTGGGGGTGCATCCTTGCCATGGCACACGGCTTCCTCTTTCTTTCTATAATAATCTGTTGCAACACTTTATTAACAGGGTCTTTGATTTCCTTTTAAAAGAAAAGGCAAGTGACGTTGTCAATTCTTTGAAGGGCTTGTTGTTTGCTGTAACTGCCGCGGTCATGAAACCACTCAAAGAAAACACAAACACACGCGAGGTGGTAGAAGTTGTTTTATTGGTTGTCCAAGTGGTAGTGCTTGGTCTTGTCTTATGTCCTCTTGCGGTTCTGTATGTGCTTGGGCTTTATCTCTCTGCTGGAATTTCTTTATGGCGTCTGATACAACATGACTATGGTAATCCTGATGGAGGCGCCAACCTAAAGCCAGCACTCAACGTCTTGTACTCCTTAGCGGTAGCCCAAGGTGCGGTTTATAGCTACAGGGCCATCTATGATGTAGCAGCAAGAACCGGACTAGCGGAAAAAGTGGCCAAAGATTATTCACTAGAGACAGACCTAGTTTCGGAGTACCTAGATGAAACTGTGGCAGGATGTATGAAGGATCCATCATTTGCGAGAGGAAGGAACCTTGTCACATATGCAGTGGAGTTGTTGATGGAATCTAAGTCAAGGTACGGCTATGTTTCTGGAGTTCTGATTCTTGGCAAAGTAATCCTCCAGAAGCCATTTCCGTGGCTCCGTGGACAGTCTGGTCTGATGAAACAACTACTGGCTAGCTCAGCATCATTTAGCCACGTGGTCCAGCGACTGGTAGAGACATTTGGTCCGACAAGTCCATATAGCACAGAGATCAAGGTGCGAGCTGCCACGATAGTGGCAAATGTTGCTGACTGGATCTGCTTGGACCAGTTCCCAGCTCAAGGGAGGATGATTCAGTTACTCTATAAGCCACGGTGTTTGAACTGATTCCCATTGGCAGAGCTCGCCTTCTTTGAACCACAGAGCTGCAAGTAGGAAAGTACTTTGATCTGGTCATCTCATATTGTTAAGAATAATAGCTGGCAGGCTAAAACAAATTTAGGTCAAAGTTAATATGCAAGTCATATCACTAAGTACATGACACCATCAGTTTCATATTCTTAATCCTGCTACTGATTGTTATGTCAACTAATCCAATTATCAGTGCAGTTCTCAATGTTTGAACAAAACATTACTATACCTTGCCACTCCAGTACCTTCCAATTGTTTAAAATGATCATCGACTCAAGAAATCACCTAAAAGCAACATAGAATCATACTGAACTATTGCAGAACTTACCAATTTCACGCTTGCCGTTATCAGGGCTATCACTTCCGTGGACAACATTCCTGAAACGTTCAGTTCCATCATAATTTATTTGAATATATGCAGGTAAAGTGTAAGCACCTTACAACTAAAGTTTAACAGGTGAGTTACATGATTAAATGTTACAATATATAGACATGGAAGAGGGTGGCTGCCAACCTTCCAGTTTGAACTGCAAGATCACCCCTTATGGTCCCTGGTTCAGCTTGAAGGGGGTTAGTAGCTCCTATTAATTTGCGAGCTGATGCAACAACACCATCACCCTCCCAGGCCTTACAGGATAGAACAAGATTGTAGCTGTGAACTCTGCATTGGTGAAAGTGTGGAGTTGCGAAAAATATGTCTAGTTCATAAGAAAAAATATATACCATGCAGACAACAGGACCAGAAGTTATGTAATCGATCAGTTTAGGAAAGAAAGGTTTATCCTTCAAATCCTTGTAATGCTCCTGAGAGAAAAGGAAGGGTGAACAATACAGTATATGAAAAGCATTATAAGTGAGCTGATTCAACATAATGAAGTCATTGGTCTATTTTGATGTGAAAACAAACATAACATTGTGTGCACCAACGAAGTACAGAAAGAATTAAAGAAAGGTTGACTAGATTCCATTGGCTTTTTAATGAATGTTAAGAAAAAGATGAAAGTGTAAAGTTAATGAAGAAGAGAGATACGGGCAATGTCTTTATCAACAAGTTGAACAAAAAGAACACAACAAAGAGCAGCCACTCAAAGAAAAAGAATTATATGGTTCAGGCAGTAACTCATTCTGTCACTTAATTTAAGAAAAAATGGCAATCGAGCACTATTACAGCATCAGATCAGTACTTAGAATGCCAGAAATCAAAGATACACAGTAAATTATGAATCTAACTGAATATCAGGAACTTCTTTAAGGGAATAACTGATGAATAATATAATAAAAGTTGGAGTTGGACAGTATTTCTATGTAGAAAGGATACACATAAGGATCCTAAGCTAAAACTTGTGGCACTGGGAGATATATTTGACAGCCAAAGATGGTAATGATGAGCAACTTTGCAAGAACCACAATAGCTGTGCAACATTGATGTGTTTTGGGAAGCAAACCTGAGCCAACTCCTTGGGGCACTGGAACAGTTTTAAGCCTTTCAACAAAAACCCTTTCTTCTCAAAGCGAGAAATAATCTCTCCAACCTATATGCATCAGATACAGTATGTTTTATCTGAACTGAAATATTAAAGAAGGTAAGGAATAGCACCATACTGGGAAAAGTGTGGGTGTGGGGAACTGGGGAATGCATACCAGACCACGCTGAACACCATCTGGTTTGATCATAATGTAGCTTTGTTCAACCACCTACAGATTGTAAGTTCTTGTTAAGCAAGGTCCCATTATGTATAAGTAAGGAACTGGATGAAAGTAGAGTGCTCAACTTCTCATAATTAAGTTCACAGGATATCAGCATCATAAAATTTTTTTGAACATTTCATGAGTTCTAAAATTCTTTGTAGAAAACAGAAAGATGATTGAGTTTCATTAGAACAAAAGAATAAGTATGATGCCTTCAATCCTGAATTATTGACGACCTGAATCTGGACTTTCAGGGGCTAAATGGGTGAAACTACTAGCACTATTTATCCAGTCACATGTGCTTGAGATTTGTGTGGAGAAAATGGTTTCCTATAGCATCAACAAGAACTGGTGGAAGGACTAGATTAGGTTTGACATCTTTAGAAAATAACTCAGTTGCCTTTCCTATGTTTGGAGATCTGATAATCACTAAGATGTGTAACACCACTTAATTTAAATAGCACATATCATGTTTCCATTGAAAAAATAGGTTGACAGAGAAAACTTTTCTTCCATTGTAAAATTACTGCTAGTTTCCACTGTCCAACACATGGTGGGATAATTTCAGCAACCCTGCAGTCAGTCCACAAGTATCCTTGCATTCGTCAGATGAGAAGAAAGCAAGGTCAAACTTTGACCGGAAACAAGGATAACATTACACTGGGGCCACACAAGGTCCAACACATGATGAGGCCGAAGTAGATGAATCCACTCAAAAGCTGATATTAGCGACGAAAACATCGGTCGTCTTTATGATTTACAAAATGGACATGTTTGAATGGTGCACTTTGAGCATTGACTGCGACAGGAAGCCCAAAAGCTCAGTTTCACCTCATTCCTAATTCCTAGCAGAATATTTGTAGAGAATTCAAGAATCGATGCTAAAAGCCTAGGTGAAAAAAAATGTCACATTGCACAGTGCATTTTCCTTTAGTTCAGCTGCTCTGCAGAACCTACCCACGTCCCACGAGGCACTAGATTATAATCCGTAAGGTAAGAGAATATGAAGTAGTAGTTTCTAGTTAGCCTGTTCGAAACAAATTCTCCATATTCAAGCTCATCCAATACCAAAAGATCAAGCAAAGCTACCAAAACCGTAAACAAACAAAAAAATTGCTCTCCGAGACGGCCCTAATCCTCGAACACAGGAGCCGAAACAAAAGCAGCAGAACCAAATCAACCTCTTCATAATTTCCCCCGCCCTAGAGTTAATGCAAGTACCCAATCAGACCAAGTATGCAGGGGGAACCAACCGAGGAGGCGACGATGCGGCGCGGGACGGCGTGAGCCCTGGCCGCCCTCCCGCTCCCCGCCGACGCCGTGCTCAGCCCCAGACCGAGCCGGCCGCGGGGCGTCGTGGAAGCGGCAGAGAAGGAGAGAGACGCCGTCGGCCGCAGCGCGCAGGAGGGCCGCCGAGTGGTCCTGGCAAGGGGCGGCGCCTTCCTCGCGAGCGCAGCCATGGTCTCCATCCTTTTCCATGGTAATGGACAACGGCGGCAAGGTTACCCGGCAGCGGGCACGGATCTAGCAAAACGGCGAGGAGGCCTTGCTTTGACCGCTAAGATTCGGATGGATTGACAAAGACCAAGGTTTGACTCGTTACTCCAACCAGATGGCATCCAAGATATGTTCAGAACAGGGCATGCCTGAAAAGACTTTCAAAAAAAAAAAACTCTTGAAACCAAATATTGGAATGGTCAAACCTGGGCATCGCCAAAATTTGGCCTAAAATGCTGTGTCTGGTTTATGGCCAAGCCAAATTCAGATAAAGTATAAATTGAAATATATGCATGCTACTCATTTAATCGTACAAATAAACACATGTTAGTCATATTGACTTGTATCTACTATACCTAAATTACTATACCTAAATAGAAGACCCTCACTAAAGATTTCTCCGTGATTTTAGACAGTCACGTCTGGCCCACACACCAATGCATGCAAAGCTGAGCGCCCTTTATCCTTCAAAAGTTCATAACGACAATCCCCACCCGTTGGCCTACAGGAACGTTAGCAATGGCAAGTCCTTGTCCCTTGGCCTGCAGGAACGGATCCCACTACCCATTAAGGCCAACAAAAATGCTCACTAGGCATTAACCATGCATTGTTTTGCATTGCTTTGCCTTCTCCATTTATGTAACAATTTGATCTTGGCCGACGTTTCTCCTCCAGTGTTGTAATCAATTTCTTAGATTAGGAATCGGAGGGGTAGGGAAGGGGACTAACCTGTAAACAGCAGATCGATTGGGCAGTCAGACATGGGAAGCAATATGAGGCAGGTCGCTGGCTGGGGTTGGCTTATCTTGAGCCATCCTGCAAACACGGCGACTTCTTGAGTGCTCCAGCGAACCGCAGCGAACACCGGTCCGATTAAAATGAACACGAACAACAACTGAGGCCAGGGGACACAGCTCGCGCGGGGCGGACTGCAGCGCCGCCGGGGACCTCGTCCACGCGAGGCGAGGTGCCGCTGCCAATGTGGGAAGGCCGTCGCGACGCCGTTCCTCGCATCGCCCGCGTGCCTCGACGCCGTGAAGAATAGTAGGCGGATCCCTGTTCTTCTCCAGCGAGTAAGAGGATTACTTCAGGTGTGAGCGCAGACTAAAACGAGGATTACCGGGGAAGCAGAGACGACGGGGCGCGATGCTAACCTAGTAGGCTCCGGACAGGATTCGACGGATGGCGACTGGAGCCGGATTTGCAGCCTGAAATCCTGATTTGCATCACCGCCAAGCAGTAGATCTCGATGCCCAATCACCTACTGGGGCCGTGGTCCACCATTGGGGGTGGAGATCACCAGTTCAATAGGGACAGGGGCGCCACGGCCACCACCGCAAAGAGGAGCGTCAGAAGGTCGCCGCCGCCTACCTGCAAATGGGGGAGCTCCGCCATGGCCACCGTCGGGATGGGGAAAAGCCACACGGCCACTGTCGGGATTGGGAAATTTCCGCCGCGAGCGTCGTCGGGATGGGGAAAGCTGCGACGCGGACGGCATCGGGATGAGGAAGTGCCGAGCGGGCCGTCGAGATGGGGAAGATCCGCGCGGCCGTCGTCGCGGCAGCCTCCGGCGGGATTCGACGAGCGTAGACCCTGGCTGGAGCGCAGAGGCGGAGGAAAACCGGCGGACCAGAGCCGACGGTGGGCGATGCCAACTGGGTAGCCTGCGGCCGGATTACACGGACGATGCGGAACTACCGTTTGTGTGTGTGGGCGGGGATTGGGGCGCTACTGGCGATAGTGAGCACGGTTTGGGGTTTTCTTCCCGAACGACGCTGGCACCATTAGAGCATCTCCAAGAGTTTCAAATTAACTTGGTATCCATCTATTTTTGATAAAATAGAAAAAATTATACTCCAACAGTTTGGCATCCAACTTGGTAAATTTTAGCAACTTGGCAAATCTCCCCCCTCCACGTGCATATTTGCGCGCTGAGCACGAGCGCGCATCCGGCTTCGCATGCGGGGCTCTTTGTTTCTTAGCGAGGCTCTTCGTTCGCTTAGCGGGGCTCTTCGTTTCTTAGTGGGGCTCTTCGTTCGCTTAGCGGGCCTCTTCTTATTTTACCAAGTCCAAATGGCAAACTCTTAGAGAGAGTCTATTTTTTCACTTGCCATATATTTTATCAAGTTGCTAAATCACGATATTTGCCAAGTGAATTTTGGCAAACTCTTGAAGATGCTCTTAAATGGTGATTTAATATTCTCTGATTATAGCAGTGAAGCACTTAAAGTGAGGGAACGGTACATTAACTACGTCAGTTTTTTTTCCTAGGACAGTCACCGGAGTTGGGCCGCGCTCCGCCAGTGTACTGATTGTTATTTTAAAACTGACCGGACTCATCATCCTCTATCTTTCTCCTCTATATATCATAATCATCAAGATTCTCTCCTCTATATACGTTTCTTCCGCACCATTATTCTCTATATCTCATATTCTATATCAACTATCAACGGCGGTCCCACTTATCATCATTTATAAATTTTATCTAAATATATCCATGTGAGATCTTGTTTTGTAGGATTTATTGAAACGAATTCAACGGTGTAATCGGAATTTAATTTGAGTTTTTCGTTTGTGATATATAACATTTTTTGTTTGAAAATAAAGTAGGGCCCGCGCTGCATGCACCTCTCTCCTCTCTCACGCCCACAGACGGCCGGCTCTCAGCGCATGCAAAGATTCTGACGCGTGGTGGGGTCAGCCGCAGGGTACCGTACGTACACGATTTCGGTATATATGGCGGATGCGAGGCCATAGCGGATCGCATGTCGTGCGCCGCTACAAAACTTTTTCCCCTCTAAACATTGTACCAGGTGCAAATACCGTATGCACTGTTATATATAGACACACACACCAGCACACCACGGTCACAGATGCACTGCCGGCTCTACAACAATTCATTTTTCCATGCAGGTAATGTGTCCATAGGCTATTCCCTGATTGTGGTTTCTTCTGCCCAAACATTTTTTATTTGACTATTCATGTTAGAGTTCAAACATTAGTTAACATTTTTTCTGAATTATGAACCATGCATATGAATTGTATTTGATTGATATCTATAGGATGCATGTTGCGATGGTACTAGGAGAGTGTGAGCTTCTCTGGGTTGATCTGAATTGTTGCCACGGAGTTTGATCAAGTGATTTTCACTTCGTAGAATACAATACCCACTATCTAAAATTTTATTGGTTATTAGAAGAAGAAATCTCATTAGTACTTCTATTATGGTGATCCAATGATGTATCTTCGTGAATATAACTTAACCTTTTTTGGATGAATCCTATCTCTATTTGTATAATCCACAAATCATTATAATTTTATTACTTAGAAATATTATTGTTACTCAAGAAGGAATGTCATTATTAATATTTCTATCATGGTGATCCAATTATGTATCTTCGTGAATATAACTTACCCCATTTTGGATGGATCCTATCTATTTCTTTACCCTACAAAAGTATTATTATAATTTTATTGTATATAACAACTTTGAAATGAGTTACACTAATTGTTGACACTTCCACTTGAATCCAGAAGAACTATCCACGAATCCTCCTACAAAATTCCCGCAGCAACGCGCGGGGCATCATCTAGTTTATTAATCACCGAAATCCCATAATCGCCATAATAGGGACTAGAAGGTTCACAGTTCACACTCTAAGCTATTGTTGACACTAAGTACGATGGTGCTCACACTTAATATTATTATTATATTTCAGAAAAACGCAAAATCCTAGATTGGTAATTAGACACAGGATTTGAGGTGTTCTCTGAGGACTTCTATGTGTTCTAGGCACGTATTTCCCTAGTCAACTGCATGTGGAAGATTAGATGTTTTGCTGCGAGTTATATGTAAGAGATATTTATCATTACTAAAAAAACATTTTTCATCGCCAATACTTTCATCTCCGGATTTATTAAAATCGGCAGTGATGCTTATCACCATTGATTCGTAATATGAGCTGATAGTGGTGGGGTTATCGTAATATGAGCTGGCGGTGATGGGGTTGTCACCGTTGGTTCGTGTTACCAACCGACAATAAAAATAAGTGTCATCGTCACCGTAGGCTCCCCGTATGATCCAGCAATGAAAACAATTTTCGCCGCCGGATCATAAAGTGTTAACAATGCTACAACATAGTAAAATTTACAACTTTTTTCAAATGAAGTCGGCTAAAGAAAAACTGTACATCAAAGTTGTAGATCTCGAGAAGATACACAACTCTATAGATGATGAATTTTTCATTTGAAATCATTTATGGTTCCAAAATTCTATTTGAAGTTCTTATATTTTAAAATTCAAAATTTTAAAATGTAAACTAACTCTGATTGAGAAACGACCAAAACCAATTTGAGATCTACAACTTTGTAGTCGATGACCTTTTTATTTAAAATCATTTTGATCCTAAAATTCTATTTGAATTTCTAAAAATTTAAAATTCAAAATTTTAAATTACCTGGCGACCCGAAACAAAGACCGACTAGATCTAAAACTTTCATGTTGAAACATTTTTATTTGAATTTAAATTCATTTAGAGTTTCAAATATTCATTACAATATTCACTATATTGAAGACAAAAGGAATATATCTGCTAGTCACAACCGGGTGTGAGCTCAGCGGCAAGAAGAGTAATGTGCTAGGCACGAGGTTCTAAGTTTGATTTCTGGATTAAAAAGTTGCTATTTTTGAACCCGGTTATTTATTTCTAGAAATGATTGGAGGTGCGGTGATGGCCATTCTTATCACCAAATCTAGCTAGAAGAGAACTTAACATATAATCGTCGATCAAAACTAATATGCAAGTGGATATATTACATCCACCATCAATCTTATGTCCTTTTCCATTTGCCACATGAGATTGATGATGTAGCACCTGGGTTTAAGAATAAAACTAGATACGTACCATATATGAGTTCAAAAAGTTAAATCACACGTATGGCTACAACCTGAAGTAATGTCAAAGGACAATACTTATCCACTCGCCTTTCCTGCACCTACCCGCTCCGCTTTCCTCAGCATCCCGGCGAAGACCTTTTAGCGGCGGCAGAGAGGAACGGCAGTCGTAGCCGTGCGCTTGTTGGGGTCGGACGTCGGAGAACGTCGAGCAGGCTATGTGGACGCAGATGGAGATCTCGTCGGAGTAGTCGGGACTCGGGACACAGATGAAGACATCGTCGGAGCAAGCGGGTTGTGGCCTGTGGGCGACGTCCGGGGATGGATGGCGAGCCCAAGCGCACTGGCCCCAGCAGCTGCATCCTCGCCGGTCGTCGTCTCTGCTCGGCAGCCTCGTCGGCCTCCCCCGAGGCCCCTGCCGCAGGCGCCGTCTCGTGGATGGCCGCAGTCCTCATGGTGGAGCAGCGCTGGCCCCGGCTGCATCCTCCTCGGCCGTGGCCTCTGCTCCCATCCCCCAAGGCCCCTGCCATGCCACAGGCACC